>CM031243.1:744802638-745202638 GCA_018340775.1 Taxus wallichiana var. yunnanensis
CTAGAAGGAAGTGTTCACTCGAGGCCCGAATTGACTAAGTATTCAAAAAGGACCACGGAAAGACTCCACGTGCCTCATCTTCGGTGCACTTTTGGTAAAATCAGGTAGTCTCCAAATGAGTACATGCCCTCCATGTGTCTAGTCCCTAAAAAGGTAGAGTTGTCCGTTGAATGAAAGTATAAAATATTCAATGGAAGCCTCCACGTGTCTCAACAACGCAACTTCAAAAGTGTGAAAAAAGTGGGGTCCCCAAATGAGCATAGGCTCTCCACGTGTCTAGAGCCCGAAAAGGCAGAACTAGCCATTGAAAATTCTAAAGCATGGGAAGGGCCAACATTGTTCATCATCAACTTCAAAGGTAAGATCTGGAGGCAGGTCCCAAACGAGTGCAAGATCGCCACATGGTCGAGCTCTAAAAGGCGAACCGACCGTTGAAAAGTCCAAACATGGGAAGAGCTAGCGAAAGGTCCACGTGTCAATTCAACACAACTTCAAAGGTAAGACCCAAAAGGTAGGTCCCAAACAGCGTGTGCCCTCCACGTGTCTAAGGTTTAACAAGTTTTCTCCCAAACAACAGAGGGACTTAGCCAAAAATGAAGAAAGTAAAGCAGGCCCATGGATGATGCCAAGTGTCCAATCAACACAACTTCAAGAGTGAAAGGAGGGGGTGAAATCTTAAGACGTGCGGGGCTGCCACGTGGATCTTGCATGGATAGAATCTTTTAAATATTGTGAGCCCGCGTTAAACACCTAGATGATCGACCTTTTGACAACCATATCTTTCAAACCGAGAACTCAAATTTTCTCAAGAAAGGACTTTTAGAAAGCTCTCAACGTCTGCTACTCACCTACCACCATTGATGAAAAATAATAAATTCAGTCCACCATTTTTGAGGCTATCAGGCTTCTCACCTACCACCATAATGAGGTTTGGTCTTCCTTTCTTGCCCAACAAGGAACATTAATGAGGCATGGGTTGTGTCATGGAACCCATCATTGTTGCAGGTGAAGTTCAATGCATTTTGGGGTGGTTGGAGTAGGTGAATTCAATGCAATCTTGGGGTGGTTGAAGTAGGATTCAAATTATTCTCTCCTTTCCCTCTCATTCTTCCTATATATTGTAAAGGAGGGGCATTTTTCTAAAGGTTGGTCATTCTTTTCTCTCCTCTCCCCTCTCTCTTTCTTCCCTAGGGTTGAATGTGGAGTTTAAGCCTCCTCTCTTGGCTTTGTAATGGAATTTTCTTGCCTCTTGCCCATTGATGATGTATTGTGTGAACTCATGGAGCAATAAAATATGTTTTGTGATGCATTTGTCCATCCTTCCTTATTTTATTGTCTCTTCTTTCCTCTCACCATTGTAGGGTATACTTGTGCATATTTTTGATGTCTATTGTAGGTTTTGAGAGTTATGTTTAATGGGTTTGAAATGGTGTTATGTGTGAACTTTATCTTTGGTCTGTGATGCATCTTGTCCATCCTCTCCATTTCTCACCTCTCTCCATTTCAGGCAATTGGATTTGTGATCAGCAACCCCCTTTTCTTGGTGCTATCACCTTTGTAGTGTAGGATTTCTTTATTTTCATGCTCTCTCTCTCTATCTCCTTGGCATTGTTATATTAGGAGTAGATAGTCATATTTCCTTCCTTAGAAGTAGTTTAGCAGGTAGGATAAGGAAGAAGAACCAACTTTCTCTAGAGTTCTATCTCAAGTAGCAGTCCCACAACTTGGAGATAATACCCATGTTATGCAATCACACCGAGAGTCTCAACCCATTGAGTTGCATAAATTCGAAGTCTTTGTGATTCGCATCAACACATGATTTTTAAAGAAACGAATCCTTAGCCTAAGAATGAGTATCAAGTGGCACATATGTGATAAAATGATTATAACTAATAATTGAGGTTGTGCAAACAACTTGCATAGAGGAATGAACTAAATAGTTTGTACTCATTACAAAATTAATGTTAAGTGAACTAAAGAATATGAAGTTCCGAGAAAGGGAATATATGCCCTTAGATGTTAAATTCTATTTAAACCTATAAGGCTAAACAATGGGAATTTAATTGTAAATAAGAGATAATTATGGAAACGATGTGTTTGTGGAACATGTTATCCTTAAGTTCTCGTGTGGGAAGGAGTCATTGTATTGTGTCCATACTTTTGAGTAAGTTTGGAAATAATGTGCATCTCATGTTATCCTACTATGTATGTGGGTCTATTCTTGTGTAAGCTTCTCTTGTGATGTTGAGTTATTCTAAGTGAGTGAAGTGGTGTCATATAACAAGTAATGAAAGACAATTTTTTATCCTAGTTTATTTGGTCTTATGTTATGTTACTTCATGTCTGACGTTACATTTCCACTTTATTACAAGTGCTTATAGGTCATCCCAAAGTGGTGTGAGAAAGAGAAACATACAACAAAGGGAATTTCCAGGAAAGTGAAGCACACATGAAGTTTCGGATATTTACTTGCCAAAGGGTCCAAAATTGTACACTCATGGAAAAGGCTATATAATGTTAAGTTTGGACCGTACAACATTTCTATGTTCCTACCCTAATCATTTTTAGTTCCATAAATCATAATGAAAGATCTCTAGTCTCTGATCTACCTTTTCTACCTATCTACACATTATGATTTTTTATGTTCCAACATGTACAATTAAGTATTCATATCCTATTATGTATTTGAGATTTCATTTATCATTTTATCAATCATTGTGAGTTATAATCCATTGTTTTGGTTACAAATGGTTAATTTTAAATTGATTAGATCAAGATAATCCCATGTTACAAACCCTTACATCCTATTTATTGTTGTGCACTTCCCATAACATAAATTTATTAAGGTGTAAACATATGGTGAACCCAAATCTTGAATCAAATATAATGTTCAAACCCTAGTGGCCCCAAGGTTTTCTCTTGATTTATTTCTAGGGCATATTCCATATCATGGATCATTATTGTATTCTCTATCTCTATCCAAAAGGATCCCACCTTGCTTTAGTAGAAGATACTACCCCTTTTAAGAGAGTCCATGTTTCTCCTTTATGTGATGGCGGGAACCATATGTTGATCCTTCTTGGGATGATGTACACTCGACACTACCATATCTAACTCTAGCAAGAGTGTGCATATTCCATTGCTTATTTTTCCCATTTTGCTTTCACGGTTTTCACTAATACCATACAAGGCGATGTTAGGAAATCTATGGTTAGTGCTCCATATGGGTGAATAATAATTACAAGAGTAATTATTATCTTGGAAGAGTAAGTTAGTAAATGTGTTAGTAAATAATAATTACATTGGTAATTATTATTAAGGTGAATGTAATGTTAGTAATAGGTTAGTAATTTGTTATTAGTTGTATAAAACAACAATAACAAATATATAATTAAGGAAGTAAGCATATTTATTTTAGTTGTTATATAAAACAACAATAACAATATTATATTTGGGGATGTGAGTTTCAACAAACTCACGTAGGAGGTTTGAATGGTTATAGCCACCTCCTATATTTTAGGGTGGCCATTTCCTATATATTTGGTGTGTGTAATATGAAAGTTAATGGAGAATATTGAATATCTTTCTTGATAATTTATCTTATGTATCTCTAGATCATTCTATAAATTTGTTGCATACTCTTCATCTGGTATCAGAGTAGGTCCAACAAAAGGATTTATTCATCTGGTTTCTTGCTACCATTTTTGTGCTTTTGATTGAGTGCCCAACCTTGAGAAGAAAGGAGGAAGTGTGGTCTACCATAGTAGGAAAGAGACTACAACAAAGCTTTGCAATCAAGAACCAACCAAAATTAGACTAGTTAAAATTCTGATCATCTTCCTATACGTATTCAAATTTGGTTTTGTTAATAGTCAGCTCAGAATCTATGTCATAGTGTTTTTTACAGTGATTTCCAATGATTTTGATAATCGTCAACGATTTTGTTACAATCGCCAATGATTCTTTACCTGAAATGCAATTGCTAACGATTAGGGAAAATCACCAATGGTTTTGCTGAATCACTAATGATTCCTTAAAAATCGCCAACAATTCTCTACACCACTGGAAATATCTTGAAATCAGATTTCCAACGCATTTTACGGTTTGTAAAATGGAGCTCTGGTTCTCAAGTTATCATCAAAACATCGAAGTGTGTTTTTTTGTCAAATTCAAAGCTTCATCATGTAGATCAACAAAATTTGCATCATGAGCCTCAAAGATAAATCAAGATGATTTAACAACATGACACCAGAGGTTGGAGGCATCAGAGGTAGGAGGTCAATCAGTGACCTCTCGTTAATCGCCAATGACGGGGCCACATTAAAGGTCCTGGGTTGTGTTTTTGGAGTTCATATTTCAGTGTGCTTCATATTTCAGTGTTCTTATTATTCCTGTGTGATTATAATAAGTGGAAATTTCAAATTGAGGGGGAACATGATCCAATGTTCCATTTCCATTAGGTCAATTTTTTCTATGTGTGTATGAGCAACAAAATTTATCAGAATTTCCTATGTTATTCCTGCGCAGTGAGGTGAGATGAGAGCTGATGGATGTACTTGGCACATCGTGATGTGGTTATTGGTAAACCACTGAAAACCACCATACTCTTGGTTTTTGGTTAGCCAAAAGAAAACCATTTTTGTCTTGGTTTGTGATTAGCCAATTGAAAATCACCTTACTCTTGGTTTCTGGTTATCCAAAATAAAACCATTCTGTCTTGGTTTGTGATCAACCAATTGAAAATCACCAAATCACAAAAGTAGGTGCATGAACAATTTTGATGTTTTCCCCATGTTTGCACTAAGGGGGATTTTAGGAAATCTATGGTTAGTTTATGCATGTAAAAGTAGGATAAGTTAAGAACTAGGAATTAACACCAAGTAATCCCTATAACTAAGCTAATTCAACATAAACATCATGATAAAGCTATGCATGGAAAAAAGATAATTAATGCATCCAAATTAAACTTTAAAACACTAAGCCATTCCTTGCTAATTTAGATATGCTTTCTAGATTATAGTTGCTCCTATGATTATAATGAGATCAAATGATGGCTATCTCCAAGAAGAGGAAAGTATCTCACCAATATGGCTTAATTGCCATGTATGGATCTTCCTTTACTACTCTTTGCAAAGAGAGGATAAATGGGTGCAAGATCAATAAGCTTCTTCAATGGTGGAGAATTCTCTTATCATGTGCATATAATAACACTAATAAAAGTGTGGTGTAAGGTGTGAAGGAAGGTACTAGGTTCTTTATATAGCTTTCCAATTTGGGAGAAACTAGAAACCTAGTGAATGTGGGATAAAAGATAAAATAGAATTAGAATGGATAAACATGATTAGAAAGAATTAATTATAATTAACAACTCATGGGAGTTGGAGATGATTTAATTAATCAACTAGGATTAATTAATAGGCCAAAATAAGCTTAGAAAGCTATTTGGAGGTGATTTAGGAGGAATTTAATCAATAAGATGGTTTATTGATTCAATAGAGGATTAAACAAGATTAATTAACTAATGATAGTTATTTAACAGAGGATTATAACTAATGAAGTGTCGTTAAGTGACATCCAAAATGAAGGGAAATGCTAGTTAATTATGTCGTTAATTGACCGAGATGGAAGTGTAGTTAAAATCGACATAAAATTCTTGATGACATTTATCTAAGTGGCCTAAAAACCATAGAGCTTCTAGTTATTAAAAATAAATAAAGCCCAAAAAATCTTGGCAATGAAATATAAATGAATAAGTAGCCTCATTCAAACTATGAAAAACTCACATGAAATCCAAAAGTAAGAAAGAAGAGCCTTGAAGCTTCTCAATAAATCAAATATATAAAATGAACATTGGTAATGAGAAAGTTATGTCCACAAACAAAATAGACATGAGAATATCCACATCACAATTACTTTGTGTGGCCTCCTGTAGGGGTACTACAACATCAAGTGTGAATCTCGGCATATAAAAATAATATTGATCAAATAATGCAATTTCCATAATATATGGCCAAATCAAATCTCCCACAATTTATCTTCTTAGCTTAGATAAGTACATTTATATCTACCAACATCATACCCAAATAAGGTCACCCTGACTAGGAACAAAAGATTTTCTAATAAGGTTATCACTTAGAAAGTCATGTGATTAGTAAATTAGATAGTCCAATAGTGTTCATTGTGGTTGTTAAAGGGTTAGTTTTGAAGATATGAGAGGGAAATATTATTGGTCAATACATTGATGCGATATTAGATAACATATAAATTCATGATTTAGGTGTTAGGAAAAAATAGTGTGCACATTATATTGTGCTAGCTAATGTTTAGATTAGTAATATTATTATATTTAGTGAGTTGTGAAAATAACTCATGTAGGATTTAGGAGAGTGTTTTTAGGAAGGTTGAGGAATAATAAGATGTGTGAGATTTAGGGAATAAAGGTGGTTGAACCACCCACCTAGTTTTAGTGGGAGAGGTTAGTGAGTTGTTAGATATCCTCTCCTATATATGTGATATGTATTATTGTATTATGATGTTGAATGAATTATCTTGAGCATGTGATATTTCTCCGGATATGGGGTAAAACCCACATTTGGTATCAAAGTAGGTTTCCTATGAGGCCTCTTTGAATCTCACCCCACTCATGCTTCATTTGTCAAGTTGATTAAGGAAATGGGTTAGCATATCCCACAGACCTCTGTGACCCCATTCCCTTCTTTTGTGCCCATTCATTTTTGTGAAGTCAAGCGGTGAAAATGAAAGAATAACGGATACCACAGACCTCACATGTAATCTGGAGTTTATAGCGTGCACCCTTCTTGCATATTTATCAACGGTACTAGCGGATTCCACGAACCTACTTGACATTCATCATCCAACTGCATTGTCTTCCTCTCCCACTATGTTAGCTCTTTTTACAAATTTTCATCCGTTTTGTTCACAATTATCATAATTTTTTTGGAGCATATATTTCAGTTGTTTGAAAAACTTTTTGCAGGTAATTTTTTTAGTTTGCAATTTTTGGGCCCATGCAACAAGTTGTACAGTCAAAGATTGGATTTAAAGGATCTATTGAGAGATCACCCAACTTGGGCCTTATTCTCATGGCTCTTAGGGAGTGGAAACTTGATCCAAATCTTGGATCGACATACCTATTTGGAGACTGTCTTTACTACCTCGCCGGCTTGGTCATGAACTTGAGATCAATGAAGACTCACTCAGATCAACACTTTCTTTTTATTTGGATCCTATAATGGCCCTCAACTCAATCTCGAGTTCACTCTTAACTGTGAAAAACTTGATCTAGTGAGTATAAATCTTGATCTCCTAGCTCGGTTGCATTGGTTCCTTCAGCGATCTTTTGATCACATTTTTGGGTTTGTCTGCACATTTTTTGGGTTTGTCTGCACACCTACGATATGTGATTTGGATATCCTACAAACTCGAATTACTCTTGATTTGAATATTACATTCTTGAGATCTTCCTTCCAACTTGATCTCTATTTTAACTTGCGTATATGAAGAGCGGGCTCATCTCGAATCCCATGGTCTGGCTCCTCAGCGGTTTGAACCAATTTATGTCAAAAATATCTTTGGCATCCAAGTTCCTGATTTTCTGTGTATTAAATGGATTTTACATCCACATCAGATGCCCAAATAAATCAGATGTCTGCTCATCTATCCCCTATAAGATTCTGTGATCTAACTTGCCTCCATAAACGTAGCTCAATGAACAAATCTAATGGTCATTGACTTCTATTCTGAGTTTGAATCCCAGCTCGCGACGGAGACGTCATTGGAATCGGCGGCAACTTTGAACATCCCATTCCTTGATACGAATCTCGTGTATCTCTAGCCAAATTTGGCATTTACTCGTACCAATTAATTACGCATGCCCTTTTAACATCGAACTGTAAAGTTGGGTAAAGCCTTATTATCTCATCAGTGGACGTAATATTATTATTTTTTAGCTAGTAGTTTATTGAGGGTTTAACCCACTGTAAACACTATTTATTTTGCTCAAAATTTTTCCTTTGAGGATAATATTCCAATTGAAGGGGGGAATATTTTCTTATCAAGGAAATATTTTCAAAAAATTATTAAAAGCCATTATTATTGTACTTGGATGCATTATCGATGGAAATCAACATCCAAAGGTTTTTTCATTGAGGGGAGGAAATGCAAAGAAAAAGGGAATTTTGAACATTCACAATGACCCAAAGGACACCACCAACAAGTAATGAGAGAAACTCTCGTGTAATTTCTCCAGCATGTGACATTGTTTCCCTTATGCACACTAAAGAGGGGGCGGGGGATGTTAGGAAAAACTAGTGTGCACATTATATTGTGCTAGCTAATGTTTAGATTAGTAATATTATTATATTAAGTGAGTTGAGAAAATAACTCACGTAGGATTTAGGAGAGTGTTTTTAGGAAGGTTGAGGAATAATAGGATGTGTGAGATTTAGGGAATAAAGGTGGTTGAACCACACACCTAGTTTTAGTGGGAGAGGTTAGTGGAGTTGTTAGATATCCTCTCCTATATATATGATATGTATTATTGTATCACAATGTTAAATGAATTATTTTGAGCATATGATCTTTCTCCATATATGGGGTAAAACCCACATTAGAAGGGAGATCATGTCAATAAAGCTATTTGACCATTGACTATCAAGAGAAGAGATATAGTCATCCATGAAATTTTTGGTAAGTATGATTAGCTGTCAGTACAAAAGAATATGAATAAGATCTATTAGGTTTGCATAATGATTACGCCATGATGTCAACAATGTATCCATTATGTAATATGAAATGGTATGGGTAAGGTTCAATAGCCAAGTTAAATATTTACAAGGAAGGAAATAAGTCTTCCAATTACCAAATAGTTCTTAATGTCGATCATGCAACCGTCCATTAGCATACCCAACACTCATAAACACTAATATATATAACTCAAGAGAAACTAACCAATCATTTGCTAACTTAGACATACCTATCTCCAAAGGTAACCCATAGTACTACTATCTAAAAGTGGTACCAAACCAAGTCAATAATCCATAATCTATGAATCTCGATAGGATCCGAGACAATACAAGTATATAACACGAAATTGTGGACCCACTATATGACATACTCGCTTAGAGCCACACACATGTTACAACAAGTGGGACCAAATTACATTAGAATGCATCAACATAACACACCAACATGAATTGACATTGCACTCATACTAATGCATACTAAAAATCACACAAGACTCATTATCACTTTATCCCAGACGTTCAAGTGTTTGAACCTAATTTAATAACAAAAGTCACACCCCATAATTTCACAACCCAAAATAACCACTAAAACCATGGTAATATTTTTGTTGCATCATTAATTATTATATTGGTTTAATTGTTATAACACTAGACACAACTTAAGAATTGATTATTTCCTTGGTCCACACCAATGTATAATTCTCGGACTACATACCTAAATCCATACTCACTCAAACATGCATGGCACCAAAAAAATTATGTTTATATGAAGAACAATTAAATACCTAATCAACCCTACCAACAAGTCCCATGATTTGCATTTCCTTAACTCTTAAATTACCATTGGATTCAAATCATCATATTATCCCATATATAATGTTTAATAGTCTCACGTTATCATATGTAGATCATGAGTATTCCCCTCATCATAATGTTTCATCATAACAGAAACACTCATCTCCTTGTAATTATATTACCATCATACTAAACATTTTGATATCACCTTAAGTTCACACGAGTCTTACAAAACTCGTGACAAGTAGGGATATCACATTCCCAAGAGGAATGAGTCATTATGGAAATAATTCATTTAATTGTATTTAAACATTAATAGTTTCATCTCCCATTACAAGAGATAAGGACAAATTCATTTTACACAATGATTTCAACATATCAGGTATAATTTGATAGTAGTAAGGGACCACATGTTTTACATAGATGATCAAGCAATAATTAATGAATCCCAAGGACATACATACTTTTCCCCATTTACATATTTATCACTTCATTAAGAATGTGTACTTTCTAGTAGAAACTCTCAGTATTTTCAAACCCTAACACAATTAATTTTCATAGCTCAAATACTAGTTAAGATTATTATCGAGCATAAAATTTACATGGGACTCGTGTTCAAGTTAGGATTTCTTGTGCTTAGGGCACATGTTTCTTCATAAGAAAATTATTTCACTTTCCTTAACTTCAAGGGGTTTAACTTCAAGTTAACAAGATAGCTCAAGTATACTTACTTCCTTCCAATAACCTCCTAATTAACATAATTTTAGAGTTGTACTTTGATTACAAACACCATCCAAAATGGCCTCTTAAGAGGTCCTAATCTTAACTTAATCCCATTTACCCTCAAGAGGATTTCAGTCTAGGACGGAATCAACACCGGGTAAGGGAGACACTCGAATAAATTCATATTTATATAGACATCATAGGAGCCCTTTTACACGTTTACCATTGAAGTGTCCTAAACTTAGGCTCATGGGCATGATGAGAGAGCATTGGGCTCCAAAGAAGATACTATCAACAATTAACTAAACTCTTTGCTTCAAGTAAATATACCTTGTATTAGACATAAGGGCCTTCCTAGGATAACCACTAATACCCAAGATACATATAACGAAACACAAGGATCTCTACGTGCCAAGAAAAAAATTATATAGAAGTAGGAGGGTCAATTAGTTGGGTAAGAAAAGATGCATAAGGCAATCCCCCTTTTTAGCTCTATGACTTAACTACTTTTGAAGATCATAACTTCCATAATTGAACTACATTACACAATAGGTCACAAGAGCCACTATGAAAAGTACAAGCTCCATGTCATGGTCATAAAACACCACAAACATGCGAGAATAGGAGTGATCATTATCATTACATGTGATTCAAGCATTTTTATAAACCATTATGATACTTCATCCGGGCTATCTTGAACTTTAGAGTTAGGATAAATTCCCAGGTCCTAACAAGCTTAGAGTTTCTTCCCTAAACCATAATCATCACCCCCACTCATGGTTGCAAAGCATTATCTACCAAGCCCTCAGGTTAGACAATTATGTTGATTTTGAGAGACCACATAAGAGTTCCTATAGAAAAATATAATAGAAAAGTCTCATAAGGATGATGCCATCAATGGTCACATACATGAGAAGATACCAACCGTTACTAATATAAACATGAGGCAACATATTTTAACCTGAGAAGGTTAGGATATTGTCCCTAACCATTGTGTCATAAAATTATGGTATAAATTAAATTTAATATAATCCATGTTTGATCTCACTTCAAATGGTGTTAAAACACCTTATCAACTTAATTATGTACCTTCCCTTTTATGACTTTCTATTATGAGTACTAAACAAGATAATAGATGTGTTGAACCTTTGTCATGTGTCATATGTGTTGTCATTGATGTCAAGCTAGATCAGTTGATGTCAAGCTACATTGATGGAAAAAGGAGTGAATTGGTAAAGTGAGCAAGCTGAAAAGATGAAGGTTGATTGGTAGTGTTAGCTCACAGAGGCTTAGGATGACTAAGGATAAGTGCTAAGGGACTTAATCAATGTTTGTGTAAGCCACGGATAAGAGGAGATATCCACCAAAGTCTAGCGACAACCGCCGAAGACTTGGAGTAGTTATCGTAGTCTGCAGAAAGGCTGTGTGAAGCTCTAGAAGAAACTGCGGAAGGTAATTGAGTGCCACGGATAAAGTGATGAAGTTCTCTGAAACAAAATCGAGCCAAAGGACAAGCCACAAAGTGTAAATAGTAAGGCTACGAGATGTGAAGGAAGATCCGTGGAGGTGAAGGAAAAGCCGTGAAAGTAAGGAAGTCAGAAGCAAGCCGCAAACAAAGAGAAAAGTTGTGAAGAACTAAAGAAGCCGCTAAGGATGGAAGATAACTGCAGAAGACTACAAAAGCTGCAAGTAAAGAGAAAGAGTCGCAGACATGGAACAAAGTGCATGGAAAGGAAACATACAAGAAAGAAATCCACAAGACATTGGGAAATCCATGAGAAGCATAGAAGAGTCGTAGATAACTAAAAATCCACCGTGAAGGAAGAAATACCGCATGACAAAGGAAAGTGCTACAATACAAAGGAGAAGGTTAGAGGAGCCGAGGAAAGCCACGAAATAACATGATATGGATTGGACAAGGGTAAAAGGTAATCAAATTTTTTTCAAACATGGACAAGTGAGAATTGGTTCTCCAAAATCGATGGTGATTCGATTGTCAGGTGATTGCGGCTAAGTATATGACTTGATCTCCACAAAGAAAAAAGAACTCCACTTTGTTCCAGCTACCAACATTTAATGCGTATTGACTTTGTGGAAATGTAGTTACATTCTCTATGAGATCCTGAGTTTCAAGGCAGAATAAAATATTGGAGAAGGAAATGACTCACTCATCTGGGTCACATTACAAATGTGGAAAATCTATTTTTGGAAAATGACTAATAAATAGCTTCTGGAAATGCATGGAAAGTGGTGTAATCAAGCCGAATATAGAAGGAACAATATTTGGAGTCAGCTTGCATGCATTTAATAGTCTGAATTCTTAGGTGACTAAGAAGGAAAGTACATGACCCGTAACTCGAAGTGAAGATTTGGGTTGATTGATAATAGAGTTTAAACTTGGAGCTATGTTGAGTGTTTCTCAAGTAAGAAAATAAGTATTCGAGCTAAGGAAGAGTAGCAGAAGAGAGAATATGATGTAATCAAGATAAGAAAGAGTGACAGAAGAAAAGAGAGAGGAAAGAGGAGATAAAATCGATGAAGCAAAGATTCATCAGATGAAAAGAGCATAAGGGCGGCAGTTGATTGAGTAGTATGATTAAATTAGATGAGCAGGAGATAGTGAAAAGGAGAACACAGTCAAGTACATAAAGGTGATCATAATCTATTGTAAAAGCAATTGTTGTAACTAGATGATCAAAATGTATATGTAAATTAAGTCTAAGTTGTAGCTTAGCATATTAAGGGGTTGGTTCTCCTTGTGGGGTTGGTTCCTCACTAAAGAAATATCTTGTGATGCATAATATTCACTTGAGTCCTTTGTTTTGTGTAATATCAACAAAGGTGTAGGGGTTGGTGCTCCTTGTGGGGTTGGTGCCTCACTAAAAAAATCTTGTAGGATGTGTAATATTCTTACAAGTCCTTTGTGTAATATAAGAATTTTCTTTGGTGGGGTTTTCTCCCAAAAGGGTTTCCCATGGTAATATATGTGTTCTGTGTTATTGTGCATGAAATATGTGTGATTGACTGCTCATAGTTTAAAGCCACACATCATTAAAGGGTTTAAAATTGGCATTAAGTGGAAATTTTTTAATCTGCACTGATTCATACCCCCCCTCTCAGTGCTTGTGATCTTTAACAATTGGTATCAAAGCGATGTCCTTATAACGAAGCTTAACATCTTCAAGGAGATCCTCCTATCACAAGCATGGCAACAAATTAGGCACAAGGTAGTTTTTCACTATCAAGATCACCTCTCTTCACTGGTACAAATTATGCATTTTGGAGAATAAGAATGAAGACATATTTGATGTCACTTGGTTTTGATATTTGGGAATGTGTTGAGAAAGGATACAACCCTCTAGCCACACCAATTACTACTTCTACGGATAAGGAAAAATATGAATGTAACTCAAGAGCAATGAATGTCATTCTATGCGGCCTGATTGAGACAAAATTTGTGAAAGTTATGCACTGCACAAAAACAAAGGAGATATGGACCAAACTATAAAGTATCTATGAAGGTGATGAAAAGGTCAAGCTAGCAAAGTTACAGACCTACATAGCTCAGTTTGAAAATCTGAAGATGAAATATGATGAGAGCATAACAACCTACATGTAAAGAATAGATGAAGTCATAAATATGATCATAGGTTTAGGAGAGAAACTAGAAGAATCTGTCATAATGTAGAATATTTTGAGATCTTTGACTGGAAAGTATGATGCAAAGGTATCAACTATAGAGGAAGCCAAAGATATGAAGACTCTCACAATGGATGAATTGCAGAGCACTCTTTCAACATATGAGATGATGGCTATTGGATCCAAAAATTCCAAGAAAGAAGTAACATTCAAGGTGAAGAAAGAAATCCAGTTCAAGAAAGAAGAAGAAAAAGAATCAACTTTAGGAGATGAGTTGTGTTGGTACCTAGATTTAATCTTCTTCAAAGGCCGAGCAACATCATGGATTTGACAAGACACTCAGAGGTAGATAGATGATTATGTGTGTCATTTTGTAGCTAGGGATGCGATCTATCTGAATTTTTAGCACTCAGGATTTGGAGAAGTGGGTAGCACCTTAAAAGGATGTGATCTTATCCTAACTATTTTAGGTTGTGCCTTTCAAGCAAGGTAAGAGAACCTATTTCATAACCTCTGTTATTGAAGAATGTTGGTAAATCCTTCTTTTGCACAAATTTTATAGAGAAGACCTTGGGAAAATATGATCAACACACCAAATATGACTCTCACGAGTTGTCACTTCCAGATTATGGAGATATTTTCAGCACAAGGCTAAGGTTATTGAAGACATTTGGAATCTTGATCTGTTCTGCATACTTTAGCAAATGGATTTTGTTCTTTTGTGGATATACAAAGTAAAACATGGGTAGTTTGGGGTAGGATTGGTTATTTGAATAATTTTTGGTGGGAGATCAACAAGATAGATTGGACTTTGCCAGATCCTTGAGAAACCTCACAATAAATGGAGAACTCAAAAAAGAAAACTTAAAAAATAGTTAAAACATTCCTTCAACCAGAAGGTGTGCATTAATGGAGGCCCAGACATGCACTTTTTCACACAATATTTGAGATTCTAGCACAAAGGCTCGAGTTAGAAGACCCAATAAAACATCAAAATCTAAGATCAGTCATGCCTGAGGTACACCCAGAGGCTTACAAACAATCTCTGTCAACAAATGAAAGAAAAATGATTTTAAATCATTTATTTCATTCCTAGATGAAAGCTCTTCTAAAAATGAAATTGCAGATGCCACTAAACTATCACAAGGATTGAGATCTGTGTGATTCAAAGATATTTTGATACAAGATTGCAATAGGAACAAGAAAAACTACTTGCAGACATTCTGAAAGTGAAATAAACACAAAATTTACCAGAGATTTAACACAAATTAACTCAAAGTTTATCGATTCACTAGCAAAGGAGAGTTATTTTAACAATCTCAAAGCTTGTTGATGGCTATACACTTGTAACCAACTCAACATGAATGAAAATCTAACACAGAGGAAGTTAACCTGGTTTCTCAGAAAGTTTTCTTAGAGGATGAGCTTTTCTCAAAATTTTCTTGTGAAAATGAACTCTTGACATTCAACAAACTCACAAAAAGTTGCAGTGTTTTTTCAAAAGGTGAATCATTGCAAATATTTGCATCATTGTTTTAACTGGAGGCATATTCTTCACCCTTGGCGCCTACATCACCTTTTCCCCTCAAAAGAGAAGAATATTCGAGGGACCTTTGCTTGCTACCAATTTGTTTCAGACAGAGACATTTAACAAAATTCAGATCTGAAATCTGCTAGGTGGACCAACTATGAGCTGATCATGTCTATGGGGCCCTCAAATAATGACTAGGACACCATGCCACAAATTTTCAGGAGTCCCTTTAATCATTTCATCCCTTTCCCTCTGAAATTTTACTCTGTAACTTCTAGATCTGGCATCTTGCTTTCTCACACGAGCCCGAGCAAAAATCCATCTCAAAAGTACTTTAGATTTACAAATTGAACTCCCAAATTGATTCAATTGAACCTTGCAGACCCAAATGACACAAATTTTCCAAAAATTTGATGAAGAATGATGCAAAGATGCATCTCCAAACATCTTAGAGCTTCAATGGTGGCAAAATCAAATGAAATGCACAGCTACCATTGATCCTACATTTCAACTTTTAATCTGAGCCCTCCATATGGTAAAATGCGATTGGAAACGGGTCTGGGGGCACCTTTTGACATTTTATAATTTTCGGAAAAAGTAAAATGTTGACATTTTTCTCCGCCCCTCTGCCCTCAGAAAATGGGCTTGACACGTGTCCCAATGTGGGTCCCAATGGACCTATGCTTCAACTTAAAAATTTATCCCTTTTTTACAAAAGGAAAAAAGTTCCATATTTTCCTCGCGAGCCCACACCTCTGTTTCCTCACCCTGCTACGTGTCTCAATGGCGCACTTTGAGATGGTCCCGAAAAGTAGAGACCCCAAACAAGCGGGGCCCAACACGTCTTAGTTCAACAGAGTCTCTAAGTGTCCTCCTAGCGCTTCTTCAAAATAAAACTCAAGGGCCGGTTCCCAAACATGCGCAGTCCCTCCACGTGTCCCAGGCCCCTTTAGGAAGTTGTGTGAAAAGTCTAAGTATGGGAAGGCCCAATGAAGCCTCCACGTGGACATGTTTTATGTTGAAGTGAGCCTTAGAATTTTTAAAGTGCCCCACAGAGCCGCATCTAACCAGAAAGGGCCACTTTTTAACTGATGTCGAGAAATAATTTTGACCGGGAAATTACACCCGTCAAACCGTAAAATGCAGGAGAGCCACCATTTTAGCCCGGGGACGAAAAAACATAATAGAGGCCGCAAACTGAGGGATCTCAAAGGTCGATGGGGCGAGACTAATTTGAGCACCAACATAGGCTCCGACTTGGGGATGGGCACTCCCGCGAGTGCCACAAGAACCAATAGCAGACCAAGTGCCAAAAATAGACCATTGGGCAACGAGTCAAATAAAAAGCTAGCATAGCAGAACAACCACAACCATCCTCCAAAAATACCGAAGCGAGAAACCAGCAAAACCAGGTCACCAAGGACTAGAATGAACAAAAACACAAAAGTAGAACAAATTCAAAGAACTATACACTTTGTACAATGGCGAGCATCCTAATTCAAATAAAATAATCAAGGAAAAACCTCAAGTGCCTGCCATTCTAGATATGACCATGCTAAGCAGTCTGATATGTCTTTAACAACTGGTCATATGGTTGTTTTTCTTTTCCATCCGAGTTGCTATCTGACCATACTTTTTCAGGATTACCCCTTGTGCCTGTGTCAAGTTTTTCAACATCTTTCAAGGCTGCATCAAACATCAAAGTCTCAAGAAAATCATCCTGCTCATGATACCTGCATTGATCAATTTCATATTCCTTGAAAGCAACATAACTCACAGAGTTATCAATATCAATATCTGCATGCAATACTTCATAAGAAGCATTGTTGGGGTCCTCAATAAGATATAACATCTTCTTTTCACCAAGTAACTTCACAAGGTTTCCCTCAATTGGTATGGTGGCATAAGACATGTCCATTTGAACATTTCCACCAACACTTGCAACCCACTTTCTTGATAACAACATGCCCCATTTGGCAGGGCAATCAACAATAACAACATCAAGTTTCAAGTTCTTACTTGGATAAGCTGCAAGTTGTACCACCAATCCTTTCACACATCCAACAATGGGCACCTCTCTAGAGTCCATTGCAGTACACTTGCCATAAGCTTCTATCACTTTGATATCCAGCTCATTCATGACCTCAAGAGGCATGACATTGCATGATGCTCTGAATCAAACATACAATTGTGTAGCAGTCTGTCTTTAATAATCAGTGTTGTAAAAAATGGATCAACATTTAATTGAGACTCAACCAAAGATGTTCCCAAGTAAACTTCAGGTGGTTCACCTGGTTCCTCTAGTACTTGGGGTTTTTTCAACTCTAAAATGGTAGGAGGAGTCTCAACATTTCTGCCTTGGGTGACTTTTTCTTCTCTAAACCCCAAATATTCAAATGCTTTGTTCCTATGCTCAGGGATTCTAAGCAATTCAACAATAGGAACAAAAATCTTGATTTGACTCAAGATTTGGGCTATGTCACAAGGAACATATTTGGGTAATGCAGTGTTAGGAGGAAGGTTTACAAATTCATCTAATGGCACATGATTTTTTACAGTCTAAGCATAGGGAGGGACACAAGTTCTACTTGAGACAACAAGGCCTTTTCCAGATGTATCTTTCTTTGGAGTCTCTTTTGGGATACTTGGTAAGCACTGGAATTTTTGGTTTGGCCTGAGGCCCTGCCCCTTTGGCAACCCTACTCCTGGTATTATATTCTTTTTCATGGCCAACCACAACATTCATTAACAACTACCTATCCTCCTCAGAAGGTATCCCTCCATCATACTTCTCAATCATTAGAGCTCTTAGGTACTCAAAATCATTATTAGGAAGTTCAAAAGCTTGCACCATATCAATTTCAGAAGTATGAGTGGGAGGAAGAGGTAATACCCGGTGAATGCAATCCCAGAAATCTTTAGCAGTTCTGGCACTCATCAGCTTAGTTGAGGTTTCTCCCTGCTGTGAACTCATAGAGGAATCCACCATGCATGCATCATCATTAGTACCATCATCATTATCAACTTCTTCTTCTTGCTGATTTACTTCACATGGAGGATGGGGTAGAAAGCATCTATCACACCAATCAATCACATTGGCTTCATCCACAACAACAACCTAGGCATTCAGAGGATCAGAACCATTCTACTTTCACGTGCTTGGGGATGTCTACTTGCAAATCCCATGTGTCCTTTACCTCTTTCATCTGACCTCTGATCACCCCTAGGATGATTGCCAAATCTGTCATGATTTTGTGCCTTTTGTTGACCTTGTGAACTCTGCCTAATTCCTTTCTCTGCTTGGGCTAGTTTGTAAGAGATTTCTTTGACAACCCCTGCCAAAGTTTTAACAACCTCCTCAAGATCCACACTCTTGCTTGCTTGAGGTTTTTCTAGGTTTATCAGTTTGACACCCTCCCTCTTAGGAGTTTTTCCAACTGCTTTGATGTTGTTCTCAATTTGCAGAGCCATGGTAAAGGCCTGCCTCAAAGTGCCAGGGTTTTTATCCCTCAAATAGTATGTAACCTTCTTGTCAAATGCATCAACATACTTTATAAGACAAGATTCATCACATGGCCTCAAATTCATAGGCAATCTTCTCAATGTCTTATTGAATCTTGTATTAAAATCATGCACTGATTCATTAGGATTCTTTTTAATATTTTCAAATTCTGACAAAAGAAACCTAGGGTCTGTTCTGTCACCATACTGCAATCTAAATGCATTCTTCATTTTAGTCCAAGAATCAATAGAGTTATTAGGCAGAGCTTTATACCAGTCCCTTGCATCCTCTTCTAGAGTATGAATAAATAATTTAATGTATACATCTTCAAACTCTATTTTGAAATCCTCCATCATATTGACAAAGAGTTTCAAGTGCTGATCACTAGTTATTGCATTATTTCCTTGAAACTTAGGCAATCTATTTCTTACATCCTCCGACACAACATTTAGATAGCCATTAATTCCTATAAAACCGATGGGACCAAAAGTATTAACGAAAAATGGAGGTCCAGGTGGAGAGGTGAGCCATGTTATTTTGAGGAGGTGATCTTACAGAGAAACAGAGTGATGAGGAGTGAGGGTGCATGCGGTATAGGGATACAATTTTCAAAATCACTATCTCCAAATGGCTCTTTTTGCAGGTAGAAACTATCGATTTGGAAAATACAAGGGTAGAAAGAGATGCAAATCTTTCCAATACAGGGGTAGAATGAGAAGGCCCCTCTCCAGATGGAGAATTTGGATGTACAAAGAGACTACCTAATTTAGAAGCATTTGAGGAAGCATTGTAGTCTTCAATCACGTGCCGACCGAGTTTCACCAATGGAGACCTCTTTTCTTGATTTTTGATCTCCAACAACCTTCTAGATTCTTCCTGCCTCTAAATTAGACTTTCCAAACTCTTGAAACAACCTTCTACTAGGTCTCATGCGGTGAAGAAAGATCTTATTCCCTCCACTTTGCAAAGATTTGTAACATATTTACATTGACAGAGGTTAAGACACTGACATTTATAAAAATAAATCAACACGAAGTTGCCACTAAGGATTTTCACCTCAGATGTGAAAAAATTCACTAAAAGATAATCTGTCAAATGTCTTCCGATTATTGGAATCTTGCAAAACTTATTAGATCTGATCTTCTTTTACCCAAATTTATCAATGGTGAGGCAAACTTAGTACAATAACTACTGGAAAAATTGGACAGACAACACGCAGAACTTATAACTTTGTTCAATTCTTACAGATATGATCAGAGAATGATGTTTACAAAACGTATTTGCACACAAAACTACAAGAAACATTACCAGGGTCTGTACACATACACCTTTGTTCAAATATTTCAAAGAGTCTCCGACAACGGTGCCGAGAAGCATCTTTGGTACCCAAATTTACTCTTCTTCAAAGGCCAAGAAACATCATGGATTTGATAAGACACTTAGAGGTAGATAGATGATTATGTGTGTCATTTTGTAGCCAGGGAAGTGATCTATCTGAATTTTTAGCACTCAGGCTTTGAAGAAGTGGGTAGCACCTTAAAAGGATGTGATCTTATCCTAACTATTTTAGGTTGTGCCTTTCAACCAAGGTAAGAGAACCTATTTTGTAACCTATGTTATTGAAGAATGCTGGTAAATCCTTCTTTTGCACAAATTTTATAGAGAAGACCTTGGGAAAATATGATCAACACACAAAATCTGACTCTCACGAGTTTTCACTTCCAGATTATGGAGATATTTTCAAACACAAGGCTAAGGTTACTGAAGACATTTGGAATCCTGATCATTTCGCATACTTTAGCAAATGGATTTTGTTCTTTTGTGGATATACAGAGCAAAATAGGGGTAGTTCGGGGTAGGATTGGTTATTTGAATAATTTTTGGTGGGAGATCAACAAGATAGATTGGAATTTTCCAGATCCTTGAGAAACTTCACAACAAATGGAGAACTCAATAATAGAAAACTTCAAAAATAGTTAAAACATTCCTTCAACTAGAAGGTGTGCATCAATGGAGGCCCAGACATGCACTTTTTCACACAATCTTTGAGATTCTAGCACGAAGGCTCGAGTTAGAAGACCCAATAAAACATCAAAATATAAGATCAGTCACGCCTAAGGTACACCCAGAGGCTTACAAACAATCTCTGTCAACAAATGAAAGAAAAGTGATTTTAAATCATTTATTTCATTCCTAGATGAAAGCTCTTTTGAAAATGAAATTTCAGATGCCACTAAACTATCACAAGGATTGAGATATGTGTGATTCAAAGAGATTTTGATACAAGATTGCAATAAGAACAAGAAAAACTACTTGCAGACATTCTAAAAGTGAAATAAACACAAAATTTACCAGAGATTTAACACAAATTAACTCAAAGTTTATCAAATTCATTAGTAGGGGAGATTTATTTTAACAATATCAAAGCTTGTTGATGGCTATACACTTGTAACCAACTCAACATGAATGAAAATCTAACACAAAGGAAGTTAACCTGGTTTCTCATAATTTTTCTCAGAGGATGAGCTTTTCTCAAAATTTTCTCATGAAAATGAACTCCCGACCTTTTGCAAGAGTAATCTCATTACATTTATAATACACCCTTTACATCCAATTTCCCCCAAAGAGGAATATTCGAAGCACCTTTGTTGCACATATCGGATCATGATTTGCAGAAAGTGACATTCAACAGACTCACAAAAAGTTTCCAGGTGTTTTAAAAAGGTGAATCATTGCAAATATTTGCATCATTGTTTTAACTGGAGGCATATTCTTCACCCTTGGCACTGCATCACCTTTTCCCCTCAAAAGAGAAGAATATTCGAGGGACCTTTGCTTGCTACCAATTTGTTTCAAATAGAGACATTTAACAAAATTCAGATCCGAAATCTTCCGTGGACCAACTATGAGATAATCATGTCTCCGGGTCCCTCAAATAATGAGTAGGATGCCATGCCACAACTTTTTGAGAGTCCCTTTAATCATTTCATCCCTTTCCCTTTGAAATTTTACTCTGTAACTTCTGGATCTAGCATCTTGCTTTCTCGCACAAGCTTGAGCAAAAATCCATCTCAAAAGTACTTCAGATTTACAAATTGAACTCTCAAATTGATTCAATTGAACCTTGCAGACCCAAATGACACAAATTTTCCAAAAATTTGATGAATAATGATGCAAAGATGTGTCTCCAAACATCCTGGAGCTTCAATGGTGGTAAAATCAAATGAAATGCACAACTACCATTGATCATGCGTTTCAAATTTTAATCTGAGCCCTCCATATGGTAAAATACGATTGGAAACGGGTCTGGGGGCACCTTTTGACATTTTATAATTTTCGAAAAAAGTAAAATGTCGACATTTTTCTCCGCCCCTCTGCCCTCAAAAATGGGCTTGACATGTGTCCCAATGTGGGTCCCAGCGGACCTGCGCTTCAACTTACAAATTTATCCCTTTTTTACAAAAGGCAAAAAGTTCCATATTTTCCTGCGGGCCCGAACCTCTGTTTCCCGCCTACTATGTGTCTCAACAACACACTTTGATATGATCCCGTGAAGTAGAGACCTCAAACAAATGCAGGCCCAACACGTGTCTCAATCCGACAGAGTCTCCAAGTGTCCTCCTGACGCTTCTTCAAAATAAAACTCAAGGGCCGGTCCCCAAACATGTGCAGTCCCTCCACGTGTCCCAGGCCCCTTTAGGAAGTTGCGTGAAAAGTCTAAGTATGGGAAGGCCCGGCGGAAGCCTCCACATGGACATGTTTTGTGTTGAAGTGAGCCTTAGAACTTTTAAAGTTCCCACAGAGCCGCATCCAACTAGAAAGGGCCACTTTTCAACTGATGTCCGAGAAGTAATTTTGATCGGGAAATTACACTCATCAAACTGTAAAATGCAGGAGAGTCATCATTTTAGCCTGGGGGACAGAAAACATAACAAAGGCCGTAAACTGAGGGATCTCAAAGGTCGATGGGGAGAGATTAATTTGAGCACCGACAAGTTGGATGATGAAAATATTGAAGCAATGTTCTTAAAAAGACTAAAAAGAGGCTCAGGTAAGTATAAAGTAAATCTCCCATTTATGTGTTTTACATGTGGACAAGTAGGTCACTTTTCTGGAAAGCTTCCAAACAAGAATAAAGATAATCAGTCTAAAGATGAAGAGTAAATTCATAAACATAGCAAGAGAGAGACCATATATGCAAAGAAAAATAAGGAAAGGTTCTTCAAGAACAAAAGGAACTTCTATTCAAAGGAAGAATCAAGTGACTCTGAATCAAGCAATCCTTGTATCTCTGAAAATGAAAATGATGAAGAACAATAAGAATGTTTGTTTATGGCCATGGATGCAACTGAAGAAAAAAACTCCAAAGGGAAGAACACAATTGATGTTGAAGACTCTGATGAAGAAGAAGCTGAAGTAAATATTGAAGCATAATTAGTATGTGCCCTTGAAGAGCCAAAGATGTGTAGAAGAAATAATCATAAGATGAGATGCACACTAAAGGATTATGAATAAAAATCATCATCTTTGAAGAAAGAAAATCTTGAAGAGAAGAAGAAGATGCTAATGAGATCAAAGAGTTGGAAAAACAATTGGAAAAGATTTTAAACTCCTACAAATCAAAGGAGGATGAGTGCACAAAGCTAAATTCAGAATTGGAGAAACTGAAAGCTGAGATGGAACAAATGAGCAAAGCTAAAGATGTACGAAAAAATTGAAAAGGGCTCAAGTGTTTTAACTGATATACTTGAGTAGCCAACGTGATGTTAATGAAAAGTATGGATTAGGCTTCAAAAACGAAGGAAAAGTAAAGGAGCATGCAAAGAATAAAGAAAACAAGGCTGCATCAACATCTAACACCTCATCCACCACACACAAGAAGGTTATCAATGCTATGAAGAGAAGGACTTCTTCTCCCAAAATCACATATGCTATGAGGTACACACATTATTTTTATGGTTACTATTATTCATGTAATCAGTTTAGACATAAAGCTACCAAGTTTAGGAAATTCTCTAGAGGCTATAAAAGAAACTTTTTCCCATCTTACACTAGATCAAACTATAATGGTGTCCAACACAATTATCATAAGAAGAGTAGTGCGGTTTCAACCAACAAACATGAACTGACTAAATAAAATAAATGAGTGTATATTGAAAAGAAATATGAGAACAAGAGAGAAGAGTCATGATAAATAGTGCAGAATGCATTTCATGTGCAAAATGAAGATAAAATATGGTACTTGGATAGTGGATGCTCAAGTCATATGACATGTGAAAAATAAGTTTATTACTCTGTCTAACAATGCATTTGGTGCTGTGAGATTTGGTGATAACAACTTAGAAAACATAGTTGGAAAGGGAACTTTGAGTCTGGATAATGGAAAAACCATCACAGAGAATGTCTTATATGTTGAAGGTCTCAAACACAATCTTGAGTGTGAGTCAAATGTGTAAAAGGGGATATAATGTTATATTCCATGACAAGGGTTGTGATATTATAAATTGCAAAATAGGAAAGAAGGTTGCAAAGGCCAAGCGAAAAAAAGAACAACATGTATGTTCTTAATGAGATAAACAAAGAGAAATGCTTCACAAGTAAGATAGATTACAATTGGTTGTGGCATAGAAGATTGGGGCATGTGAGTTTTGAAAATATTGTAAAGCTAAGTGCAAAAGGTTGTGTCAGACATATGCCAACCATTGTGAAACCCGCAGATACTCTATGCAAGGCATGTTTACATGGCAAAAAAACAAGGAGATCATTCAAATCAAAAGAGTATTCTACAACCAGACCACTGGAGTTGATTCATACAGACCTCTGTGGACCCACCAAAACTAAAGGTATAAATGGTGAGGTATATTTTATGCTTCTAATAGATGATTACACTAGAATGACATGGGTAGCATGCTTAAAGAAAAAGTTAGAAGCCTTAGACAGATTCAAGAAATTCAAGGCATTGGTGGAGAATGAGAAAAACAAGAAGATCAAATGCCTAAGATCGAAAAAGGCGGAGAACTATGGTCAAATGAGTTTGATTAATTTTTTGAAGAACATGGAATGATAAGACAATTCTCATCTTCCAAAACACCTTAGCAAAACAATGTGGTTGAGAGGAAGAACATGACTATTAAGGAGATGGAAAGGATCATGCTAAATGAATCAAAACTCTTAGATCGAGGATAAACAAGTGACAAAAATCCCTATGAACTATGGAAGAAGAGACCAACAAATGTAAAGAACATAAGAGTCTTTGGTAGTAAATGCTATATCAAAAGAGATGAAGACAATTTGGGAAAATTTGACTCAAGATGTGATGAAGGGATGTTCCTTGGTTACTCAATGATCAATGTGGCTTACATGTGCTATAATAAGCGGTTGCAAAAATTGTTGAAAGAACAAATGTAAAGGTGGATGTGACACAATATGCCAAAATCGGTACTCAACACAATGACGGCCTTGAAGAACAAGAAGATGATAAATAGTTGGATAGTCCATGTAAAGAAAAAGATGAAGAGGAAGAAAGGCCAGACACTAAGGCACCCTCCAGGAAATTCAAAAGGACCATCCTTCTAATCAGATCATTAGAAACAAAGATGGCAACATTCTCACTAGAAGAAAGTTAAGAGAGCAACATAACCATGAAGACATAACACTCATGTCAATGATAGAACCCAAGAATGTTGTAGAAGCATGAAAGGATCAACATTGGGTAGATGCCATGAATGAAGAACTAGATCAGATTGAAAATAATGAGACATGGGAACTAGTACCTAGACCATGGAACAAGAATGTGATTGGAACCAAATGGGTATTTAGAAAAAAACTAAATGAGAAAGGAGAAGTGACAAGAAATAAGGCAAGGCTAGTGTGCAAAGGATACACACAAATGGAAGGAATAGATTTTGATGAGACATTTGCACCGGTGGTGAGAATGGAAGCAATAAGATTGTTCCTAGCTTATGAAACATACAAAAAGATCAAAGTGTTTTAGATGGATGTGAAGTCAACCTTCCTGAATGGTTTTCTAAATGAAGAGGTATACATTGAACAACCTGATGGATTTTCACTAACTGAAGATAAAGACTATGTGTGCAGGTTGAAGAAATCATTGTATGGATTAAAACAAGCTCCCAGGGCTTGGTACAACATATTTGATTCATACCTCATTGAGAAAGGATTCAAAAAAGATGTTACAGACAACAATATCTACATCAAGGAGGAAGGAGACCACTTTCTAATTGTCATTGTGTATGTAGACGTTATCATGTTTGGAGGAGACCATGATAAAATGGCATATGAGTTTGTTGACATGATGGAAGAAGAGTTTGAGATGTCAATGCTTGGAGATCTTTCATTCTTTCTAGGTTTACAGATCAGTCAAATAGATCAAGGTATATTCATATCCCAAACTAAGTATATCAAGGAAATGCTTTGAAAAGATTCAGAATGGAAGAATGCAAACCAATTGGTACACCAATGGAAGTTGGATGCAAGATGAGCAGAGATGATGACTCACCTAAGGTAGAAAAAACACTATATAGATCCATGATAGGAAGTCTACTTTAGTCCACATCATCAAGACCTGATATTATGTAGTCAATAGGCCTGGTTGGAATATTTCAAGAAGATCCAAGGGAAACACACCTCAAGGTGGTTAAGAGAATCTGGGATACCTCATGGGAAAAAATGAATATGGACTATGGTACTCCAAGAGCAATGATTTCAACATCAAAGCATATACAAATGTGGATTAGGTAGACAATGTTGATGACATGAAGAGTACAAGTGGCAGAGCATTCTTCATTGGAAATTTATTAGTATCTTGGATGAGTAAGAAACAATCATCAGTGGCTCTCTCAACATGTGAAGAAGAGTATATAGCTGCCACGATGTGTTGCACTCAAGTTCTATGGATGAAGCAGACATTGGAAGACTACAAGGTAAAATATGATAATCTAATTCCTTTGTTGTGTGACAGCACAAGTGCAATAAGTGTCTCCAAGAACCCAGTGTTCCACTCAAAAACTAAGCATATACCTATAAGATATCATTTCTTGAGGGAACAAGTGAATGAAAAGAAGATCAATTTAGAATATGTGAGCACTAAAGAGGAAATTGTAGACATAATGACCAAGTGCTACTAAGAGCAACATTTGAACACCTAAGGAATGAATTGGGGTCATTCCTAATCCCGCCAACAACTAGAGTGTGTACGAATAAGGAAAGGGAGAATTATTAGGTAATATCAGCTCCTAAACAATGCCAAAGTAAGGGGAGCTAATATATTAGCTCAAATTTATCAAATTATGCATCATCTCGGGGGAGCATTTCCATGGACACACTAAAACAGATGGATTAGAAGCATAAGCCTAGGGGGAGCTTCTTAGGTAAGAACATGTTGTATCTATCTTACCAGAATATTTAGTTTTATGCGACATAGTTGGCCCTTTGTCATTGTTGTCAAAGGGGAGAGAAACTGAAGTCATAAAATCAGACTATCAAAGGGGGAAACCAGTTATGTAACAACCAAAAGGAAGAAGACATGGTGTTACTAGAAACTAGGTATGGAAAACATTTTTCCATCAAAATTTGTAGGTTTCGATGTGGTATAGATTCATTAAGGCGTTGCAGTCAAGGAAAAAGGGGGAGTTTTTTTAATCTTTTTCATGTGTCATATGTGTTGTCATTGATGTCAATTTGGATCAATTGATGTCAAGTTGCATTTATGGGAAAAAGGAGTGAATTGGTTAAGTGAGAAAGCTAAAAAGATGAATGTTGATTGGTAGTGTTAGCTAACGAAGCTTAAGATGACTAAGGATAAGTGCTAAGGGAATTAGTCAATGTTTGTGTAATCTGCAGACAAGAGGATATATTCTCTGAAGTCTAGAGATAACCACCAAAGACTTGGAGTAGCCGCCATAGTTTGCAAAAAGCCACGAGCTCTAGAAAAAACCGCAAGGTAATTGGTAGCGTGGATAAAGTGATGAAGTAATGAAAACAAAATGGAGCCAAAGGACAAGCCATAAAGTGTAAATAGTAAGGATGCGGATGTGAAAGAATAGCCATGGAAGTGAAGCAAAGCTGCAAAAGTAAGGAAATCAAAAGTAAGCCATGGACAAAGAGAAAATCAGCAGAAGAAGTAAAGAAACCGCTAAGGAAGGAATATAGCTGCGGAAGACTAAAAACCCACAAGTAAAGAGAAAGAATCATAGACATGGAAAAAATCCATGGAAAGGCAACATATAAGAAATAAAGCCACAAGACATTGGGAAAGTCGTGAGATGCATAGAAGAGCCGTGGATAACTAAAATTCTTCCGTGAAGGAAGAAATGGCACAAGACAAAGGAAAGTGATGCAATACAAAGGAGAAGATTAGAGGAGCTAAGGAAATATGCAAAATAACAATATATGAATTGGAAAATGGTTGAAGGCAATCAAATTGATTCAAACATGGACAAGTGAGAATTGGTTCTCCAAAATCGATAGTGATTCGATTGTCCTGGATTCTTAGGAGACTAAGTAGGAAAGTACATGACACGTAACTCAAAGTGAAGAGTTGGTTCGATTGATAATAGAGTTTGAACTTGAAGCTATGTTGAGTGTTGCTCAAGTAAGAAAATATGTATTCGAGCTAAAGAAGAGCAACATAAGATAGAATACGATGCAATCAAGCTAAAAAAGAGCAACAGAAGAAAAGATAGAGGAAAGAGGAGAGCAGATCGATGAAGCAAAGATTCATCAGATGAAAAGAGCATAAGGGTGGAAAATTGATTGAGTAGAAGGATTAAATCAGATGAGCATAAGAGAGTGAAAAGAGAACACAGATAGGTACAAAAAGGTGATCACAATCTATTACAAAAGTAATTGTTGTATCTAGTTGATCAAAATGTATATGTAATCTAAGTCTAAATTTTAGCTTAGCATATTAAGTGGTTGGTGCTCCTTGTGGGGTTGCTGCCTCACTAAAGAAATATCTTGTGATGCATGATATTCACTTGATTCCTTTTTTGTGTGTAATGTCAGTAAAGGTGTAGGGGTTGGTGCTCCTTGTGGGGTTGGTGCCTCACTAAAAAAATCTTGTAGGATGCGTAATATTATTACAAGTCCTTGCTTTGTGTAATATAAGCAACGATTTTTGGTGGTTTTTTCTTCTGAAAGGGTTTCCAGCAGTAATATCTCGTGTTCCGTGTTACTATACATGACATATGTGTGATTGACTGCTCATAGTTTAAAGCCACACATCATTAAAGGGTTTAAAATTTGCATTAAGTGGAAAAGTTTGAATTTGCACCGATTTACCCCCTTTGAGTGTTTGTGATCTCTAACAAGTTGAACTCGATATGACATACTAAAATACACATGATTTTTGAGACACAATGGAAAATGGTAAAAATATTCAAGGGTTTGGAACAAACTATACAACCATAAAAAACACTATTACTTGTTAAGCTTTCGGCACACATTTAAATTTTAAGCTCTCTATTACACAATTAAGTGAAATCACTAGAATTCATTGAAATAAACAACATACATTATATTCAATGTGATATACCTATAAGATATGATGTAATTATTCTTAATTTCATTAAACACCCACATATACATAATACATGAATCTTTATTTAATTAATAATACAATAGTTAAGAGAGTTGAGAACTAGTATTCAAATGCATATTTTTATAAAGGTTCATGTACTAACTATGTAATTCTCATGAATAATTCCTAAGTATCAAAGGCACATGTGATAGTGGTGCAAAAGAAGGGGGTGTGTGAGTAGGCACGAGAGGGAGAAATAATTACGTCCCGGGTTTTGCACCCAGAGAGAGAGTTAAGGACTTCACCGTTTTGCTTGGACGAGGTTAAAAATAGGATGGAGTGTAGAGCACGTAAAAGATAAAAACATGAAAAATTCGTGACTAAGGAAAAGATATTTTGGGAGTAAGTGGAAGATCAAGAGACATGTAAAGTTTGAGCTAATAATAAGATTAGATCAAGGTTTATTTATAGAGATAATCTATTATTAGTGAAGCTTGCATGCTTCGTAGTTATCTTTGTATGCACACATGAATATTTTAAGCATGCGACCTATTTTGAGAGTGCATGGGTGATGAAGGGCAAGTCCCCACCTCTATATATTTATTTATTTACATGGTTTTGGTGACAACATAATCATCAATGTATGTATTAGAGTTATCTTGCTTGGTATGATTTTGCACGCATGACTTGTGATAGTATTGTGATGTATTCAAATTTTTTTTTGATGAGTTAATATAATGGATCATTGTGGATGGATATTGGTTGTTGATGTTTCTATTCATGGTACTTGTATGGTAAATCTGATATTGATCCTTATCTGATTCATTATGCACTATGGTTGTGATTGATTCTTGTTATGCTTTACATTTAATTACTTGATCTGGTTATGGAATATATGAATATGCATGCTAACATCTTGACAAAATCATCACATAAAAGAGGGACTTGGTAGGATTTTACGTGCTTTGGTGAGCATGCTTAGATATGTGTGATGAAGTGCCAAACATGCTAGGCATCTGAGTATAAAAATAAAGACTACATTTTGGTTCCATTTTTGAGACCTCTTTTCAAACTGTTTTCCATGATGTTGTATGATGATGGCATATCGATTGACTCTTGCGACCATTGAAGATTGGGTAATGACAGACAACAAACATTTGTGTGAAGATATGGTTCTGGACCTGATTTTAATGCACGCAAAGTGGGTGGAAGATAATCTATATCATGAGATCTATGAGATTTTCTTTTTCTACTTTTTCCAATAGAATTGTATGAGTGGTTTTCAACATATGCATCAAAGAAAAATGGAGTTACAAGACCAAGGGTTTGGACACAGGAAGATTACTAGATTTTTTGATGCAGATGAACCTTGGACGTGTGTTGTAGATCATTGGTGGGTTGGTGTTGTGTGTAGTTATACTTTGGAATACATTATTTCTACATATTCTTGTCCGAAAGTTATTGAGTTTGAATTTTTGTGTGATCCCAAGAGGATCTTACATTCATGTTATTCCTTTAGACAATTAAGATCTTGATGGTGGTGTTGAGTTTAGAGAACTTACCTATGGCTAGCTAAACATACCACCACATGCACATGGGGGGAGAAGGTGTGGTGAAAGATGGTGGACCTAGTGGAAAAAGGAAGAGAGAGGAAAGGTGACTTAAGTATAATGAAGTGCATGAGAGGGAATTAAGCAAAGCAACACGATATTGAGGAGTCTATGGAGTTGTGGAGGATGATGTCTCATGAAGGATTTAAAGCTCATGTGGAATACGTGGAGCCGAGCATTAGGATATCCCCCCCTTAGGAAAGTGTAGTAGAGAATCCCTTTCAATTTCTTGATGAGAGCACGTTAGAGGAGGAAAGATTGAGGACTACGGGCATGCATCTGATCCCACCTGGTGACCTAGCCCTTGTGCTTGGTGTTCTAGTTCCAAAAGTAATCATTGATCAAGCAGGTGAGTGTAGGTAATCCAATAGCTTCAAGTAGATATCATTTTCCTTTGAATACAAAGTACATCAGACAACACATATCATCTATCCTATGGCAACACAAACATCATCTTTTTATTTGGGGGACCGATTGGAGGAATATTTTCTAGCGCATCATCAGAGATAGAGTGTGGGCACATAGAACATTGGGAACATGTCTAGAAAGTAGCACAAATTCACAGACTATGGGAGTTCAATTTAGTACTACTATTAGGACTCAAGGAAGTACATCCACTAGTCTTTTCCCCAATGCTAAGAGGAGGATCAAATTAGGAGGATCGAGGATCAAGTGGATCAGGTGGTTTTGGTGGTGGAGGAAATATTGGTGGGGGTTCTAGTTTTAGATTTGGAGGACAGGTCCACACCCTCATCAACCATCAACAAGTTTATTATGAGATGTCCTTCACTTACCAGAAATATAGAGGTATTGAAGATGTAGAGCATGTGCACAAGTGTGAGTTGTTATGGCATGCTAAGGAATTACAACCTCAGATAGAAGGTGAGTCATTTTTCTACTACTCTTCAAGGGCATGCATAGTTGGTATAAAAAGTATGACCCACATTAGACTATGGTGGATTATAATGCTTTGTGCTCTACATTTCTATAGAGTTCCATATTCCTGAGTTTGAATAGAAAAGTATCAGTGTGCTTAAGGACATTAAACAGGCTTATATGAGAGTGTGAGGAGAGTATGACACACATTTTAAAACTTTGTTGTCAAAGTTATCTTATGATATACACCCTAGTCAACATGCACAATGGTTTTTGGTGGGTTGTTGAATCCATTTTAAAGGGTGCTATCTCATAAGACATTTTTAGATCCATGTGATGCTTTGGAAGCAACTCTACATGCACTAAGGTAGTTGGGAGTGTGGACACTAGAGTAAGTCCATTTTTAGGCATAGATTGCAGCTATGGAAAAATAGTTGGAGAAGCTCTCTCTACTAATTCATCTCATGAGACACACAGTGGAATATGGTGTACAAATTGTGAGGTTGAAGGACACACTAAGGATAGTTTCCTCACAAAGTTGTGTGTGCATCATGTTGTTGGATTGTGAGATTTTCATTTGGACCATGATGCGAGTAGATGTCCCTCTTTACAAGTGTGATCAAAGAATAATGTATCTATGTATTGTAAGATTTACAAAACTCATACCCATGATACCTTTGATTATAGATTGATTGATCATATTCATGAGGCTATTGAGACTAGTGTGTGCTCCAGAATAGTGTAGCAAGTGGATCTAAGGAACAAGGAGAAAAACATAATGAAGGGTAATAATAATGGGGATAACAGAATAAAGGATTTCATGGAGGATATAGAGGTCGAGGTCACGTGGTGGTGGTAGAGGAGGATTTCCTAGAGGAACTTGTTATACTTGTGGATCTCTTGATCATTATCAACATGAGTGCCCTTAGAATGTGGTTTTCTCATGGTGTGGAAAACAACACAAGTTTGAAGAATTCCTAATTTATATGAGCACATGAGAAAGAAGCACAAAAAGACAAGGGCACTGGGAATGATTAAGGTACAATGTGTAGTTGAAGATCAATGGATTCCAAAGGTAGCACCTACTCCTAAGTTACCTATTTTAGTTACTACGCACTGAGGTTACATGTGCACGTGAACCTCTAAAGTATAAGCCGACTATAACAAAGAAATAAGTGATAAATGCCAAGTACCTGATGTTGCACATCAAAAGGAGGTTTACCAGGAGACTATGGATGTTATCAAGGATCTACAAGGAGAGATTCAAAGCTTGAAGGAGTAGGCACATGTGATGGAATGAGAAAATAAAGTTGAACTCCCATAGAAGGATGTAGATGATTTGAAGGAGTATGTAGAATGTTGTGCTAGGAGAAATATAATCCCTCTTGTTAGGAGAATGGTTGAGAGAAAAGATACCACGTGTAGGTAATGAGCATGTGAGAGGCAGATACTTCATGTAAATCTACCCCACATAATCATGAGTATGATAAGGAGATTACACTTGAATGCAATCATAGATGGATGGATTTTGAGAAACATTTTGATAGATACATGTGTGGAAGTTAATGTACTCATGTTGGATGCTTGGAATCAGATGGGAAGACCACCATTACAGCCTTCTTTGAATGTGTTGTATATATAGAAAATAGAACTAGGGCTAATCCTATTGGAGTATTAAAGGATGTAACTATTACAATTCAAGGAGCCAAGTTTACTGGGGACTTTGAAGTATTGGAGCTTGTTGAAGTGGATAGCTTCCCAAAATTACTTGGGTGCCTTGGTGTTATGTGAATAATGCATATTTGCACTTCAACAAGGGGTACATTAGCTTTGAGAACAAGGAAGAGCATTATTATACCCTTGACAGATGCAAAGGTTTCTTATATGTTGAGCCTTTGAGTGAAGAAGACTTGAACATGATATATGCACGCATAATTAGAGACCCTGAGGTAATTGAGCCATCTAAGGAAGGAGTGATATAGTGGGATGATGCTCAGTTAGTTAGTGATACCACAAGTATTTCTTGTGATAATAGGCACATGGAACGTATGAAGTAGTTAGGCAGAGAGATCAAGAACACAGTTACTCACATGATCAATCATGCATGCATTAGGCATTTGAGTTATAACTAGGTACCTCAAGGTACACTGGTGAAGGGAACCTTGATGTATTTCTACATGCATGCCATGGAGCCTAGTGGAAGAATGAAGGAGATAGAAGAAATATGCTAGTATATACTCTACACGGGGACAACAACACATTGGTGGACAACACACAGAGACAACTTATTGGAATGGCGAGAAGTGAGAATCACCTTTTCTACTAGGTTCTAAGGAGCAAATGTACCTTCTCAGATATATGTGAATTTCATGGGAAGTCCCCTACTTTGCACCACATCTAGGAATGTGAGAGACTTTGGATGGAGGGGCAGGAGGCCTTACCACCATCACTTTGGGTACATAAGTTCTATGCCACCCTAGGTGGTTGCACACACATGCATGGTATGTTCATGCAAAATTGACAAGAGAAACAAATAATTAGTAGGAGATGACCTCAGGTATGATTCATACTTTTGATTATTTTTCTACTAAGCCTCAGTCAATGAAGCACTACATATTATGAAGCACCTTACTTTGGGAGATAGCACAAAGGATGAGGAACTTCTATTAGATATGTTTGGAGAGTTGGATTTAGAGGTGCATGCCTTGACCTTGAAGAGATAGAAGAAGAAGAAATGGTCTCACGCACCAGGAAGAAAAGGAAAAGGGTAAACTGGTATGCATGATAAATGATGATGATGATGATGAAAATAACCTAGATGTTAACCACATTAAAGGTATGCACGAGGTGATGGATACAATAGATGAAAAGGTGCACATATCATGAGCCTATGAAAATGAAGAAGGTTAACATTGGAATATGATGAGCCTAAAGAGGCCATTATTGGTGATTACTGGTCGGAGCAGGAAGTTGCTAAGATCATTGAACTCTTGTGACTTTCAAGGACTTATTTCCATGGGGCTATCATGAGTTAAAGGAGTACACCCTTCTTTAGGTGAGATGAGAATCAAACTTAAAGAAGGTGCACACCCGATTAGGAAGAGGCCTTACAGGATGAATCCTAATCTACATGTCAAGGTAAAGGAAGAAATTGATAAAATGCTCAAGTTTGGTATAATTGAGCCCATTGAGGAGTCTGAATGGGTTAGTCCCATGGTCATCAATATTAAAAAGGATGGGAGGATAAGGATTTGTGTGGACTATAGAGAGTTGAATGCTTCATGTGTTATTGATCCTTTTCCCACCCCATTCACAGAGAGATCCTTGAAGGAGTTGTAGGGCATGAGATCTATTCTTTTACTGATGGATTTTTAGGTTATCATCAAGTGTGCACATAGTGAAAGAAGATCAAGAAAAGAAAAACTTTCACCACTGAGTGGGGAAGTTTTTCATACATAGTGATGCCCTTTGGATTGAAGAATGCACCAATTGTGTTCTCACGCATTGTTGTACAGGATTTTAGGACTTCATTCATAAGTTTTTATAGGTATATCTAGATGATTGACAATATATGGCTTGGTCAAGGATCATTGTGAGAATTTAAGGCTGATGTTTGAGAGGTAGGAAGTTGAGCATCTCTCTGAATATTAAGAAGTGCATATTTGCAACACCTTTTGGCACTTTACTTGGGCATATTATTTGTAAAGAAGGCTTTGTTGGTAGATCCAACCAAGATAGTTGTGATCTTGGGTTTGGAAGAACCTAATAATCAAAGTGAAGTGCATGGATTTCTTGACATACAGGATATTATAGAAATTCATTAAAGGATATGCAAGGATTTCCATGCCTTTGGAGGAATTGTTGAAGGCTAAGGAAAATTCTATTGGGGTGATGATGCAATAACAGCATTTTGAAAATTTGAAGGAGAAGTTGACTAATACACCTATTTTGTGCTTTCCTTCTTGGGATAAACCCTTTCATGTTCATGTTGATGCTTCTAGGAATGGAAATTGGTGCAGTGTTGGCACAACTAGGTGAAGGAATTGTAGACCACCCTATTTATTTTGCAAGTAAAAGTTGACTTCAAGCGGAAAAAATTATACAACTATTGAGTACGAGGCTTTATCCATGATCTATGCACTGTACAAAATTTAGACAATACTTATTGGAAACACCATTTATCTTCTTTACAGATCATATGGACTTAAGTATTTGGTCAACAAGCCTGTTTTGCAAGGGCATATTTGTAGGTGGATACTACTATTTCAAGAATTTGAGTTTACAGTGGTTGTTAAACTAGGAAAAATAATTCAGGACTTGACCATTTTCAAGAATTAATTCTAGGTGAGGATGCACAGAGCATTGAGGACACAATGCCATGATGCACAATTTTTCAGATTGAATCACATGCGCCCACAGATTTAGAGGATATTGTATATTTTGCACACTTTGGATAGGCATAAGGGAATGAAGACATTAGAAAAGAAGTAACTTGAAATACGCACGACCCTTATTAGTTGATAGGTGGATATTTGTATAAGCTAGGTCATGATGAATTTTTGCACGGTGTTTTTGGAGCATGAGCATGAGGCCATTATGGAAGAAGCTCATGGTGGAATTGCAGAGGTCATTATGTTGGGATGCCACCATGTGTGCGTAAGATTTTGATGGTTGGCCTTTGGTGGGAAACTTTTATAAAGGATATTAAAGAATATGTCAAGGCATGTGATCATTTTCAGTGCCTTGGGAAGCCTAGAACCAAGAGATGAGATGCCTTTGAGGCCTATTGCAAGTGTTGAACCTTTTGAGAAATGGGTTATTGACTTTGTAGGTCCTATTTCCCCACCCACACGTAGGAATGACACACACTATATTATAACTTGTACATATTATCTAACAAGGTGGGAAGAAGAAGCACCTACAAAAATTTTACACACAAAGCTACAAACAACAATTTTTATGGGAGAACATTATCAATAGGTATGGATGTCCATTGAGTCTAACAAGTGATAGGGGCACTCATTTCTTAAATGAGACCATTAGAATTATTTTGGCTGAGTTTATGGTGGCACACCATAAGACAACACCCTATCACCCATAGGCCAATGGTACTTTGAAGCTTTCAACAAGATTTTGGGACAAACATTGACAAAAATTTGTGATGTTGGAAGGAAAAGACTGGGATGATAAAGTATTTGTTGTACTTTGGGCATATAGGAAAACCTACAAAAGGTTGAATAAGGCCACACCCTTTTCAATTGGTGTTTGGCAGAGGTTGTATTACTTATGAATTTCATGTTGTCATCCCTGCGTATATTGCATGCAGAGGGTTAGATGATGAACAAGCTATGTGGAGGAGCACATAGAAAAACTGATGCAATTAGATGAGATACACTGTTATTTCTGATGGAGCCATAAAAAAAAAAAGTGAGACAAAAGGCCTGGCATGATAGGCATATCAGAAAAAAAACATTTGAAGTGGGAAATATGGTTCTTTTGTATGATTCAAAGTTTACGTGCACACCAGGAAATTGAAAGTTCATTGGTTGGGACCCTTTTTGTAACAAAGATATTGGAATCAGGCGCTTGCCAGTTATAGGTGCTAGATGGAACTTTATTTCCCAATTACTTCAATGGGAGTAGGCTGAAGCCCTACTATAAATAAGGTTTCTTGGTGTTTGTAATAAGGCAATATTACCACTTAGATTAGATTTCCCTTTAATGCATTTCCATTTTTATGTGTTTCCTTTCATCGTTGTTATGCTTTGTTAATTTAGTTTAGTGTTTTGTTGTAATAAGCATGCTTGTGCACTAGGAGCTGATTACTATCTATTAGATTCATGCGTAGAGGACCACATACTTTTAATGTGGGGTGGAATTGTGCCTTGAACATAGATTATAGTGCACATCAAAAATATGGTATTTAAAGAGTTTGGTTTTAAAGAATTTTTCTCAGATTAAAGACCACACATAGATGGATGGATGCACAAGTGTAACATGAGGTAGGAAACAACATGGGAAACTACTTGGATATGACACAATGGTTAGGTACTTCGTTTTAGGGAAGCACACGTAAGGAGGTATGTGGCCGAGAAGTAGTGGGTGCACCAAAAGGTTATGACTAGGGTGTGAAAGAATAGGTAAAGTGCGAAGAGTGAAAGAGTGAAATTAATGCCACATATGGTGGTAGTTGAGGAGCAATTAATGTGGAGGAATTTTATGAATCTATAAAGGAAGGTGTTGCGATGTTAATTTTACCTTGCATCCTTTGAGTTTTTGAGCTGATAAGAGTGATTGAAAGTGTAAAGTGCGAAGTTTGAAGAAAATTGATCAGTAGCAAACCAAGTGATTTCGAGGCATGCCATTACTAGAGCTCCATGTGGAAGGTGTTTGAGCTAGTTGGGCATGTGTGGAAGGAAATTTCATGAAGTTAGGGTTTGGAGGAGACATTTATTACAGCTAGGGCACGCTAGGGCATGAGTGTTTAAAAATAAAGGAGATCAAAGAGTGCAAGGGTAAGGAAGTAAAACATTTTCTAGTTTTCAAAGCACATTATTACTTAAACAAGAAAATGACACCAAGGAGAGAGTCGTGGTTAAGGAACATATGAAAGAGGAGGCACCACATGAATGGTTCGCGAAGATGTAATACCCAGAGGAGGTGATTGAAGGAAGGTCATGGACATCCCAATTGATGAAATGCAAGATAAACGACATCAACCACCACACTGAGAAAACCCTGAAGGACATCAAAGGATGATACCATTTTGAAGACAAATAGAAGGACTACGAGATGGATAGAGAGTTTATGATAACATGATTTACAAACTTGGAGAGTGTTGGAGTGATGCAATTGTATGAGTTTCCATTCTTTTGAAATCCAGAGCAACTGTACTAGTGGCTTATGTCATGTACATGAAGATTACTTCTACTTTGTAGGTAGAAGGATGAGAATTACAATGAAATTGATTAGAAAGGTTACAAGATTGTGTGACTCTGGTTTGGAGATTGTAGGAGACCTTTTAGATGATGATGGAGTGGAGGAAACAACTCGTCACATTTAAATATCATAAGGGAGGTTGAGCCTTTAATGTTAAAAACATAGAAGACTGAGCTACAAGGGTAGCTAGAAGTTGGGAACCTTGGAGAGGTGGAAGGAGGTGAAAAAGTGTTGGTTTATATATAGCAAAAAGATGGCTAACAAAACCTATTATAACATTTGGGCTACATTATTGAAAGCATAGTGGAAGAAGTGCACATTCAAGAGGAAAAGTTGAGAAGATAACCTGGGGTGTTATCTTTCTCCTCATTGTATTTTGTGAAATTGGTGTGCTGATGGGCCAAAGGAGAAGATGTGGGTGTACCCTATGGAAAATAAGTCATGAGAGAAATTTTGTGAAGTTCACATGCCAAGGCATGATTTTTGGGACTTATAAGCAAGCACAGAAAAATGGTACAGAAGGATGCGTGACACATTTGAAGGAGAGTGGCACATCCCAAGGAGATGCCAATTTCTTGGAGAGAGACAAGATGAGTTTGCAACATACCAACATTTCTTTTGGGCAGATTTTACATGAAGATCGGTGAGAAAATCCCATGGTGTAAGTTTCCCTTCACTTTTACTGCATGTAACTTTAGGGATTCAATGAACATGTTGCATAACACACATAAGTTGCAGTTTGATGTGGATAAGGTAGACACAAATATTCACATTATGCGTAAAACTTATGTCTACCCTAATAAGGAGGCATATGTGGAAACAATGGAGTCTGATAACATTGATATCACTCTTGAGGTTATGAATGTGGGGCAAATAGAGCCCGCGTGTTTATGTTTACCTAAGTCCGAGGTTCAAAGATGGGAAATACATTATTGGTGAGGATGTATCACTTCTAGGTCCTCCAAAGGGCAAAAAAACTTGTGGGCATGAAGAGAAATTGAAGATACACCCCCAAGGAAGGAACAAGAGGACTTAGAAAATGTCCTTGAGAGGAAAGAAGTAGAGAAAGAAGACAATATTACACTTGATCATGGCAGGAGAAAACTTGAGGGAGAAGCGTAAGGATGTAGATGTGGGTGCTAGATCTTCACAACCTATGAGGTGGTCACCATGCATGACGGCCGTAAAAGAAGAGCATGGAGGAGAAAAATAAAAGGTGCAAGTATGTGCATGTAAGAGATAGTGATGAGGAGAATTCGTCAGATGGGACCTCATGCAATGATGTTTCTACACCTATCCTTGAAGTTTGACAAGATGAAGGAATCGGCGGTGGGCAACTACAATTTGATATAGAAGTCCCCAACATGAGTGTACATGAGCATGAAGAAGAAAGCTATGCTAGAGGAGATACAAAGAAGGAAGATAGTGTTGAATAACCAAATGGTGACCTGAGGGTGAAATTGGCAAAGAGAATAAAGAAGGCACTAGAACACAGGAAAACACGGATGAGTGTGCTAGTGAACACATTGAAGAATATATGGTGTAGACACTAGACCTTGGGTACATCAATGAACCAAAAATATTATGCATGCGAGGTTCCAGAGCACTCTTGCAATGAACCATTATATGGATGGGAATTAATGGATACTTAGAGATGCAAATGCACATCAAGAAAATAGCTATCATGGAGTATGCGAGAACCACATGGATGAACCTGAGTTTGACATGTGTGAGAAGTCTTGTGTAAAGAGAATAATGAAGAAGACTCATGTATCCAGACATGTGATGATAAAGACCACAAAGTTTAGTGATGAGTAGGCAAGCAACACCTTAACAAAGATAGTTGTAGAGGTTGCACTGTTAGAATGTGGATAAAGTGGCTACTATGAGAACTCTGTTAGAATATAAGAGGATAAATAAGAGGAAGTTAAGTGCTTAAGGAGGAAAAAAGAGAAAGCGTAGAATAGAGAAAAGACTTGCCTTGAGATGGTCGAGGATATTGGAGAAAATTTTAAAGGAATGACCACAGTTTGAAGAAAAGGAAATTGGTAAATTTCCATCAACCTTGCATTATTTAAGAACATTTTTTGTTGGGATAGGGGACTAACGCACAAGCAGACCAGGTGTAGAAGAGATAACTTCTCGGAAGGGAAAAGAAGCTACAACCGATTAAGGAGAGAACCAAGAAGCATATTGTACACACAAGATAGTTGGGTATGATTCCATACTCCAAACTTTTAAGGATGAATTAATGAAAGTGGGTTTGGTGTTTGTAAATGTGTGAGGATCCAAAGTAAATTATTAAAACAAGGAAATTACAAGAAGAAAATGAATTCCTTGTGGAAAAGAAGAATGAAACCTTGGGATGGGAGGAGAGGCTGAAGTTACTAGCAGAGAAGTGCAACACACTTAAGGCTATCGGGACCCTTATGATGACAGGATAAATGAGTTGGGGACGTTGATAGTGTGGCGAATAGATGTAATGGATGGCATGGTGTCGATTAAAAAATGTACATCGAGAATGTGGATAAAGCTGCTACTATGAGAACTTTGTTAGAAGATAAGAGGGATAAATAAGAGCAAGTCAAGTTTTAGTGATGAGTGTGCAAGCAACACCTTAACAAAGATTGTTGCGGAGGTTGTATGTCGAAATATGGATAAAGATGCTACTATGAGAATTATGTTAGAAGATAAGAGGGATAAATAAGAGGAAGTCAAGTGCTCGAAGGAAGAAAAGGAGAAAGTGTAGAATAGAGTGAAGACTCGCCTTAGATGGTCGAGGATATTAGAGAATAAATTTTAAAGGAATGACCACGGTTTGAAGAAAAGGAAACTGGTAACTTTCCATCAACCCCGCATTATTTAAGAACTTTGGAACATTTTTCTTTGGGATAGGGGACCAACGCATGCAGACCGGTATAGAAGAGATAACTCGCTCGAAGGGAAAATAAGCTATAACCGAGAAGGAGAGAACCAAGAAGCAGATTGTACACAATATAGTTGGGTATGATTCCATACTCCAAACTTTGAAGGATGAATTAAAGAAAGTGGGTTTGGTGCTGTAAATGTGTGAGGATCCAAAGTAGATTATTAAAACAAGGACATTACAAGAAGAAAATGAATTCCTTGTGGCAAAGAAGAATGAAACCTTGGGATGGGAGGAGAGGATGAAGTTATTAGCAGAGAAGTGCAACACACTTGAGGCTATTAGGACCCTCATGATGACAAGATAAAGGAGTTGGGGAAGTTGATAGTGTGGCAAATAGATGTAATGGATGGTATGGTGTCAGGATTAAAAAATGTAGTATGATAATTGAAGCACAAGGGAAAGGATATGACCTTGGAAGAAATGGATGTAGTGCTTGGAGATATTCCCTAAAGGTGAAGAAGGGGGCTCAGTGATTGGAATGAGTTGGAGGCTGACATCAAGAATGAATACCCTGAGATATTCCTACCTATTGAAGAATAATGCACTAGTTTATGAACTAATCTTTACATTAGTTCCTGTATTTATTCTCAAAAGCCATTCTTTATTCCTTATTCTTTGGAGATATAAGTTGAGAAACCCCATTACGAGGGAAAAAATTATATTAGAGTGGGGTAATGTTTGACTTGTGAAATAATCCCTAATTATCAAAGGTACATGTGATAGTGGAGTGAAAGAAGGGGCACGTGAGTAGGTGCGAGTGGGTGACAAAATTACACCATGAGGTTTCACACCCAAAGAGAGAGAGTTTAGGACTTATCCATTTTCACTTGGATCAAGCTAAAAATAGGATGGAGTGTATAGCATGTAAAGATAAAAGCATGAAGACTTCATGACCAAGGAAAGGCTATTTTGGGAGTAAGTGGAAGATCAAGAGACATGCAAATTTTTTAGCTAATAATAGGACTAGATCAGGGTTTTTTTAGAGATAATTATAAGTGATGCTTACATGCTTCATAGTAATCTTTGTATGGATGCATGGATATTTTAAGCATGTAACCTATTTTGAGAGTGCATGTGCGGTGAAGGGAAAGTCCCCACCCACATATATGTATTGATTTGCATGGTTTTGGTGACAACATGATCATCACTATATGTATTAAAGTTATGCTGCTGGTATGATTTTGCGCATATGACTTTGTGATAGTATTTTGACGTATTCAACTTTTGGATTGTGATGGATTAATATGATGGATTGTTGTGGATGGATATTGGTTGTTGATATTTCTATTCATGGTACTTGTATGGTAAATCTGATCTTGATCCTTATCTGATTCATTATGTACTATGGTTGTGATCGGATTCATGTTATGCTTTACATCTAATTAATTGATCTAGTTATGGAATATATGAATACACATGCTAACATATGGACAAACAAATCACAAAAGTGGGACCTGGTAGGCTTCGCACATTTTGGGTGAGCACTCGATCTATTTGAGTGAAGTGTCAATGCGCATAGGCATCTCGAGTATAGAAATAAAGAATACAAAAACCATAAACATATTTAACACTCAATTATAACAATTATTCTATACCACCTTGCTACCTACAACTTGTATAACTATGTAGACATGGGTCAACGACACCCAATGGCATGGAACCACCCCTTGTTGGGGTTGATAATTTCAAGTGGGGATACCTTTTGGCGGACCACCGCTTACGACCCTTTTATTAAAAGTTTATTTATAAACTTATGCTAATCTTTCACAGCTAAAAGAATGGGATGGTATGACCGATCACCCATCATATATATAGGATGATCCATCATGGGATTGATGCAATAGATATAACAAACATATATAAAAAATGATATAGATATATGCTCAGGCTTTTTATGTACGTGAACTCTATAATTGTGAACACACCGGTCAGTGCATTGTTACCTCTGTGAGACCGAGGAGCGAAGTGGAAGTGCCAAGTTAAAGTTCTTGATAAATTATTAATATAGACATTGATTTATCAGTGGGGTTTTTCCTTTGGGTTTCCCCACTTAAATCTTGTGTTCTTTGTCTCATTTTACTTTCCTATTATTTTCTTTCAGCTATAGTTATTACATTCTGTAATCTAAAATCTATAATGAGATAAATTTAATGTTAATTTAACTGCGTACATCATAATCTATAATCTTTGGTAACTTATTTGTGGATCTATAATTTGTTAATTATATTTACCAATAATTTCCTAACATGGTATCAAAGTTGGTGATTATGCATGTGTAAGATCGAGCTGGAAGATTTTAATTTTCTAGAGTGAAGAAGCTTAAAGTTTATTTATAGATCTACGAATCCCTATTTGTTCTACTTGTTGTCTTCAATATAGTTAGATTTAAAATTCCAATTCCTACCCAAATATTTTTGAAATATTGGTGAAATATTAGTTAAATGGATGTTTAGATCATGTTTGAGTAATTTCATGCTTAGATATATGTTTCTACATCTTTCTTCAGTCGTTTGTAGTTTAAATCCATCGTCTGTGAGCTTATTTTAATTTTTTCATGCCGTTTATAGCCGTTATAGATTTTTTTGGTTGTGAATCTAAAATATTTCTTTAGATCCAGCTTAGTTAGAAACTTCTAAGTCCTGCTCTAACATTAAATTATTTGTTTTGCTAGATCTATTTTTGCGAAGCCCGATCCAATCATTAAGTGCCAAGTGGATTTGTTGTGTCAATATTTTTTTCTACAAAGTTCTACTATCAGTGAAGCTTGGGCCAATCATTTTGTGCCATCTAGCTTCTCATTGTCGATATTTTAATAAATATTTTCATTTTGGTGAACCTCAAGCCAATCATAAAGCTCCAACTTGTTTTGCATTGTCATTTTTTATAGATCTTATTTTTTAGTTGCGAAAAACTAGCCAAGTATGGTCATTCCACGCTTTTTGCATTTTCGACTTGTGTTAGATTTCCTCTTTCACTTACGAAATCAGATCCAATAGGAAAGATCTAAGTCACTTCTTTTTTCGCATTATCATTCTTTTATTAGTTTTTTTCTGTCTTTGTGAAATCCAAGCCAATAATATTTCTCCAAGTAGCTTCGTATTTCGCATTGTCGTATTTTGTTAGTGTCTTTTGACATATGTGAAGTTTGATGCAATAGAGAAGTTGCCAATTTTTTCTATTTCACATTTTTAGTATTTTGTTTACCCACCTCTATCATTTGTGAAATCCACGTCTCTTTGCATTTCATATTTTTCAGATTTACTGAAAAATGAGTCATTAAGAAGGCTCTACATGTATTAAGTATTGCTTTATACATTTAGGTAGCGCTGCAAGTGTGAACCAATTGTATTTGGCCATGTGTATTCACTTTTCACAAAGTGTCGTCTTTGCAAAGTGTCGTGGATATGTCTTTTTATTTTGGAGCCGTATTTTCTTTTTATTTTGACTTATTCCAGACTTTAAGTCCGCATTTAAAGCCATCTATTAAAAGTTTGGTGGAAAGCCACCAAGTGTCTATTCTTTAGTCATTAGATCTTCGACAAGTGGCATTATTTTGACTAAGTCTTTACTTTCACATATTGTTTGTATTTTTTCAGAGTGTGAAAAAGTGATCCAATATATTAACAACATGTGTATACGGTTTTGCGAGTTTTTTTTCTTTTGTCTTTTGACTCATTTGTTGCACTAAAAGTGCAATCTAATAGAAAAGTGACACATGTCTTTTACTTTTTGTAGTGTCATTTTTTTTTTGCCATGTGTTCCTTTGTCTATTTGTTGCATATTTGGTTAACTTTTCAACCTTGTTGCGGACCCAATAGTATATTAATTTTTATTAAATTCTAGGTATTTCAAGTCCACCTAGGAAATATAGTTGGGAGAACACCGTAAATGTGATGCGTGTCTCTCTTACGCCGTCGATTCATGCCAAGTGGTTTTTGCTTATTTATTTTATCATTTTATTTAATTAATATGTTTTCAATTAATTTTCTTTAGCTCAACTCAGTCAAAGCTCGGGTATCTCATTCTAAACTCGATGAAAATGAGTTATTGTTAATTCATCCCAAGTTGTTTGCATTAGTATAACTAAAAATAAGATCTATCGCTTGTTTTTTTGCCTCTTTTTGGCTTCCTTGATTCATATTTTTAGTTGTATTTATCTTCATAACCATCTGGGCATAAAAATGGCTAGTTCTGCTAGTTTTTTGATGGATAAGTCTCAATTATTAAATAGAACTAATTACAATATCTAGAGAGTAAGGTTAAAATCCTATTTTATGGAAAGAAAGATATGGGATCTAGTAACTAGTGTGAAAAAAACCACCGACAGACTCTCGCAAATCCTAAAAATCTTAGCTCCTTCTCTCAAAGATCACATGAAGCTTTATCCATCCTATTGTAAAAAGCATAAGAGATGAATTTTTAATGCATATAGGTCATATGGATTCTCCTACTAATGCCTGGAAGAAATTAGAGACTATGCATGAAGGAAATTGTTTGTCTAAGATAATTAAGCTAATTTTAGAGTTGTTTACAAATCCTATGAAAGGGGATGAGAAAATAGTTAATTATTTAGCTAAAATTAAGAACAATAAAGCTCAATTAGATGGTCTGTAACTTTTAACTGTTTCAAGATAAGTGTCTATATTTCATTATTTAGATAAATATTCATGAAAAGTTCAAAAAATATATCTCTATTCTTAATTATAAATATTAGAAAGAGAATGATATTCTTGATTTAGACACTATCTTCTCTGTTAATTCAAGAAGAGCATGTAATGGAGAATTTTGATTCAAAAGAGACTCCTCTCAAATATTGTTCTCTCATAATCATAAGTCTTCTCATAATAAGAAAAATAGTAATCCTAATTAGAAGTCTAATATCAGATTAAAATTTAAATACAATCATAAGCCTAATTCTGTTAAAAATAGTCAAAACTTTAAATTTAAATTTAATGGAACATGTAACAAGTGTGGAAAATTTGGGCATAAAGAGTCTTATTGTAGAGTAAAAACTAACAAATCAACTAATAATTCTAGAAATAACAAGCCTAATAGTCAAAAGAAATATCAAAAGGAAAATCATGCTTATGTTGTTGAGCAGTATATTGCCATGTATACTTCCCTTTTGGCTTCAAATGACAATGAATGGATCCTAGATAGTGGCACCTCTAGCCACATGCCATGTATTTCTGGTATCCTCTCAAATGTTGGTAAATATGAGGAAAACATATATCTAGGAGATAACTCCATCATTAGATTTGAAGCTTGTGGGAATGTTAAATTGGAAAATGGTGTAATTAGGAATGTCTTGTATGTTCCTCAATTGAAAAAGAATATTTTGTCTTGTTCTCAGCTAACTAAAGAAATTGTAAATTTATTTTACTACAAGATAAATGGTATGTAAAAGATAATTTTAGTAATATTATTGCTTTTGGTATTCAGAAAAATGGCTTATATATCTTTGATGGTTTTGTGTTTGAATCTTGTTTTTATTCCTCTTATAGGAATGATATTCAGCTTTAGCATGAAATATTAGGTCATGTAAATTTCAAAATATTGTATGAAATGTCTAGACTGAATCTTGTTGTTGGTATTCCAAAGATGAAGTCAGATAATGAAACATGTGAAAGTTTCTTACATGGTAAACAACATGCCGAACCATTTCAAAAACATCATGATTCCAATTCTTATCAGTTATTAGAATTGATTCATAGTGATGTAAGAGGACCTCTTGAAGTTACTTATCTCAGTGGTGCCTTATATGTTGTTTGCTTCATTGATGAATTCTCTAGAATGACTTGGTCTTATTTCATTAAGAAGAAGTCTGATGTCTTGTCTAAGTTTTAGGAATTTAAAGCTTTAGTTGAGAATGCTTCTAATATGAAAATTAAAAGAATTAGGAATGATAATGGAGGTGAATATGTTATCAAAATGTTTGATGAGCTCGTGTCATGTGGAATTAAAAGAGAGTTGAATAATCCCTATTCTCACAACAAAATGGAATTACAGAAAGAAAGAATATTATTGTCTTGGAAATGGTTAGGACTATGATTCATGCATCTAATGTGATTAAGTTTATGTGGAAGAAGCCAAGAATACTACTGTGTATATTCTTAATAGAGTGCCTACTAAAGCTCTTCATCAAGCTACTCCTCATGAAGTATGGAAAAAGTAAAAACCAGATATTTCTCACTTAAAGATATTTAGTAGTCTTACTTCTATCTTCATTCCAAAGGATAAAAGGAAGAATCTTGATCCAACCTCCTACTCATGTATTTTTGTTGGCTATGGTTGTAAAACTAAAGGATTGAGAGTCTATGATCCTTTCAAGCATGACATTTTTGAAAGCATAATTTTTCAAGTATTAGAAAAAAACATTCTATGATGCTTCTCATGAACCATCCTTTGTTTCTCCCGACATAGAGCTTGATAATATTTATCCTAACAATATGGAAAAAAATCTCAAGAGTATGATTACCTTGATCTAGATATGATGGAGATTGAGGGGGTCATCTCAAAGTGTCTTACATCCTAATATTCCTAGATGTGCTCAAAATCTTGTTAAGGATTCTAATCCTGCTAGTCTTAGAAAAGTGACTTGTAGTTAACATTCTTATCATGCCTTGATGACCCTATATGAGGTTGAACCACAATCTTTTGAAGAAGCTTTTTATGATGATAGATGGATTCAAGCTATGAAAGATGAATACAACACTTTTATTAAAAACTAACACTTAGGAATTAGTCCCTCCTCATTCTAAGTGAAGCATTGCAGGATTTAGGTGGTTGTATAAGATCAAATATAACTATGTAGGAGAAATTGATAAATTCAAGGTAAGGATGGTAGCTCATGGTTTCACTCAGAAACATGTTCTTGACTATGTAGAGAATTTTGCTCCTGTAGCTAAGATGAACACTGTTAGAATTATTCTTGCTTTGGCTGCCCAATATGGTTAGGAGATTAACCAAATGGATGTTAAAAATGAATTTTAAATGGTGATTTAAAAGAAGAAATCTACATGCGTTAGCCTAAAGGTTTGAAGAACTTGGTAAGGAACTTTATGTTTGTAAGTTGAAAAATTATTTGTATGGTCTTAAGCAAGCTCCTAGAGCTTGGTATGCTAAAATTAATAGTTTCTTTCAGGATCTAGGATTCACTAATCACTGTTATGATAATGATTTTTTTAAAAAGTTTGAAAACAATCATATTATCATTATTGTATTGTATGTTGATGATATTTTGATTACTAGCAGTGATAGAAATTTAATTGTTAGAATCAAAGAAAGGTTAAGACAACATTTTGAAATGACAGATTCAGTTTGCTTGAATCTTAGTATGCGATGAATTTATTAGAAGATTTAATATGATTTACTCGTAATATTTTTGCCATTCCTATTGAAGTGGGTGTTAAGTTAGATCATAAACCTCCTTGTGCTAAATTTGATCCTACTCTATATAGACAACTAGTTGGTAGTCTAATTTATTTGACTATTACTAGACCTAATATCTCATATACAGTAGGAGTTGTTTCAATATTTATGCAGATCCTTATGAGGATCATTGGAAAATGGAAAAAATAATTTTGAAATATATTAAAGGAACAATTAATTATGGTTTGTTTTATTCTTCTTGTAATGATGCACAATTATTTGGCTATTGTGATTTTGACCATGTTGGTGATGTTGTAGATAGAAAGTCTACTTCTGGATATGTTTTCAAGTTGGGTGCATGTGTCATCACTTGGAGTAGCAAGAAGAAAACAACAACATCTATCTCTTCTATTGAAGTAGTGTTGTTACGAGACTCACAAAGACACCCTAGATGCAAATCAGGCTTCTATGTTGATGTTCAGGCATCTAGTGTGATTGCACAACATGGAATCCTTTCTCCAAGCATGGGACTTGTAAAGATGAGAAAAGATTCTCTAGAGAAGGCTGGTTCCTATTCCTCTGTTCAGATGCACACAAAAAATGCAGAGGGTTTGCTAAAACCTAATCTAACTTGCCAAGGAGACAGGGTAAGAAAATGCATAGAATAAAACCTAAACTACAAAGGTGATGCACCAAGGAATGTTAGACACTCGTTTTGCAAATTTAACACAGACCACATAGATGCAATACAAACACCATGCACAGGTAACCAAACTGCAATAAGAGATCAAAATGATAGCAATGAATACATGAGAGGGTCGAGAGTCAATCACAACACATATATTATTGCTCAAGAGTCGATACAGTACATTGCAGTGGCCAAGAGGAAAAAAGACTGGCATTACAACCCATATGGGAGGTTTGAAAGCTCCACAATTTCTCTTGCAAGCGAGGGAAGAAGGGAGGATGCAAAACAAGAATGTCCGACCCCTTAAAAAGCTCCTCTTTACAATATATATCAAGAAATGAGAGGGGAGAGAGAGGAAATCTAGAATCTGCCCCAACCACTTCTTGGTAGCATTTAAAATCATCTCATTATGACAGAAGCGATGGATCCTAGCAAAATGGCGGGCTGTCTAATAGGAGCGGCGAGCTGTCTGCTGCATTAAAGTTGGTTGTTGAAGCATTACTTCATCTATCACCACGCGTCAGAGATGTTTTCTTAATTTTCTCCCTCCAAACTGCACCAAAATGTGAGATTGATCCCAGAATCATGTAGAGAATTTCAACAACTTTCCGTTGATATAAAGAACGTGCAAATCCGAGCTCTGGATCGAAAGATACGAAGGTCTGAAGATTTAGGGCACAAAATAGGCAAGAACAGGTTTTAAAATCTTTTCCCGCACTCTGCCATCTGGACGACACGTGGCAGGCCTTGATTCGCTGAGTAATTCTCTCTCTCCACCTTCCGTGGGATTTTCTTGTGGGCCCCTTAAACTTGGACACGTGGCACTATTTCATTGGTTCGGATCAGTGCTCGAAAACTCGCCGCTTTGAATTTTTGGACCTTTTTCCTTGGCGACACGTGTCACGCTGTGATTTGTCTACGGCCTGCCGCATTTTCACATCCACCGCATCCTTTTATCCCGGATGTCCCAGTGCTTCGCGGGACAGAATCCTCCGATCCACCCGAAATGGGCTTCTATGTCCCTTTTCTGCCGGTGACACGTGGCATGATCTGATTGGCTTTCGGCTCCTTCGGCTATCAGCGTCCCACGCGTCCCTTTGTCCCACTTGTCCTTGTCTTTGAAGTTTCTGTTTAATGAACCGCGGTTCGCGTCCTCCGCACACTCTTGTCCCACTTGCTCCCGGTAAAGGACTTGGAAAATTTTTCTTTCTTTTGGCTGATTCGGGCATTTCGCGTCCATTTGTCTCAGATGTCCCTTTTCTGTTTGGGCCGCCTGGAGGCTTTTCGCCGATCCGCGCCTTCCGCGTATAATTGTTCCAACTGTCCCAAAGGCGGTCTTGAGTAGGACTTAGCCAATTTTATGATTTTCTCCTGAATCAATCTACTTGCTTGGAACTAAAAACTCTGATGCATGTTATCAAATTAACTCTGGGGGGTGAAATTTGGATAACAATTTGGCGACTTTTCGGGGTCACCTGCCTGCTAGGTAGAAGATCAGTGGCCTTTTAGTGATCCATTGGGCATGGAGTCATAAGCAATAACCTGAAATGAGCCTGATGCTGCAACTCCCTCTACGAGAGCACGCTGAACTGTAAAAACTCAATCTAGGAGTGACAAAACCTGTGCCAAAGCACTTAGGGAAACTGAAACCTAACTACAACAAGACAATGTGCATACGCACTTAGAGGAATTGAAATCTAGGCTAATATTTACAAGGGTGAACCTCTTATTTTTTTCAGTAGCAATGTTTAAGATAGATTCCGTTGACCGGAATCGGGAGTTCTTCTCCGTCCAATGTAGACAATTAGAAGGCATTGCTATTCTTACATTCCATGACCATGTAGGGGCTGCTCCAAATGGCATCAAACTTGGAATGTCTTCCTGGTTTTGCACGATCTGCATCCCATTTCAGAACTAGGTCCCCTTCCTGGAAGGTCCTTGCTCTTGCTTTCTTATCAAACCATCTTTTCATTAAAGCCTGATCTTTCTCAATTGTTTGAACTGCACGTTCTCTAATTTCTTCCAATTCCATCAACTCTGCATACCTGGCCTCCATTGGTTTGAACTCAGCCAACTCCAACTGCTTCATGAACTCCAATGCAGGAAGTTATAATGACATGGGAAAGATTGCCTCTCTTCCATAGACAAGCCTAAATGGAGAGTTACCTGTGGATCTTTTGGGAGTGATCCTATCAGCCCATAAGGCTGATTTCAGCTTGGTATGCCAAGACCTCTGATTCTCATCAAGAGTTCTCCTAATGATTCTTAGAAAATTTTTGTTCGTGGACTCTGCCTGTCCATTACCCTGTGGGTAATAATTGGAAGAGGTGCTCAAGTAGATTCCATTCTTGACAGCCCATTCTGTAATCTTGGAACCTACGAATGCCAATGCATTGTCTGATATGATAGTGGCTAGCACACCGAACCTGGTCACTATTCCTTCATAAAATTCTAGTATATTAGACTCATTTGCCTCTTTGAGCGCTACTGCTTTAGTCCACTTGGTGAAGTAGTCCGTTGCTTTGTGAGAATCCACTTGTGGCCTTGGCTTGAGTTTGGGTTGATAACCCCGATGAAGTCTAATCAGCATTGCGAAAATGGTTGGTCAACCAAGATTGGGTGTAATGGAAGCGCTGCTAGTATTTCTTTGCCTGTGAAGAGTGCACATTTCTTACACTTTCTTATCCATGTATAGCAGTCATTGAACACCGTGGGCCAATAATACCCTACCTTTATTATCTTGAGAGCTATTACTCGTGGGGAAAAATGTCCTCCAGAATCTCCATCGTGAAAATCTCGTAACACCCTCTCAATTTGACCAGTCCCAATGCACCTCAATAGAACCCCATTGATGTCTTTCTTAAACAAAACACCATCAACAAGCACATATGGAATGGCTTGTAATCTGAAGTATCTCCTCTTTGCTTTGCTCATTTCCGGAGGGCATAGTCCTGTCTGTAGGAAGTGTATCATATTCTGAGTCCAACAAGGAGTAGGCACATCATCATTTTCATGTTCTTGGCCATCCTGTAGTACCAGACAGGTCTCTTTTCATCATCACGCTTCCAACTTCGTTGACTCAAGGTTAGCTGTTCACATAGTCCCTTTCCACGTACTAGTTTGGTGACCTTGATCTCGATGTCATATTCCATGACACGAGTTATCCACCCTGCACGCTTCTCATTTAGATCCTTGTTTAGAAGGAAGTCCTTGACTCCCGCATGAGAGACCAATAATTGGATCTTGTTGTTTGAGACTAGGTGCTTGAATTTCTTTAAACTCCTGATCACTGCAAGTACATGCTTTTCAATGAAAGAGTATCTAGTTTCGTATTCCTCCAAGCCTTGACTGAAGAAAGCAACTGGTTGTTCTAATCCTTCTTTGTTTTGTTGTGCCAGGATTGCAGAAATTGTGTCTCCACCACCGAAGGCATATAGCACGAAGTCCTTGGAGAAGTCTAGATTGACGAGAGTTGGGGCTTGAGATATAGCCTCTTTTATTGCCTCAAAACTTGCCTTGCCTTCAGATGTCCACTTAAATGCCATGCTCTTTTTAACATTAGCATTATTGGCTTTATGAGAGCTGCAAAGTTTGGAACAAACCTGCGGACAAAATTGATCCTTCCCAAGAAGCTTTGAAGAGCCTTCTTGTGACTTGGAAATGGCAATGCTTGAATTGCTTCAACCCGTTCTGGGTCAATCGTTAACCCTTCCTTTGAAACAATATGGCCTAGAAGTTTTCCCTCGTGAGCCAAGAATATGCACTTTTTGGGATTCAATGATACCCCAAATCTTCTACATCTCTGAAATACTTGCCTCAAATGACAGAGGTGATCCGCTGCATTTTTTGAGAATACAGTGATGTCGTCAAGATATATTAGAACTATTTTGTTGATCAACCCCTTAAATGCCATATCCATTGCCCTTTGGAAGGTGGCTCCAGCATTTGATAGTCCAAATGGCATCTTCTTGTAGGCATAGGTCCCCCATTTGGTGGTGAAAGCCGTCTTGAATTGGTCATCTTCTTTCACCATCACCTGATTATACCCTGAGTAGCCATCTAGGAGAGAGAATCTCTCTGAACCGGATACTACTTGCAATATTTGTTCCATTGAAGGAAGTGGGTAATGGTCTTTGAGAGATGCCCTATTGAGGTCCCGAAATCTACACACAACCTGATTTCTCCGCTCTTCTTCCTGACCGGAACCAAGTTTGCAACCCAGCTTGAGTGCTTGATCGGGAATATAATGCTTGCCTCTATTAGCTTGTTAAGCTCTTTCTTCATTAGAGGCTCAATGTGAGGGTTGACAGGTCTCTGCTTCTGCCTGATGGGTTTAGCATCTGGATCCAATTCTATGGTATGTTGTGCCAACTTCGGATTGAATCCTCTCAAGTCTTCATAGCTCCAAGCGAAGACATCTGGAAATTCTTGGCAAAGCTGTATGAAATCTGATTTCTCTTGCTCAATGGCCACTTTACCAATTTGAAGTATTTTTCCTTCCCCAACCAGAATTGGCTCTGAATCTTCTCTCTTGACCTGTATGTTATCCTTTTCCTTACGGAACTGGTCATTAGGGTTGAAGATAGACTCCAATGTTACTAAACCCTTAGGAAGCTTGTTTGTCCACAACTGCACTACTTGATCCCCATACTTTGCTGCTCTAATCTGCCTTGATTTCTAGCTGAGAATTCAACCTCTTCCCCGTAGAAAATCGACGATCCATTGATCGTTCTCAAACACCTACCAGCTTGTGTTATTAATCGAATCGCTGGCCTCACAATCACATGGATATGTGGCTGTTTTTTTTTCCTTTTGATGTTGTCAACCACATCAAACATTGCTCCAATCACGCGAGCCTATCCGCGGCTTCATTTTTTCTTCCGGGTATGGACACAATGTTGAAAGCTTCGAAATCTTCAATGAGGTCCCATACCCTATTCTTGTAGCTCCTCAGCAAGTCGTTCTTCGTAGCATGTTGTCCTCTAACTTGGTTGACGATTAGCTCGCTATCCCCAAACACCTGCAAGTTATTTATCCCCTTTTTCCTAGCCCAATGAAGTCCATGAAGCAAGGCCTCATATTCAGCTGTGTTGTTTGAACAAGAAAACTGAAACGAAAAGATGAATAATATTTGATGCCTTGAGGTGAAACAAGCATGGCTCCACCTCCTGCACCTTGCCTACTCCTTGATCCGTCAAAAAACAACCGCCATACCTCATTGTCATCATTATGGCTTGGCTTGGTGATGCTAGGAACAGGTTGATTTTCTTCGTGTATACAATAGACTCCCAACTCAGATTCTTCTACTTCTTGATAGGGATCAAAAGCATGTATCTTGTTTGCCCATTCATCGAGAGTTAGGTCCAGGATACTTCCAACCTTGGTGTCAGCCTCATCAGTACTAGGGTGATCTTCTTGATCAAATGCTGAGAAATTGGCATTAATCTGACTAGGAGTGTAAGGCTCAATATGGAGGTTTGCAATAGGTTCGACCTAATTGTAGCCTTAGTTCCATACCTTGATCTAAACAACATGTGAGACCAATCAACAGACAAATACCCCCCAATCTTGGCTGTGAAGTCCCTTGACAAGCAAAGGGCAAAGAGTGGTGGAAGGTCTATGATTGATATATCTTGTAAGACAACAACATTTGGACATGCATGCAAGTAAGACTCAAGTTTTTAATCACTCCAATCAACTATTGCTGTCCCATCCAATTGCACTACCCCTTTAGACATTACTTCATATTGGAGACCCAACTGATCAGCTATTTGCTTGGGCATCACTGAGCTACTTGCCCCGGAATCAATCATGCAATTGTGTACTAGTTTATCCCCAATGATTAATGAAACATAGAAAGGAGGGGGCTTCGAAAATTTACCTTGTTGCCCTCCATGGCTTCCTTCGTGTTAGGCGTTTATAAGCACTTTGTCTTGCATCCGAACCTCGCTGATCAATTCAAGTTGTCCAATCCTTCATGGCAGCTTACAGCAGATCTCTTTGTCCTGGGATGGATAGGGATTCCCACATTGATATATTGACGTTAGTCTTCTTCATCTGTTCAATGATACTGAATGGGGATGAAGTATCCTTTGTTGTCCCTTGGTTTGTACACTTACTCCTTGTACGTGGGCAAGCAAGAACACTGCACTTGAGTTGGCCTAGGGCTATTCTTGGCCGCCTTGTGTATTTGAAACTAGACTCGCTTGCCAATCATTTGTGGAGCCGTGGAAGGTGGTGGATTGGTTGGGGATAATGGCTGTTCTTCACCCAAATTTCTCCTCTTTGACCTTGTGTTGGCTGCGACACCTTGAGAAACTACTTGATTCATGCCACATAAATCTTCTCTTTCAGTTCACCAATGTGGTGTCATTTGGGGATGATTGTTGTTGGAATGTTTCTTGTTGTTGATTGTTTCCTTGAATGCCCTCGCCCTCCACACCAGTAGTTGTCACCATCAGTGCTTGATTGAGAGCACCATTGAAACACATGGATTGGTTATGAGGCTCGTTGCATGGAAAGCACCAGTCATATTCCTGAGCAATGTTGTTCTGTGTTGGCACTAATGCCTTAGAGGCAGATATAACATTTGGATTATAGGGCTGGAATGGTCTATTAGAGGGAGGCCTTGTTTGATTCACATTTGCAACTGGATTAGGTGGTCTTTGTGGTTGGTATGGCTGCCTATTAGGCTAAGCTTGAGGTTGATAGGAAGGTCTGAAACCTTGGGCTTGTTGCCTCTTAATAGTAACCAGCTCATTTCCCAAATTTTGCAACTGTTTCATGACCTCTTGGAGTTCATTCGAAGCACTTGGAGATGAAGTGGAAGCTTCACTTGAACTCTGATTTCTAGGAGTGGGAACATGAGCCAAAGTGGGTGCTTGACTAGTGCTTGGATTTTCTAAGTTTGGATACAAGGGCATGGGAGGCCTAGGAGCCAGTTTACTAGCTTGAATAAGACAATTTTCGGCTCTAATGGCAATGCTATAAGCCATAGGGATTGTTGTGCCTCCCATGGACTGAATTAACATAGAAATATCAGAATTCAAATCTTTAAGGTAATATAGAAAATCACCTTCTGCTGTTGGCCTGACTGCCACTGGAATCCTATCCCAAGACCTTTGAAATCTGAAGTTGAAGTCAGTCAGCTGCTCGTTGGGGGCTCTCTTGATAGTTGTCAACTGCTCCAAAAGAGACAAGTTGTCTCCCTTCTCTCCAAATTGCTCGTGAAGTGCAATACACAGCTGATTCCAGTTTGTGATAGAACCAGCTCCAAGGCTCCTAAACCATTGTAATGCTTTACCCTTGAAGGAAGATTCCAGTAACTTGACAACCACTTGCATTTCATTGATTTCATGGATTGCGCAAAGGTTAGCAATATCTTTAACATGATCACCCGGAGTAGTCCGATTTTCTCCAAGAAGTAGGGAATGTTCTTCAAGGCTGCGCATATAGAACTGGATGCTTTGTGCATTGAGAGCAAGTGGGCTGCTGCCTGTGAAGTTGATGTAGGGATTGTTCTGAGCCATTCTAATCGGTCTTAAAACCCTTGTATACTGAATGAAAGGCCTATCAGGTGGAGGAGTTGAGAGAGTTCTGTTTGGTGGAGATGGAGACCTTTGAATCCTTCTTCCTCTTTGCCTTCTTCTTGGAGATAACTACAGGTATTCAAACAACGCTTCCTCTTCTCCAACTCTTGACCTTGTGGTGATTCTTCTCATGAGTTTTCAGGCCTGCACTGCTGAAACCAGTTGATTCTTCCCCAGTGGAGTCGCCAGATATGTAAATAATAGCTCTTATAAGCAAGAAAACTGCAGCAGATGCATATCAACTTTTCTGCAATAAAAATGAGACCTCTAGGTCCCACCAGTACGTGCAAAACTGGCTGTTGCAGATTCACAGCACCCTTGGATGCAAATCAGGCTTCTAGGTTGATGTTCAGGCATCCAGTGTGATTGTACAACATGGAATCCTTTCTCCAAGCGTGGGACTTGTAAAGATGAGAAAAGATTCTCCAGAGAAGGTTGGTTCCTATTCCTCTATTCAGATGCACACAAAAATGCAGAGGGTTTGCTAAAACCTAATCTAACTTGCCAAGGAGACAAGGTAAGAAAATGCATAGAATAAAACCTAAACTACAAAGGTGATGCACCAAGGAATGTTAGACACTCGTTTTGAAAATTTAACACAGACCACATAGATGCAATACAAACACCATGCACAGGTAACCAAACTGCAATAAGAGATCAAAATGACAGCAATGAATACATGAGAGGGTCGAGAGTCAATCACAACACATATATTATTGCTCAAGAGTCGATATAGTACATTGCAGTGGCCAAGAGGCAAAAGACGCATTACAACCCATATGGGAGGTTTGAAAGCTCCATAATTTCTCTTGCAAGCAAGGGAAGAAGGGAGGATGCAAAACAAGAATGTCTCGACCCCTTAAAAGCTCCTCTTTACAATATATATCAAGAAATGAAAGGGGAGAGAGAGGAAATCTAGAATATGCCCCAACCACTTCTTGGTAGCATTTAAAATCATCTCATTATGACAGTGGCAGATCCTAGCAAAACGGCGGGGTCAGTCTAACAGAGCGGCGAGTCAAATATCGCTACATTAAAGTTGGTTGTTGAAGCATTACTTCTGTCTATCACCATGCGTTAGAGACATTTTCTTAATTTTCTCCCTCCAAACTACACCAAAATGTGAGATTGATCCCAGAATCATGTAGAGAATTTCAACAGCTTTCTGTTGATATAAAGAACGTGCAAATCCGAGCTCTGGATCAAAAGATACGAAGGTCTGAAGATTTAGGGCACAAAATAGGCAAGAACAGGTTTTAAAATCTTTTCCCGCGCTCTGCCATCTAGACGACACGTGGCAGGCCCTGATTCACTGAGTAATTCTCTCTCTCCACCTTTCTACGGGCTTTTCTTGTGGGCCCCTTAAACTTGGACACGTGGCACTATTTCATTGGTTCGGATCAGTGCTCGAAAACTCGCCCCTTTGACTTTTTGGACCTTTTTCCTTGGCGACACGTGTCATGCTGTGATTTGTCTATGGGCCTACCGAATTTTCACGTCCACCGTGTCCTTTTGTCCCGGATGTTCCAGTGTTCCACGACAGTAATCCTCCGATCCGCCCGAAATGGGCTTCCATGTCCCTTTTCTGCCAGTGACACGTGGCGTGATCTGATTGGCTTTCGGCTCCTTCGGCTATCCACGTCCCACGCGTCCCTTTGTCCCACTTGTCCTTGTGCTGAAGTTTCCTATTTCGGCCGAACCGGCCGGTTCGTGTCCTTCGCGCACTCTTGTCCCGCTTGCTCCCGGTAAAGGACTTGGACAAATTTTCTTTCTTTTGGCCGATTCGGGCATTTCGCGTCCATTTGTCCTAGATGTCCCTTTTCTGTTTGGGCTGCTTGGAGGCTTTTCAGCCGATCCGCACCTTCCGCATATAATTGTTCCAACTGTCCCAAAGGTGGTCTTGAGCAGGACTTAGCCAATTTTACGATTTTCTCCTGAATCAATCTACTTGCTTGGAACTAAAAACTCTGATGCATGTTATCAAATTAACTCTGGGGGGTGAAATTTGGATAACAAGTAGAGTATAGAAGTGTTATGGAAGAAGAAAATGAAGCTATGTGGCTGAAAAGACCATTGATGAACTGTATATGCATTTAAAAGGAAGCACTACTATTCTATGTGACATCAAGAGTTGCATTGATCTTGCAAGCAACCTAGTTCATCATCAAAGGACCAAGCATATTGAAGTTCATATGAAATTTATTAGAGAGAAAGGACTGAATGGTGATATTGATCTCAAGTTCTATTTTACTAAAGATCAAGTTGTAGATATCTTCAAAGAAGCCACTATGATGTGACATTTTGAGAATTTCGTGCCTTGTTGGGACTATCAGAGTTTCCATTGAGGGGGAGTGTGTATGACAATGCCACCTTTTAATACATGTTGTAAAATTCCAATACTTCCTCCATTTTGTAATAAGTAAATGTGTCACACTATGTGAAGTTACTTGTAAATCCCAATGAAGCATTAGTTATGGGTATGCCTTGGTTTATAAAAGGCTCCATAATCTAATATAATTCTTCATATATAAAGAACTTGTATTAATAATTTTTGTATGGGAAGATCTGTATGATTTCCCTTGTTTGCATGCTAGCTTGAATCACTGTTGTTGATTCATGGATCTGTAAATCCTTTTGTAGAAAAAGGTAAATTTGGCATGTCTTGTTTTTTTTTCCCCACTTAACATTAAGGGGAGTGTTGGGGTTGATAATGTCAAGTGGGGATACCTTTTGGTGGACCACCACTTACGACCCTTTTATTAAAAGTTTATTTATAAACTTAGGTCAATCTTTCATAGCTAAAAGAGTGAGACAATATGACCGTTCACCCATCCTATATATATAGGATGATCCCTCACGGATTGGCACAATAGATAGAACATACATATAGACAAACCGATATATATATAATATAATATATATTATATATATATATATATATATATATATATATATATATATATATATATATATATATATATATAATCAAAATTTTTCGTAAGTGAACCGTATAATTGCGAAGACAATGGTCTCAGAATTATCTCTGTGAGACCAAGGAGCAAAGTGGAAGTGTTGGGTTAAAGTTCTTGATAAATTCTTAATACAAACAGTGCTTTATTAGTGGGGTTTTTTCCTTTGGGTTTCCCCACTTAAATCTTACGTTCTCTCTGTCTCATTTTACTTCCCTGTTATTTTATTTCAGCCATGATTTCTACATCCTGTAATCTGCAATCTATAATAAGCTAAATCTAATGTTAATTTAACTGCACATCATAATATACAATCTTGGTAACTTATTTGTGGATCTATAATTTGTTAATTATATTTCCCAATCATTTCCTAACACCCCTTCCATCTAAAACACTAACAAATATTAAAAATCCATTAAGAGTTATAAAGAGAACAAAATATTCATTTTCCATACTTATTTAAATCAAGACAAATTTCCAAAATATAGAGAGAGGTTAAAGAGAGACAACACACATTTTCATTTACACAAATAAACCAAACCATTTCCAAAATTAGGCAGGGTGAGAGAAGAAACAAACAAATTTTGATTCAACTCATTCAAGTTTCAAAATATTTTCAAAGTAACACCAAGTTCTATGACCTCTAGTCAGTTTTTCATTTTCCATTGTCACTATAGGGAACTGGATAAAAGTGTCAGATTATGCAATTCCAAATTTCCATTTGCAATATTGTTTAAGTAACCATGCCTCATATTTATTTTAATCATACATATTTCCAATGATCACATCAATTTTAAGTATTGTATGGACCTTAGAGAGTCAACGTGGTCTACGAGCCTTTGTTGCAATGCTGTTCAAACTAGCCCAAGTGGCCACAAAATGGGCCTTCAAAAATGGTATGGTACCCCCAAATAGGATGTATAAAAACTCTAATATATTCTATGATATACAAAGAATAAAAATAAATTGACATAATCCAAAACCGATCATCAAGGATGAAACTAAAACAACTTTTCAAATCCATTTGAATGAAAGCGGTCATTTTCTCTCCTACAAATTAAGCCAAGTGGGATCCAAAATGGGTGCATAAAATTCACTTTTTGAAGGTAAGATATAAAACAAATTATGCTACGCTATTCTCCATATAACAGTGAAGAGGTTTCAGGATCAAATTCTACTTGGTATTAGTAAGGATAAATTCTCGGGTGGTTCTTGGAGGGTTTGGTCATAGTAAGTAGTTCCCAACAACAAGTTTGCCAAGTAGGTCGGAAACCCACTTCACAAACATGGTTAGAACATGTCTAGGTTATGTTTAAAGATAGGAAATAGGTTACCATATGACGTGAGAGAGATTAAAAAAGTTCAAAAGCCAAAGTGATGTTTAAAGATACTTTTTAGGTATCATTTTTAAGAGGTGTTTGTCAAAATTTGAAGGTTATTTAAAATTTTCTAGTTTACGTTATAGAAGGCATTTATCAATCTAATTTATCTATTGCAAGATGTGCACTAAAAGTGCACCTATTAAAAATTTGTTTTGGTTAAGATTATGGTCTAGTGTTTTCACATGTTATCCAAGACAATTGTTCATGACTTAGTTTTACATAGTACGAAAAAATGTTTTGCGTTGTTATAATGTGATTTAGAAACAAAACATCCAAAATAAGTTTAATTCCATATTTACTTTTAAACTATTATAATGGAAAGATAATTTAAAAGCAAGTAGAAACGAGGACTAAATCAACATCTAGAAGAGAAGAAATGGACATGAGGGGACTCCTATGGATAGTTTGAACACACATTCCACGAGTCCACCACGAGAGCATTTAGTCAACCAGTTCAAGTGCATTGCAAAATATTCCAATCTTGAAAACATATTTATCGAATCAAAATTCTTGTGGATGATGACAAAGTGGAGATTTCCATCTTTGTGAAAAAAATTGTTTATAAATAAAGGTTGATTTAGAAGATAACATTGAATGAGTTGAAGCATGGTCCGTATATTACTCAAAACCTCTTCCCTCTTCAATGTGTACACTCAAATATTGCACTCCTACATTCCAAACACCCCAACTGGTAGAGGGTAAAATAATTCTAGGAGGTTGCAAAGGCTACTTAACACCTATCCATGTGATAGATATGAGTTTATAATGTTTTAAATGATAATTATATAGTTCCAAAGTCAAAGAAAAATTCACCTACAACTCCAACATGATCATCTACCCAAAAACTAGTTTGATTTGCAATCACAAAGTGAATAAATCCACACACTGACTTCCATAGGTTCCTTTGATAAGCGCTAAACAAACACATCTACAAAACCACCATAGGTTCATCTAAACATTGAAAATCAAGTTTGGAGTTTTCCTTCAAATAGCCATAATTGATACTTAGGTCATCTAAGAAAAAAATCCATGTAAGCAAGATAAGTTTTACCGTCACGCCGATGAACAAAGCTTAAAGTTCCCACAAGATAGTTGGGCAACCCAAATGTCTGATTTAGGGCCTAATAAAAATAAAAGGAAGCTTACATGGATGGGGAAAATTAGTGACACCATTTCTCTTTGAGGTATTTTTCCATGCAGGTGGACACCTTCTAGATGATTCCACACTTCACATATATTTCTAGTAGAGAACTTGCCACTACAACGTCCTGATCAAGTTATGTATCCTTTATACTTTTGATGGATGTGCATACCGATCTAAAACTACTACTCTGGTTCCTACAATTTAATCCACATTTTCCCCTACATATCTACTAGAACAATGCAACTACATCATCAGGTGAAAAAATCCTCTCTCCACCATGCTTTGATATACACCCATCTCTAGTTTCAAAGCTCTTTTTTTCTTTTCTTTTTTAGTGTCGACACAGAGGATATTGGAAATGGGTGTGGAATTTTTCTTATCTCTTTCCAAATGAATTTTCTTGAAATCGTACAGGGCCTTTTCTCTCATGGTGGCTGCCCCAACCTGACTCTTCCCCAAAACCAACAAACAAGGAAACTCTACTCTTTTTATATTTTGTTTTATTGTTTTATTGTTTATTTTCATTATCATAATCCTAAACATATACATATGTTACATATGTATATCCATAAATCCATATACTTATATATATTTCATTAGTTCTTAAAATACATTTTAACCTAATGAAAATATACTTATTTCTATTTAAAACATTAATGTATATTTAGATACATTATTTTGTTTTATTATATATATATATATATATATATATATATATATATATATATATATATAAAATTATTTCTTTAATTAATTTTCAATCCTTAAGAAAAATCTACCTCTTTCTCGGTGAACCACCATGGAGAGGCTACTCAAGTAACAACATCCAACAATAATTATTGCAAACATGCCTTCAAAACAAGCTTATTATTTGGTTCCACAGAGCGGGGCACCGATGTTACATGAGATTATTTTGTGTTAGCTATTGTGTCTACGTGTTTTCATTGATGTAAAATCCATTGATGGAATTGATGTTGAGGTGTAATGAGAGTACCCATGAGGTGTATTTTAGTGTTTAACATGAATGTTGATTGGTAGTGACAAGATTTGATGAGTTGTCATGTTTTCTTGACATTGTTCTAGCTTGCATAGTCATTGTATGAGCTCTCCAGAGTTGGTAAAATATTATCATGAGGTCAAACAAGGTTAGTATGATGAGTGAGAGGTGTCAATGAGTCTATAATGAGTCATCATGGTCAGTTCATGGGTTGTATGACTTGAGTTAGGTCATCCTAGGCCTATTCCTATTCCTAGAGCATGTTACATGGTATGGTGGCATGAGTTTTGGTGAAATAAAATCCTATCCAAACATGGGATAAGTATGGTGACATGTTATATGAGGTGTATGATGAGTTTCATGTCAATTATTAGAGGCATAATGCTATTTCATGGTCATTGGGAAGCAAGAAGGTGAAGATATGCTTAAAAAGCACATGTAAGTCATTGTGAGTGGAGAGTTATAGACATATTTGAGAATGGTTGTGAGTTTAGTCAGTTATAGGATGTTTTATGACAAGTTTCAGGTCAAAATTCTTAAGGAATTGCAAGATATGAATTTTTTTCCAAAACTAGGTTTTCAAGAGTGTGTTTTTGTGTTAAATGTTGACCTTCTGATGCTTATTGTGAACTGTGTGATTTGCATGGGACCCAGAGGTTTTAGGTGTTTTTTTCTACTTATCTAAGATAGTTTTGAAAAAATAATGGATTGGTTTGATCTCTAGGTTTTTATGAACAATCGTTAAGAAGATAAGTTGTTTTAAAACCCTAGTTCTAAAGTGACTTAGAGGAAATTAATGGTACTCACCAAAATTGATTGGTTTTTAAAAAGTGATGATTGAGATTATAAAGGAATATTCCATATTTCCAATGAGGTATTTTGGAGCATGTGACTATATGTGGGCCCACTCAAAAAGGCAAGTTTCTAGAGTTTTTCAATTTGTGCAAAAGATGTCCATTTAACCTGATGAATAAATCACCATTTATGGAAGCTTGAAATTTTAATACATTTCCTTGATAGTTTTAGGTCATTGTTTGTCTTGAGATGAAACTTATTCCCTGTCTTTGAAGACTGGTCTTTGGGGTTGAAAAGGAAGTTTTGAGAAGTTGCAGAGATTGGCTTGGTTGAAGGCCTTCCACTATGATTTGGAAGGAAATGTAAGATGTTATGGAAAGTATATTTATATAAATTTATAATTATATATGGTTTGTATCTTGATGAAGAGTTTTTATAGGTGAACCAACTTATTTTTGAAGACCTAATTCTGGGGTCTTGAAGCTAGTTTGGAGTAGTTGCAGAGTTTGAGCTATTTGGATGTATTCCACTTAGAGTTGGAAGAAAATGTTAGTTTTTATGAAAACTAGAATCGAGATAGATTTATAATGGCATCTGAATTTAGTCATAATGATTATATTTCCTATGTCAAGTTGGTCGTTTCTTCAGATTGATTTTCTAGGCATTAAAGACCTAGTAGGGTTTGCTTGCTTCTTGGTGAGTTTCATGGTGGAGATGGATGTTTTAGTTCTTATTTTGATTGTTGATGACACTCAAGACTTATGTATGACTTGTGTGGAGCTTCTTAAGCCATGAAAAAGTTGTTTTATGCCTTTGGAGATCATGATCCATTCATTGGTGCTTTAAATGCATGTTTTGAGTGTGTTTGAGTATCTTTAAGCTTGTTCATGTTGTTGTGACCACTTCTGACCCTTTTGGTCTCTTGAAATGAATTTATATGATGTTATTCATATATTTTTGAGTTGGGATGTCCTATCTACTTGGTCATGGCTGACCCATGAGTGTTTTAAAGTTAAGACATGTATAAAGCATGTTATGTTTTATTATTTTGACTAGTTGTGCATGGGGAAAAGTGTGACCTATAAAGGAGTGAAGAAGAGTGAAGAGGGGTTAAGAAAAGAGCTGAGAATACCTAGGAAGACCTAAAGATGTTTGAGGATTAGATGTACAAGACATATTGATAAATTCATCCCATGAAGAAGAGAGATTGAGTGAGTTAGGAGAGTGCTTGTTTTGATGAGGGTTTGATGTGTTTGGAGTTCTATTTGGATCACAATCAAATGTTAAGATAAACACATTTTCAATGGTATTATATTAAAAAATATCCTTTTATGATTCATATTCTTAGTAGTCCTTTTTGTGAGTCATATTAGCAAAGGTTTAGGGGTTGGTGCTCCTTGTGGGGTTGGTGCCTCACTAAAGAAATATTGCAAGATGTGTAATATTCTTGCAAGTCCATTATTTTGCAATATAAGCCAAGGTTTCAGTGGGATTTTCATACCCTTGAGGTTTTCCCACTTACATATGGTGTCTTGTGTTCTCTATCTTGTTTCCCGCACTTGTAAATATCTAATACATACTTCATAAGCTCACATGGTTCATAGTTGATTGAATGAATGGTTTGAATGATGAATATATGGAATGATAAATGACATGGAATTTTTTAGGACTTATTCACCCCCTCTCAAGGTACATTGTGCTTCCAACAATTTGTATTAAAGCTCGTCCTTGAGAATTCATTTTAATCACTTGAAGGAGATCCTTAAAGCACAATAAATGGGAAAGCCATATGATGTTGAAGTTGTTATAAGGAATAAGTATGAAATAACTAAGCATATAATCCGTGAGTTGTAAGAATAGATAAATTGCATGGAGGATGAACACAAACAAGCCATCAAAAGACTAGAATCTCAAGTTGAGAGTATGTCTAAAGCATTAAAGAACAAATAATATTCTTGTCTTAGGTATGGAGATATATTGAAATATTTGGAATCTTATTTTGAAGATTCTTCTAATAGGTTGAAGATGTATGGAAGGTTATAGAAGAGTTTTGAATCTCTTGATGGGATCTTGGAGAGTCAAAGAGATGATAGTGACAAAACAGGCCTAGGATTCAAAGGAGAACATGTGAAGAATGATGAAGAAGTTGTTCCAAGCTCTCAAGAAAACATAAAGGTGACCAAGAAGGATGATTCAAAAATTATAATCTTATTAGAAAACCTAATTCTATGAGGTATGGTTCTTCTTTTAATGGGTATTGCTACTATTGTCACGGTTCTGGTCATAGAGCTAGGGATTGCAAAAAGAAGATCTCTAAACATGAGTATTCATGAAATGGTAATAGATCCTTTAAGGGTCAATGTTATTCATGTTGTGAGTATGGTTATAAGGAAGCTGATTGTGCTTATAACCTTAATGTATATGAGCCTAGAAGATGGAAGAGTCTTGTGTGTTACAATTGTCACATATAGGGACATATTGCTAGATCTTGTCACCAAGATGAATCTCTAAGAGGCAACAAGTTTTAGGATAATAATAGGAAAAATGGAAGCATATTCAAAAGGAAAAACAATCCTATGAATGAGTCTAAGGATGATATATATAGTTCTAAGGCCAAGAAGGATGTCTCTAAGCTTGAGGAAAAGAAAGAAGACTGTAAATATGTCAAGGACATCAAGGAGAATGAGGATCAAAGTGTTGTGATGGAGAAGTTAGATTCATCTATTAGTCAAGGTGAAGTGTTTCCTAAGGTTGACAAGGATAAAAGGGTAGAGGATGTGAAGGAGAAAGAAACAATGACAACTAAGGAGAGTCAAGCTCCTTCAAGTTACCAAATTATGTTGACAAGATCAAGAAGGAAGCAATCAGGTTTTTCAAGCCTAGTTCAAGTCATGAAGGACTATTATCCCTAATTGAGAAAGAGCAAGTGAATGAAGAGATTCATGAGTATCCAAATGATCTCCAATCAGAATATGAAGGATTTGTAGATGAAATTACTATTCCAAAAGGATCATCCAAGATCTCAAAGGAAAAAAGGGAGAAGATGGAATCTTTGAGGTCATTTGATGCTTATATACTATTTTAGTGACCTAATGAGCTTTGTGTGTCTTCTCTAGGATTGTGGAAGACATTCATATGACAAAGGAAGAATTAGTGTTGGTAGTGAGCTTCTACATATTGTTTGAAGGTATTTCTTTGTCTAATTGTCTTGTAAAAGAATGGTGTCTCGGTAAAAAAATATCTTATATGTGTTCTAGAAGACTATGTGCTTCTTTCATCAAGATGTTTGAAGTCCTCTTGGTCAAAATGTTATAGGTTAAAGGATATATGAATGGTCTAGTATTTTATATGTCTTTTCCAAAGTAAAAAGGTTGTCTCAAATTAATATGTCTCATGCTATCATTCAAAGGTGTCAAGCTTTGTTGTGTGCTCAATATTGTAAGAAAAGAGTATGTATTGAGGCATGTTAATGTTCATTCATCCAAGGTATGAATAATCCTGAGTTTAGGTATCAAAATACTAGATTGTCATGGTGAGAAAGAAATTTTGAGTTATGTCTGGTCATCGTTGGAGTATCTTGAGTTTATGTGCATCTTAAGCTCGTGTGTTTATGGTTGTAGTTGATCATTAAGGTCATCTTCAGGTCTAAGTGTTTACTTCTAAATATCTATAAGATTGTTGATATATCAAAAGTGTGTGATTGCATTGGTTAGAGTTTTAAAGAGTCTTGTTATCGATAGAGGCATGGTTGTTGGAAGATTGAAATATATCTCGGTCTCATAATTCATAGTATATAGAGTTTCAAGTGTGTGTATAGTCAAAGGGTTTGTATTTTATGATCTATGCTATTGTTGATCCATTAAAGAAGGTTACAAGATAAGTTCACCAAGATGTTTGTACCAAGTTAAGGAGCATGCACTCGGGGGAGTCAAGACTCGAGTTGAACAAGTTGTATCTTTGAATATGAAGGATCGTATACTACTTAGGCATTGATCAAATATTGTTGAAGTGTAAGGTAGTAGGTCTCAAGAAGAAGAATTCTTCATCAACATGATCATACCATCTATAATAGGTAATTTGGTATTCTCCAGTGCATTCATGAGTTGGCTTTGATCATATGTTGTGTCTCAAACCTTGAGTTGTGTACTGGGATATATCAAGTTTGTTAATTCTTCAAAATATGGTATGAAGAAGTATGAAGAATTATTTTGCTAGTAAAAGATCAAGAGTGGGGTCCTCTATTGTTATCCATTGTCACAGCCCGAAAATAGATGTCCGACTGTAAAAGGTATCTCAAGCTAGTTTGAGCTCTCTAGAAGGAGTTGAAGGTCTGTGCATTCACTATTAATTCTTTGAAGATGAATCATATGCCGAGGAATGAAAAAGGTATGAGCTTCTAGTAGGATGATGAGACAAGTTGATAAAGACAAACATGTGCCTAGATCTATAACAAACATGAAACCAAGGCACACTCATGCATTTTAGTGTTGAAAGGACTTGAAGGTTCATTAGGTGATCTATAGAAAAGTTGATTTCGATGTAAGTTGACAATATCCTAGATGGCTAAAAGCATGAAAATTAGAGTAGCTCTATATAGTAATTGTTGAGGCCTCTAGACATCTTCAAAGTATGTTGTATCCTTGAGAATGAAGTGGTTCAAAGTATGAAGAGATACAAATGATAGAGTGTAATCATATAATCGAGACAGAGAGGAAAACACATGAAAATTATGGAGGATTCAAGTGGTTCTTATGATCAAAAGTTTATAGGAGGAAAAAGGTGTATGGAAGGTCTGTGAATTCATTTTGAGAGGAATTATAAGTGGTCTTAAGACTGGGTTTAAGGTGTACATCGATGGATTCACATAGATATATCACATATACGAAGGTGTTTTTTCTTTCATCATGTAAGTATCTTAGTGATCTTAAAGGCGGTATCGGGTATAGAGATGTAGGATGTTCAAACTCATGAAGAAAACATTAATGGTTATTCTGCTCTTGAGAAAAATGAATACTTGTATTGTTGATATGCCTTAAATTCTTAATAAGTTCTGAGTATGTATCTATGAGAATGATAAAGATGTATGAATGTTGTAAGGGCATGGATAAACCGATAGTGATAGTATATAAAGCTTCATTGTGTTCCATATGAGTATATGAGCTGAAGAGAAGTTTGATTGCTATTAAGATCTAAGATGAAAAGATAGGAGAAGTATTGGAAACTGAAACTCAGGTGTGATTCATAGTCATGTGACCTCAAAGGTTGACATATTCCTAATCACAAGTCAAATCATGTGATTTAAAGTCCTCAGCATAGAGTTTGTGGTTCTACTTACATAAATGCATATCTTGATGAAGGTGATGAGCCATGTATCTAGATTAAGTCATGAAGGAAACATGTATGGAGTTTTCTACATAGTGGTGTCAAAGCTCCTAGTTGGTTTCAAAATTTGGAGAAAGATTATAAGATATGTGTTCGAAGTGAAAGAATTTACAGGTGAAAGATAAGGTACAAGAATGACATATTTTTTGAGTGTTGTAAGGGTAAGCTACATGGATGTAAATTCATATTGAAATAGGGGGACATAATACTAAGTCTCATTAGGAGCATAAGGTGACAAGAAGGCTTGTTTGGTAGAGAATTAAGACAAAGGAGTATGCTCATAATTTCTTTATGAATATTGTAAAGATTAAATGGACTCGGAAGAGGCGAGAGAACACCGAGGAAATGCTTAAGGACTGAGATATTGTATTTGATCCATCACTAGGATCCTTAATAAAGGTATGAACACTCGTTCTTATATAGATAGCTAGCATATGGTAGTATGAAGATAGGGGAGCATTTGAAGAATGTTTTATATGCTTGGGTTGATTTTAGAGCAAGGATAAAATTGAACATTATTAGATGAAAGAATGCTTTAGGTATTTTGGTCCTAAAGGTGGCTAAGACAATTTTGGAGGATGATTTTGTGGATTCGGCATGCTAGATACCTAGATGGAGGTGTTTGATAGGTATGAAAACATATATGGTGGATATTCTCTCATGGGGTGCTTTGTGGATGCTCATTACAGTCCATAGATCATTCATTGTTGTTGAAGAAGACAAGAAAAATATAAAGTACAGACGAGGGGAGTCATGCAAACAAGTAAGTTTGAGTTTGTGATTTGTTACCATTGTGTCTTGTATTGTATTGTAATTTTCCACGTATAGTCATCATTGTAGCCTTTTTCATAGATGTCAAAGTAGGAGAGAAGCATTAGAAACATGAAAAATAGGTCTAGTAGGTTTGTTGTTGGTCTTATTGGTTGACATCAATGTTTTTAGAGGTGGTTTCCATCCAAGAAAAAGGGGGAGATTAATGGCCATTGTGTCTAGGTGTTGTCATTGATGTCAAATTCATTGATGGAAAAGGATGTTGAGGTGTCTTTTAGTGTCTAACATGAAGGTTGATTGGTAGTGACATGATTTGATGAGATGTCATGTTGTCTTGGCATGATTCTAGCCTCCATAGTCATTGTATGATATCTCTTGAGTTGTCAAAATGTTATCATGAGGTCAAACATGATTAGTTTGATGATTTAAAGGTGTCAATGAGTCATCATGGTCATTTCATGGGCTATATGGCTCAAGTCAAGTCATTCTAGGCCTATTCCTTGTCCTAGAGCATGGTGCATGGTATGGTGGCATGCGTTTTAGAGCAAGGAAATCCTATAAAAACATGGGATCAGTATGGTGATATGTTATATGAGGTATATGATTAGTTTTATGTCAGCTCTCAAAGGTATAATTATGTTTTATGATAATTGGGAAGCAAGAAGGTGAAGATAGGCTAAGAATGAATACATAAGTCACCGTGGGTTGGAGAGTTCTAGTAATATTTGAGAATTTTGGTGAGGTTTTTTAGTTAGAGGATGTTTTCATGATGCTTCATGACAAGTTTTAGGTTAAAATGATGAAGGAATTACAAGATATGAAGTTTTTTTCCAAAACTAGGTTTTAAAGAGTGTGTTTTTGTGCTAAATGTTAACCTTCGATGCTCAATGTGAAATGTGTGCTTTGCATGTTATGCGGGGGCATCATCAAAAGAAGCATCAAAGTGTAAATTTTTTATTTTTTCATATTAATGAGGTAAAGTTAGCTAGCTACGGGTGTTAAGGTCATAGGAGAAGTCTATGATTCAATTCATAGTGTTAAGTGAGTCTAGAGAATCCAAAATTTTAAATTTGGTATTTTCCCTCCATTATCATGTTCAAATGTCTAAGGTCGTGAAAATGAAGATAAAAGGTTTTTAAAGAGTGGGAAGCTCGATAAACATGGGAAACTGGTTTCTAAGCTTATGAAATGAGTCCTAGAGTTAGGATGGAAAAAAATGTCTTAAAAATGATGTAATATGCATATATCCACCATGCACGCAGATCATGGGTCTTTTTGAGTTAGTTAGGGTTAAACATTAAGATATAATGAGATGGAAAAATCAAATGGAGGAGTTAGTGGAGGCATTCCTTGAGGTATGATGAGAGGGAGAAAGGAGAGGATGCCATTTTTGTAAGAAAATATAGTTTGATATAATATAACTATGTTTTGTACAAGTAATTTGTCTTATTATTTGTGGTTTTTAAGTTTTAAAATTATGTGATTTAACAATCATTGAATTCTCTTATAATCATGTGGAGTTTATCTCTCTCTTGGATTCATTTATAGAAGAAAGAGAAGTTTTGATTGTGAAGGTTTTGATTTTTAGCATAAAACGAGGTATAGGACTGATATGAAAGTGAAATTGAAACATGCAATGATTTTGATGCTTTATGACTATGAACCTTGAAATGAAGTTATTTTCAAAAGAAAAACATGATAGATGAAGGATGAAGTGCTATTACTTGGTGTTGAATGTTATTACATAGTCTAGAGTTTGAATCCATTATTGTTTCCCTTTACATGTTTGGATAATCACAAGGAATAAGAATGTGAGTATGTATTTTCATAGTTAGATCAGATCTTGATCTGTTTGTTATTTTGTGAGTATATGAAAGGCATGTTGTATTCATAGAGATCATATTAGAGTGGTGTACTAAAAAAATGATAAAGTTTTCTTCTAGAAAGGTTCTAATTTCTTTGAGTCAAGAAGTCGTGTTTCATATACCCTACCCTAATGTGCATGCATGACCAATGCTTAGCTATGGTTGAAGTTATCTCGGTTATTGTATTTTATTGGTAACTAAGGATTAAGGAGGGAAGAAAAGAAGACCTTGAGGTCAAATATCAGAATTTGAAAGCAAGAACCATTCATTTTATAATGCTTTGAGTCTTCTTGGGATAGAAACAGGGTAACAACTAGGGTTTAACAACCTAATTAGGGAGGTATGTATTGAAGAAAAAGTGATTGTTCTTTAAAGACAAAATTGGAAACTTTGGGAATAAAAAAACATGAAAATGGGTGCCAAAATATGCCACTAGGTTGTTGAGAAACCTCTTATAATGAGATATATGCTTGAAAATTTGTGAAAGAAGGGATTACATAAGACAAGTGAACTAGAAAGGTGAATGAGGTTATTGAGTGAGAACTAAAAAGAGTTGAGTTATGAAATTTACCCTACACCATATTGAGTCTAAAGGGAATTTTAAGAAGCTTGTACATTGTTCTCGGTAGGCTTAGATCATTCCAACCATGAACCAGGTAGAGATATTGTTCTTGAGAGATCTATAAGGGCAGTGTGAGTAATGTTGTCATGCGAAATGTGCAACTCGGGATAATGGACAATTTTCAGACATGACAACGATACCCCTGTGTTAAAATTTTCAAGGCCTACCCATTTTGAGGCACCCCAGGTCTACTCATTCAGTCCACTGACCTCCAATATGATGTTAACTCAGTACCCTAGGTGATTTAGGAAAGTCAAGTCAACCCCATAGGTGATTTTAGGAGTTCTTAAAATATGCAAATTTTGACTAGTTGTGGGAAGAGCTTGTTAGTGCACAACACCTCTAAATGAGTTGTCAAATCTACTTTTCTAAGGTAGAGTCAATTGGTGTGATTCGCATAACATTGAGTTTTCCCCAAAAGCATGGTACTCTTCAAATGGGAAAACTCTCCAGGATAAAGGTAGTTCCTATTCCTTTGTTTAGGTACATACATGAAAATTTCAAAGGATTGATTCCTAAACCTAATCTAGTCTTGCCAAGGAGACAAGGATGAAAGGAATATAAGAAATTAAAACTAAGCTAACTAGGTGATGCACCGAAGGAATGATGAACATTAGTTTTGCTGATAGACACAAACCAACAAAATGCATACAATAATCTAGCACAAATAACTAGATTTTTAATGGAAGACCAGAAGAGAGAAATGGAGACAAGAAAGGATTTAAAATCAATCACAAACGTGTTTTATTGCTCTGCAGATTGATACAATGCATTACAAAGTTTCCAAAAGGAAGAAAATGTATTACAGTCTAATGGAAGGTATGAAAAATCCATGAGTTCCTTTTCCAGAAGAAAAGGGGAGCCTGCAAAATAGAATAATGTCCAACCCTGAGCAATGATCCCAAACCCTTGTTTTATAGATGTAGCAAAGAGGGAAGAAGAAAAAGGTGGGAGACTTGATTCGAAGCTCAGCTACTAGCCAACAATGCCCCTACAAATCCTACCCATGATCTATCGAGCCTGGTTCCCCATGCCTACTTGTCATATGAGAGAAGATGGCAGACCAAAATCTCAATATCCGAGTAGTGGAAGCCATCGATACCGTATCAATGGGGAGAAGACAATTTATAGGTTTTCACCCACCGAAGCTTGTTAGTAATGATATTTTATGTTTCCATGGTGTAGTGGAGGTCAAGACGTTTCCAAAAGTCCTCTCCCACCCAAATCTAAGCCTCTAATAGAAAGATATGGTAATTTGAATATTTTGGGTTAGGTCCATACAAAATAGTGGGGAAACTAGTTCAAAAAATGGGCCCCCTTTTGAAACTAGACACGTGGAGGGCTGGTGCATCTCTGAGGGTGGCCTCTGCATTTTTCTTTTGGAGTGGCGTGGGGCTGACATGTGGCTTCTTTTGCAAGCTGCTCGGTTTCCTTATGTTTTTGGCTAAGTCCTTTGCTCGGTGGAGTCATATATCTTGACTGGGACACACGGTGATATGGTGCTTATATTGAAACCCTCTTTTTATTCAACCCTTGAGTTAGCGTCATTTGGACACTTGGCACTATCCGCTGGCCTACCACCATGCATTTTGAGAATGAATGCATGGAGGCTTCACGCCGCTTAAAATCCCAATCAAGATTTTCCTTTGAAGGAGCATTGAATTGACATGTGGAAGCCTCCACAGTCTTTGAGATTTTCAACGATCTCCCTCTTACCTTTTTGAACCCTAGGCAATGTGGCGAGCCCACGCTCATTTGGGTCTCCACTTTTGGGTTTACCCTTGGAGATGCGCCACTTGGACACGTGGCAATCTCTGCCGCCAACACTTCTATACTTATCCTTTTTGAGTCCCATCCTGTCTGCCTTTTGACCTCTGTTGACCATTTCCTACGTGGAGGGCTGGCGTAAGTTTGAGTCTCCACCTTGGGCTCCCATTTTGGAATCACGGTGAGTCAACATTTTGCCCCTTCCACCGAGTCAAGTCTTTTCAATGACCGGTGCAAATTTTGGGGCTTTGGACGCGTGGAGGCTTGGCGCTTGTTTGAGATTCCCTTTTAGATTCAACTTTAGAGAAGCGCCATGCTAACATGTGGCTCTCTCCGTTGTCTCCTCCATAGTCAATTTTTGGACTTGTTACGAATCTGCTTTCGATCCTCGAAGACTTCAGATCTTCACCGTTTCTTCTTTTCTTGCTCCTGGCTTCTCTGTGACACTACTCCTCCTTCTCTGACCCTGCTATTCTATTTCTGAGCCCACATGTAACTTGTTAAATAGATTTAAGACACAAATTCACTCGACAGAGCTGTTTCTTCTCTTTCTTCTTGCATAGGGTCGTTTAGTCTTTCGCAGCCCCACCACTCCATTGTCGAGTCCTTATGTGACCTATTTGCAAGATTTAAATGTATTTTCTTTGGTTCATTCTTTGCGGCTGCGGCTGATCCAATACTTCACCTGGGGGAAAATATCGACAAAATTTTTGTGACTCACGGGGAGCATCTCGCTTCTAGATGAAAAGACAAATTACCTTGTCATATCCGTTGGGCATGGAGTCGAGAACGATGGTCTGATACTGATCCTGCCTCTGATTCATGAGCTTGACTGTTTACACTCTCAATTTTCATAAGAAATCTTGAAACGATGGTTTCTGAGAGTAGAAAATTTCTTTGACCCGGGGCTTCATCTGTCTCTAAATGGGTTGTGTAAGAGCAACAAAACAACACCACAACTATATACAAAATTTGAAATCATACATGCTCCAAGTAGAACATGCAGAGCGTGCAAAGAACTTAGGAGAAAAGCAACCTAAATTATAACAAGGAAATGTGCACAAACACTTAGAGGAATGAGAAATTAAACTAATATGTACAAGGTGAGAAATTTCCTTCTAGTAGCAGTGTTTAAGATAGATTCCATTCACTGGAATTTGTAACTCTTCACCATCCAATGTAGATAATTGGAAAGCATTGCTACTTTTACATTTTGTGACCATGTAAGGGCCACTCCAAATGACATCAAACTTGGAATGCCTTCCTGGTTTTTCCCAATCTGCATCCCATTTCAAAACTAGGTCTCTTTCCTGGAAGGTCCTTGTTCTTACCTTCTTGTCAAAGCTTCTCTTGATTGAGACCTAATCTTTCTCTATTGTTTGAAGTGCATGCTCTATGGTTTCTTCCAATTCCATTGGTTCAAACTCAGACATTTCTAGCTACTTCACGAGTTCCAATGCTTTCAACTCAAGTGATATAGGCAACACTGACTCTTTCCCATACACAAGTTTGAATGGAGAGTTGCATGTAGACATCTTAGGTGTTGTCGTATTAGCCCATAAGGCTGATTTGAGTTTTGTGTGCCAAGTCCTCTAATTTTCATCAAGAGTTCTTCTGACAATCCTTAGTAGGTTCTTGTTTATGGAATCAGCTTGACCATTACCTTGAGGGTAATAGTTTGATGAAGTGCTCAAGTAAATCCCGTTCTTAACAACCCATTCTGTGATTTTGGAACCTATGAATGCCAATGCATTGTCTAATATAATGGTGGCTGGCACTCCAAATCTGGTCACTATCCCTTTATAGAAATCTAGTATGCTAGACTCATTAGCTTCTTTGAGTGCCACTGCCTCGGTCCTCTTGGTGAAATAGTCTATTGCTGTCAGAATCCATTTGTGGTGTTGGCTCAAATTTGGATTGATGACTCCAATGAAGTCAAATCCCCATTGCATGAATGGATACTCAACTAAAATTGGGTGCAATGGGAGTGTTGCTAGCCTTTCTTTGCCTTTGAAGAATGCACAATTATTGCACCTTTTGATCCATGCATAGCAGCTCACTAAACACCCCGGGCCAATAATAACCCACCTTCATGATCTTTAGTGTTGTCACCAATGGAGAAAAATTGCATGCATTTGTTCCAACATAGAACTCTTGTAACACTCTCTCAACCTAATTTGTCCCAATGCATCTTAACAGAATGCCATTGATGTCCCTTTTGAACAAGATGCCATCAATAAGCACGTATGGGATGGCCTACATGTATGAAATGTCTCCTTTTTTTCTTACTCATTTCTTGAGACCTGTTTGTAGGAAGTGCTTAATATTTTGATTCCAACAAGGAGTGAGCACATCATCATTTTCTTTCTCTTGATTATTTTGGAGGATAAAATAGCTTCCTTTTCACCGCTTGCCTCATATTATTGACTTGAGGCCAGTTGTTCACACAATCCCTTCCCATGGATCAACTTAATAACCTTGATCTTAATGTCATACTCTACGACACGAGTGATCCATCATGCACATTTTTCATTCAGATCCTTGCTGAGAAGGAAGTCTTTAACTCTTGCATGGGAGACTAATAGTTGAATTTTATTGTTTGAAACTAGATGTTTAAACTTCTTTAACCCTCTGATCACTGGAAGGGCATGCTTTTCGATGAAGGTGTATCTCACTTCATAATCCTCCAAACCTTGGCTGAAGAAGGCCATTAGCTTCTCTATACTCTCTTTGTTTTACTTGTACTAAGATTGCAAAAATCATGTCACTACCACCAAAGGCATATAGTATGAAGTCCTTAGAAAAATCTGGATTCATGAGAGTTGGGGCTTGTGATATAGCTTCTTTGATGGCCTCAAAACTTGTTTTCCTTTAGTTGTCCACCTAAATGCCAAGATTTTCTTCAACATCAATGTTATTCACTTGAAAAGGGAAACAAAGTCTTCTACAAACCTCGTAGAAAAATTGATTTTCCTAAGAATATTTGAAGATATTTCTTATGGCTTGGCAATGGCAATGCTCTTATTACTTCAACTCTCTCTGGGTCAATTGCCAAACCTTCCTTTGACACAATATGGCCTAGAAGCCTACCCTCATGGGCCAAGAATATGCATTTTTAGGGTTCAATGATACCCCAAATCTTCTACATCTTTGAAACACCTGTCTTAGGTGAAAAGATGATCTTCTCGCATTTTGGAGAACACAATAATGGCATCTAGATAGATCAGAACTATTTTTTTGATCAACCCTCTGAATTCCATATCCATTTCCCTTTGGAAAGTGGCTCCAGCATTAGACAATCCAAATGGCATTTTTTTATAGGCATAGGTGCCGCATTTGGCGTGAAAGCTGTTTTATACTAATCATCTTCTTTCACCATTATCCGATTGTACCACTCGAGTAACCATCTAAGAGAAGGAATCTCTCTCGACCCACTTGCAAGATATGCTCCATTGAGGGGAGTGGGTAGTTGTCCTTAAGTGATGCTCTGTTTAAGTCTCAAAATCTACACACAACCTAATCTCTCCATTCTTCTTCCTGACTGGGACCAAGTTTGCAACCCAGATTGAGTGTTTGATTAGAAATATGATACTTGCCTCTATCAGCTTGTTCAAATATTTCTTCATCAAAGGTTCAATGTGTGGATTGACTGTCTCTATTTTTCTGACGGGCTTAGTAGCCGTGGATCTAGTTCAATTGTGTGTTGTGCTAGCTTTGGATTGAACCCTCTTAAGTCTTCATAGCTCTAAGAAAACACATATGGAAACTCTTGGAAAAGTTTCATGAAATCATAGCTTTCTTTCTCGGTGGCCACCTTGCCAATTTGAAGTGTTTTGCCTTCTCCAACTAGCATTGACTCTGAATATTCTCCTTTGATCTGTATATTAGCATTCTCTTTTCGAAACTGATCATTAGGATTGAAGATAGACTCCAATGTCACTAAGCCTTTAGGAAGCTTGTTTGTATGCATCTGCACTACTTGATCTCCATATTTCTACTCTAATTTGCTTTGATTTCTAGCTGAGAATTCAGCTTCCTCTTACAAAAATTGATGATCTGCTGATCATTCTTGAACACTTGCCACAAGATGTGTTATTATCTCGCACCGCTCGGCACACAATCACATGGATATGTGGCTGTCCTTTGTCCCTCTTGATGTTGTCAACCACATAAAATGTTGCTCCAATTGCTGCAAGCCTATCAGCATCTTCGTTCTCCTTCCTGGTATGGACACAATGTTGAAGGCTTCAAAATCCTCAATGAGATCCCATACCCTATTCTTGTAGCTTTTGAGCAGGTCATTCTTGACAACATTTTTTCCTTTGACTTGATTGGCAACTAGTTCATTGTCACCAAACACTTGCAAGTTCTTGATTCCTCGTCTTCTAGCCCAATGCAATCCATGAACCAAAGCCTCATATTTTTTTGTATTATTTGTGTAGGCAAACTGAAATATGAAGGCTGAATAATATTTCATACCTTGGGGGACACAATCATAGCTCCTCCGGTTCCTTGTCTTCTCTTCGAGCCATCAAAGAACAATTTTTTCACTTCATTATCATCTTTGTGTTCCGGCTTAATAATGCCAGGGAGAGAATGATTCTTCTCATGCGGGAAATAGACTCCTAGCTCAGATTCTTCCATCTCCTTATAGGGGTCAAAAGCATGTCTTTTGACCGCCCATTCATCGAGAGTCAGGTTTGGGATATACCCCACCTTGGTATCTACTTCACAAGTGTTTAGGAGGTCCTCTTGATCAAAAGATAAGAAATTTGCATTGATTGGGCTAGGCACATAAGAATCAATGTGATAATCTGCTATGGTCTCGATCTAATTGTGTACTTTGCTCCATACCTTGTTCTAAAGAGCATATGTGACCAGTCAGCAGACAAATATCCTCCAATTTTGGTAGTGAAGTCCCTAGACAAACACAATGCAAAATGTGGTGGCAAGTCTATGACTGATATGTTTTGCAATACAGTCACATTGGGGTAGGCATGCAGAGTGAGGCTCATATCCTTGATGACTCCAACAGTGGTCACTATTGTCCCATCCAATTTTACTACTCCTCTAGAGATGACTTCATACTGGAGACCCAGTTGATCAACTATTTTTTTGGGCATTACAGAACTACTTGCCCTGAATCAATCATGCAATTATGCACCAATTTTCCCCAATGATTAATGAAACATAGAATGGAGGAGGTCTTAGGTTCTTACCTTGTTGTTCTCCATGGTTCCTCCTAGGTTGAGCTGCATTGGTAAGCACTTTCTCTTGCTGGTTAGGGGGTTGATTTGAGCTTGACCAATTGTCCATAGTAGTCTGCAATAGATCCCTCTATCCTAGGATGGCCAAAGTGACTTCCATAGTGAAATGTTCACACTCATCTTCTTCATTTGCTCAATGATATTAAATGAGGTATCCTTCTTCCGCCCTTTCGTGACAAATTTTTCTCTTGCACATGAGTTGTTGCAACCGATGCTTGAGTAGGTTTAGAAAGTGGCTTGGATTATTCGCATATTAGGAGTTGTATTTTGAATGACAATACCTTGTGAAGCAATGGATGATAGAGGATCACATGAGTTTGGTGAATGTCCTTCTCCAATATTTTTCTTCTTGGACCGTGTATTGGTAGCTACACTTTGAGACAGAGCCTCATTCATTCCATAGAAGTCTTGACTTGCCAATTGACAAGCATGGTTTCACTTGGATGTCCCTCTTCTGAGCTCCTTGCTACTAATTTTCTTCTTGGCTAGATTCTTGTGACACACTAGCGGTTTGTACAATCAAGGCTTGGTAATGTGCACCATTGAAGCACATTGATTGATTATGTGGTTGATTGCATGGGAAACACCACTCATATTCTTGTGCATGTTATTTTGTGCTTCGACCAAGTGCCCTTGATGTTGAAGCTATGTTTGGATCATATGACCTGAAAGGTCTAGCAGCTTGAGGTTGTCCTTGGTGTTGACTCTGATTTATAGCCTGAGCTAGTGGTCTATTTTGCTGATACAGGGGTCTAGCTTGATATTGAGCCTAAGGCTGATATGGCCTAGAACTCTGAGCATGTTGTCTTTTGATGGTTACTAACTCATTCCCTAGGTTCTGAAGCTATTTCATAACTTCCTGAAGCTCCTTTGAGGTGTTAGATGATGAGGTGGAGGCTTTAACTAAACTTTGACTCCTAGGAGTAGGTATAGGAGCTAATGTGGGTGTTTGGCTGGTACTTGGGTTTCCTAATTCGGGGTATAGAGGCATGGATGGCCTAGGAGAAAGTTTGCCATCCTGAATTAAATGATTCTTAGCTCCTATGGAAAGGCTATAAGATGCAGGTAAGGTTGTGCCTCTTATTGACTGAATCATTAAAGTAATATCAAAATTTAAAGATCTAAGAAAGTATAAGAAGACACCTTCTTCTTGTGGGCTTTACTCGCTGGAATCCTATCCCGAGTGTCCATTGAAATCTTCGGTTGAAGTCCATCAACTACTTGTTCGAGCTCTCTTGGTTGCACAATTTCTCTAACAAGGATAGTTCATCTCCTTTTTCTCCAAACTAGCCATGAGGAGCTCTGCATAGATGGTCCCAAGTTTGAATAGAGCTTGGTGCTAGGCTCTTGAACCATTATGAAGCTTTACCCTTCGGTGAAGAGGTTAGCAAGTTGATTGCAATGTCCATCTCAATGATATCACGGATGGCACAGACATTTGTAATGTCCAGATCATGGTCACCAGGAGAAGTCTTGTTTTCTCCAATGAAATATGGGATGCTCTTTAATGCGCCGCCACCGGGACAGATTTTGTGCATTGAGAGTGAGTGGGCTGCTTCCTGATGAAATTGACATAAGGATTTGGCTGTTCCATCTTGATTGGCCTAAGGACCTTTCTTGATTGAAAGAATGACCTACTAGGAGGGGGTGTTGACAGGGCTCTGCTCGGTGGAGATGGAGATCTCTGGGCTCTTCTCCCATTCTCCCTTTATCTCGGGGATACGTGTAGATAGAAAAATAGTCCATCCTCTCTAGTTCTTGACCTTGTTTATATCCTTCTCATGAACTTGAAAAACTTGGAATACTAGAACTAGTGGATTCTATCTCTTTTGGAGTTGCCGATGTGTAGTTCTTAAAAACTTCTTAAAATCTAGAATCACAAAGAAGTGCACATCAATCTTATCGTAATAAAGATGGAGACTTCTTCGTCCCATCGAGCGTGCAAAAACTCATTAGTGCAAAATCACAACACCCCCAAATGAGTTATCAAATCTAATTTTCTAAGGCAGAGTCATTTGGTGTGATTTGAATAACATTGAGTTTTCCCCAAAAGTGTGGGACTCTCGCAAATGGGAAAACTCTCCGATCAAGGCTGGTTCCTATTCCTTTGTTTAGGTGCATACGTGAAAATTTCAAAGGATTGATTCCTAAACCTAATATAATCTTACAAAGGAGACAAGGATGAAAGGAATGAAATAAATTAATACTAAGCTAACCAGGTGATTCACCAAAGGAATGATGAACATTAGTTTTTCCGATAGACATAAGCCAACAAAATGCATACAATAATCAAGCACGATAACTAGATTTGTAATGGAAGACTAGATGAGAGTAATGGAGACAAGAAATGATCTAAAATCAATCACAAACGTGTTTTATTGCTCTACAGATTGATACAATGCATTACAAAGTGGAAAAAGGTAGAAAACATATTACAGTCTAATGGAAGGTCTGAAAACTCCATGAGTTCCTTTGCTAGAAGAAAAGGGGAGCCTACAAAATAGAAGAATGTCCAACCCTAAGAAATGAGCCCAACTCCTTATTTTATAGATGTAGCGAAGAGGGAAGAAGAAAAAGGTGGAAGACTTGATTCGCTCAACTATCACCGATAATGCCCCCGTAAATCCTACCCATGATCTGTCGAGTCTAGTTCCCCACGCACTCTTTTCGTATGAGAGAAGATGGTAGACCAAAATCTCAATATCTAGGTAGTGGAAGCCATTGATCTCGTATCAATGAGGAGAAGACGTTTTCCAGGTTTTCACCCACTGAATCTTATTAAGAATGATATTTTATGTTTCCATGGCGTAGTGGAGGTTGATATGTTTCCAAAAATTCCTCTCCCGCCCAAATCTAAGTCTCCAGTCAAAAGATATGGTCATTTGAATATTTTGGGTTGGGTCTGTACAAATTAGTGGGAACACTAGTTCAAAAACGTGCCCCCTTTTGAAATTGGACATGTGGAGGGTGGCACATCTCTAAGGGTGGCCTCTGCATTTTACTTTTGGAGTGGCGTAGGGCTAACACATGGCTTCTTCCGCAACCCGCTCAGTTTCCTTATGTTTTTCGCTAAGTCCTTTGCTCGTGAGTCATATATCTTGACTAGGAAACGTAGTGATTTGACACTTGTCTCGAAAACCCTCTCTTTATTTGACCCTTGAGTTAGTGCCATTTGGACACTTGGCACTCTCCACCGGCCTACCACCATGCATTGACTATTCAACCCAACTTTGTTCCCTTTTTGAGACTGGATGCGTGGAGGCTCTATGCTCGCTTAAAAGCCTGATCAAGATTTGCCTTTGAAGGAGCATCGGGTTGACACTTGGAAGCCTTCGTAGGTATTTGGACTTTTCAACGACCTCCCCTGTTACTTTTTGGACCCTAGGTAACGTGGCGAGCCCACACTCATTTGGGTCTCTGCTTTTGGGTTTACCCTTGGAGATGCGCCATTTGGACACATGGCAGTCTCCACCAACACTTCTATACTTAGCCTTTTTTGAGGCCTACCCTATCCACCTTTTAACCTCTTTTGACCATTTTCTACATGGAGGGCTGGTGCAAGTTTGAGTCTCTACCTTGGGCTCCCATTTTGGAAATGTACTGAGCCAACACTTGGCCCTTCCGTCGAGTTGAGGTCTTTTCAATGACCAATGCAACTTTTGGGGCTCTAGATGTGTGGAGGCTTGGCACTTGTTTGAGCTTCCCTTTTTGGATTCAACTTTGGAGAAGTGTCGTGCCGACATGTGGCTCTCTCCACTGTCTCCTCCATACTTAGTCGATTTTTGGACTTGTTCTAAATTGTTTTGAGCCCGAAGACTTCGGATCTTCACCGTTTCTTCTCTTCTTACTCCTGGCTTCTCTGTGACACTGCTTCTCCTTCTCTAACCCTGTTATTCTATTTCTGAGCCCACATGTAACCTGTTAAATAGATTTAAGACATGGATTCACTCGACAAATCTGTTTCTTCTCTTTCTTCTTGCATAGGGTCGTTTAGTCTTTCGCAGGCCCCACCACTCCATTGTTGAGTCCTATGACCTATTTGCAAGATTTAAATGTGTTTTCTCTGGTTCTTTCTTTACGGGGTCATGGCTGATCCAATAATTCACCCGGGGTGAAATATGGATAACATGGCTATCATCGCCTTTCAGGGATTTGAAAAACCCCCAGAGTAGAATGGAGGAGATAAATATGACATGGAGGTGAATTGAAGGTATAGAAACATCATGGAATTGGTTTTGGAAGAGTTGGGGTAGTTTGATCAAAAAGGGTTCCAAGGCCTAAAGCGGTGCACATGGCCAAAAAAGCTATTGATCTTCGCGAGGTGATTCCTAGAGCTTTATATGGAGTTAGGAGCCAAAAATACATCTTTGAAAAGGGAATTCCAATCTCTAATAGATGGTGAAATCATTTTTTTCACAACACATTGGTGCAATAGGTTTATAATGGGTTTTTCCATGCACATGTAAGGGACCAGATCAAAAATACAAATTTTCAGAGCTTAAATGGAGAAATTAAGATATGAGACCCCCATAATTGGATTTATAAGGCCATTTTCAGTCAAGATCATATAATTTGTTTCCAAACAGTTCCATCGGGAGCTTGAGATATCATCGTTTGAAGTTACCCTCAAGGAACGAGTTCGGGAGTTAGTTGATTTTCAATGAAGACATGTGTAAGCTTTAGGAGTCTAGCGCATATTTGTGTCCCTTTTTTACATCAAGCTAAGGGAAATGAGAGAAAATAAAATGTGCCTAGCCCCAATAAGCCCTCTGGTCACACATGGAACCTCTTAGATCGCTAATTTAGCCCCTAGGTGCTTGTCGGAAGCTCATTTCTTCACCGCCCGATTGTGAAAAGTGTCAACACAAGATGCACCATGTAAATTGATGACCCTCATGTCCCTTTGTGCTGAGGGACATAAAAATGTGCCCAACACCAAGAATCCTTTAGGTCATCCATGTGACCCTCTCTAGTGCAATTTCTCAACCCCCAAGAGCTAGTGGAGCCAAATGGACAAATGTCAGATCTTCACCAAATATCGCGATGAAGCGTGACATGAATATTTATTTCCCTCATTTCCCTCAATGCTCAAGGGACATATGAGACATGAAAATGTACCCAACAAAAAGAATGCCTCCTAGTTCCTCATGCGGCCATTTTCTAGCCTCCATGTGCTTCTAACAAGCTTTTTGACCAAAGTGCTCAGCCATTGGATTTCCTCCAAGTGTCGCATGGAGGCATAACATGAAAATTGATGTCCCTTTCATCCCTTAATGCTTAAGGGACATCAGGGACAAAAATTGCGCCAAACTCCAACTCCAAATTCTGAAATTTCTATCTCCTTTGCCGCTTCTTACTATTTCTCCATTACTAGAAGAAAGTTGTAGAGAACAACCTAGTCCACCATTGTTACTCGAACTAGATCCTCCATGGTAGCTAAACTTCCCACTCAATGAATATACATAGGTCTCAGAAGAAATATTGATCAAGAGAGTTGAAGGATCAAAGAACAGAAGGAGAAGAATGAAGAAATTCACCTAGAAACCTCCATTGTCGTAAGATGAAGATCTGAACATATCTTGCTAACCAGAGCACGAAACGAAGAACCGTTTGTTGCTATGTTATTTTCTATCAAAGGAAATTAAAACCTCACCTTAAAATACCCTAGTTGCAACATGAATCACTCACAGTGAAGAAACCTCCCTTTCGGTTCTATGAATACTAAAATTTAATTTCCCTTCAAACCGATAATCGGTTTGAAGATAAATTCCACAGTGGAATAAGAATCAAAAACCCACAAAACAAATGTGATTTTTATCACAAACGAAGAATAAAACCAAACATATAACTTTAAAGCTACTGGATACCGTGTCTAGAGCTTACGCTAGGTCAAAAATTTGAATTTTTAAAATTTCCTAAACTGGTGGTTAGGTAAGTCTAAAATTTCGGAGGGTAATATTGGGAAAAAATCCATATCGAAAAAAATTTGTTCTACCATGATTATTCCAAAGGGTGGATTTCACAAAGAGAGCACACTAGGAGTTGAACATTCAAGTTGATATCACCAGTTGGATTCCAAGAGAGGAAAAATTCTTGATACTTGCTAAAAATAGTTTCCTTTTCCAAATATAGTAGGTGTCAAGAAAAAGTGAAGTTCAAATTTGCAGGGGTGAAAATAGTACAATCTCTATCATCGGACTATGCAGGAGTAGGTGACATCGAGGTTACTTAAATGGATCTCAACGGGGTCTATTGACACTTATTTCATGCTTCAATTATAATCACGATATGGAGTTTACAATCAACACCATCAGACTGTTCATAATATGTTTAATCAGGATCATGCCTAAATCAACCGAAAGCGGTGTGACAATGTTGCGAGGAGTCGGGAAGGATTTGTTCCAAAACTTCAATCTCCTCGGAGGATCTTCATGAGTAATGCTCATAGTCACCAATGGAATCCTTTGAAAATGTTTTTAAATACTTAGTTCACGATGTTTGTGCATCATCCAAAGAAATCCTCTTAGGGTATAAGACATTCGAGGATCCAGATTTCACTACATTGGAGCATTCCATCATATTGGTGAAGTAGCACAGTGGATTAGTGAGAGAGATTCTTCATCGACATTATTCCTCCCCCTCTTTTTCCTTCTCTCTCTTCTCCCCCACTTTCTCTCTCCTCTATGTTCTAATTCTTCATTGAGGTTGCACTTTTCATAATGCCTTAAGTAATTAAAAATGAATTTATTTTCAATGTAATAAGTCACCCTTAAGTTATAAAAGGGGACTTAAAGTTTTCCTAAGAATGTGAAAATTTTCAAGGCATATGAAGGGTCAATGGGGGATAGGTGAAGAGACTTCTAAAACTCTATAAATTGTAATGAGCTCCTCATTCTAAGGGGTTCTAATTATGAGATTCTTCTAGCTAGTTATATTATTGTAAATTCATGAGAGAGCTTTTTATTACTTGATAGTGAAAAGAGTTAGCCATTTTTACTTTCAAAATTCTTCATTTCTCCACTATGTACTACTTTTGGTTGAGAAATCAATACAAGAAGAGGGAGTTTCTAGATTTCTTTGACTAAGGGATTTGTTAATAATTTTTGGTCATTAAATTCCATTTGATCTTGTTGCTACTTGCAGAGTTGTTTCCTCTTAATTGCAATGCATGTGATGAAACTTCTAACTAGTGTTTGTAAGCATCTGATTTCCTACTTGCAACATTATTTTCTGTACTTCATATTCTTACTCCCTTTCCCACTCTCTTGAAAAAGTCATCTTTAGCAAGAAATTACTAGGTTTGCCCCCTGGTTAGTGGAGTGCCCCTATTGGATCCATGGCTGAAAGGTAACTAGGAAAATCCATGTTTTTTCTCGTGCATGCATATATGAAAGCTACATTGGTTAAGTAGAGGGACTTAGATTCCTAGAGCGTTGGCAAGAAACCCACCAATTTGTCTGCAAATTTTTTTCACAAATGTTTTTTTATGCCCACCATCGGACATATTTAGCACTATATACACCCAAAATACAAGCTGCAAGGTCGAAAAATACACAAAATAAAATATCCAAAATAAAAAAATTTGGAGTTGACGAAAATCCATTGCTAAAAGACACACTTTGCTGATTTTTGCATGTGAATTTTCACATTCCACAGTGCCCTTTCATATTCCCATCATAAAATTTTCTCAAAGCTGGTTGAAAGAAGATATACTAGGTTGAGTAGGTTAAGAGGTGTTGTTGATTCCACTTTCAAAGCTTTCCAAAACCAACAAAATCAAATAAGAGATAACCCCTACTATTTTAACCAAGCCTCGTCGCCATCCGAGTCTTCAAGTAGTTCACCTAGAAATCCCACCCTTCAAATTCTCCCATTTTTCAACTACTATCGAGTATTGAGTTTTGGGAGGAAGAAGAATTTGTAGAATTAAGAGCTGAAACAGAAATAGAAAAAAGAATGGCAGATGAAGCAGAAAGACCTCAACCCATTCTTCCATGGGGAAGAAATACAAGCCCACTCGCTCTTGAACCAACTCTTCATGATCTACCAACAAGTTCCCATAAGAACTTTCCAAAGTTCAAAGGTGATGACACATAACATCCTGAAGAACACATTTCCACCTTCACCACATCTTGTGGAATTCTTAGAGTTGCACATGAGGATGTTGCAGTAAGATTGTTTGTGGAATCTCTCCAAGAAAAAGAAGCATAATGGTTCTATTTCTTACCCGCCAGATCAATAACTCGTTGGAATAATATTAAAAACAAGTTCAAGGAAAGATTCAAATCTACTAAGGATTGTCAAGATCTCCTTATTCAATTGGCACAAATAAAGAAGGAAGAAAATGAAACTATGAGAGACTTCATGGCTCATTTCAACCGATTGCTTCGCAGATACTTTGAAAGAAGATTCACTTTGTTTGAAAAAAATGTCAAGAGGTTCTTCATAAATTCTCAATCACCGGAGGTAGGATTTTTCCTACAAAGAGTTCAACCAAGGAACATTGCAGAAGCACAAAGGATGGCCATTGAACTTGATGATGATCTCATCCTCTCTAGAAAGATCAAGAATCCCTCAAAGGGTAAGGCTCAGTGTCCTAGAGATGAGAGAACATATCCGTTGCTGCAAAAATTAGCAAATGAAATGACATCGTTGAAGAGGGAATTTTTGAAATAGTATCTTCTCAAAGAAACAACATAAATCAAATTGTAGGAGCACCCCAAAGGCTTGCCTTAGAGGCCCCACCTATCAATGCAAGTTGTAGGATTCAATAAAATGAAGAAGAGCTTGAACAAGAAAGTGAAGGTGGTAATTTCCTAGAAGTTGATGAACTTGATAATGATACAAAACGAGATTCTATGAGTATTCGTAGGTGATGAAGATGAAAAGAAGATGCACCAAGTTTCTCATGTTTGGTGTTCACTTGTTCTTAGTTTGAGAAAGGAGCCTCTTCCACCACTCCTGCAAAGAAAAATAATATCAAATATCCTCTAGTGGCGACTCCATGCAAAACAAAATAATAAATCGAGGATCTCCACTCACACCTTGTATGGAGTTTGCATTGGAAAAACTATTATCTCAAGTTTTGCCCCATGGCAAAATTGGATCATCCACAACCTTGTGTAGAAAGAAATTCAAGAAATGGTTCTATCCTATGAGCCAACATTTTAAATCCAACAAACAGGTTGCATGCGGGCTCTAAAATGGAATAGAAAGGTTGGGGAAGAGAAAACAATGTCAAAGAAACCAAAGGCTCAAAGGAAAATAAATAGAGAAGGCTTGAAGTCTTCGGGCTCTATAAATGGTTCAGAATGAGTCCAAAATTAGCTAAGTATGGAGGAGACAACGGAATATGCCAAGTGTCCAAACAACACATCTCCAAAGATTAAAATAAAAAAGTAGACTCAAATGAGCGCCGAGACCTCTACGTGTCTAGATCCCCAAAATTTGCGCGTAGTTGAAAGTATTCGAGTCAGCGGAGGGTGCCAAGTGTCTCAACAAAACACATTCAATAGTGGGACCACGGTGGAGACTCAAATGACCGTGGTCTCACCATGTAGCCAAAATTAAAAATTGGATGGAGCGGGTCCAAATTAGTTAAGTATAAGAGTGCAGCGGAAGGTGCCATGTGTCTTAACTCCTTCAAAGATAAAATCTTGGGTGGGTTTTCAAATGAGTGCGGGCTTGCTAAGTGTCCCAGTGTCTAAAAAAGGATAGAGGTGGATGTTGAATCATCAAAGTAGAGGTAGGATGGTGGAGGGAGCCAAGTGTCGGTGGGAATTATTTCAAAAGTAAAATTTGGTGCGGGTTTCCAAACAAGCGCCAAGCCTCCATGTGTCCAGGGTCAAAATTTTGGCCCCACCAAGCAAGAGAGGCCGAGGCAAAATGCAAAGGAGCCAAAGGATCTCACGAAATCCACTACGTGTCAATCTGGTGCAATTTCAAAAGTGAAAGGAAGGGGTAAAATCTCCAAGCTACACGAGGTTACCATGTGGACCTGGTATGAACAAACTCTTTCAAATATTACGCGCCCGCAACCCTAATATTCAAATGGCCATATCTTTTGACTAGAGACTCAGATTTTAGAAGGAGAAGACTTTTTGGAAACATCTCGACACCCTCTACGTCATGGAAACATAAAATATCATTCTTAATAGGTTTTTGTGGGTGAAATTTTGGAAAAAATCTTCAACTCCGTTAGTGCAGGATCTGATGGCTTCCACTATTGGGATATTTAGATTTTGGTCTGCCATCTTCTCTAATATGATAGAAAAACATGGGGAACCTAAATCAACAGATTATAGGTGGATTTGAGATGGGAATTGATTGATAGTAGTTGATCTTTTAAAGCAAGATTCAATGCATTACAGAGGTGGTTGAAGCAAGATTCAAATTCTTCCCTCCTCTCTCTCTTATGCTTCCTATATATTGTAATGATGGGGCATATTCAAAAAGGTTTTTCTTTTTTTCTCCTCTACGCCCCTCTCTTTTTCTTCCTTAGGGTAGAATGTGAGTCTAAGCCTCCTCCCATGGCTCTATAATAGCATTTTCTTTCCTCTTACCCACTAATGGTGTACCATGTAACATGTTGGAGCATTAAAATGTGTTTCATGATGCATCTATCCATCCTGGGATCATTTTATTGTCTCTTCTTACCTCTCATCATTGCAAGGTGTACTGTGCATAATCGATGTTTGTTACGGGTTATGGGAGTCATCTTTAATGGGTTTTTGAAGTGGTGTTCCATGTGAAATCTATCTCTGGTCCGTGGTGCATCTTGTCCACCATCTCCTTTACTCACCTCTCTCCACTTCAGCAGCGATTAGGTTTGTGATCATCCACTTCATTTTTTTGTGTATCACCACTTAGTGTAGGATATTTCACCCTCTCTCTCTCTCTATCCCCTTGGAATGGTTAGATTAGGATAGAATAGGTTCTGCTTGTACTGGAGTAGCTTGTGGTAGGTAGATTAGGAAGCAAGAACCGACTTTCTCTGGAGGTCCATCTCAAGTTTTGCAAGTCCCACAGCTTGAGAGATGGTCCCATGTTGTGCAATCACACCGAATGCCCCACTTCACACCTGGCCATTTGGGAATGATGTGAATCCACACTAAAAGTTTTGGCACATCGGGTGGGAGAGGTGGAAGCACCTTACCACTTAATTTAGCAGAGGTTGGTTTATTCTTATTAAGTTTTAGCCTTTAGAGGCACATTCAAAGAACATCCGGTGAATCCATCTGGTTAATAACCCATCCTCTTAGTTACTGAGCCTTTTAAATCCATTTCCACTCATTTTTATCCATTTTCTTCTTCCATCTCTTTCATTTTATCCCATTCCATGAAGTTGTGCAATCATGACTTCATTCCCTTCTTGGAACTCACACTTATAGTAATGCATTTCACCTCCAATGCATTTCCCAACTCCTCCAGATCAGCATTATGATCAGATCCAAAACCATTATGCTTACCCATATGAATAGTTTCAAAGTTAGTTTGGCCATGGATTTTATCAAGAACAAGGTCACACATATAATGGTGACAACAATGTGGAGAATGCTTTGGTTTGTTGGAGAAGATTAAAAAATGGAGGCTGACATCATTTAGTCAAGGGCCATAGCACAAATGAAGGCATTTAGGATTGGTTTTAGGACACCCTGTCCATGGGGAGGCCCTTTTCCAAGACATTACAGCCCTCAAGAGAAGCTTGACTTCATGGTTGAAGTGCTGCCTCAACTTACACAGTGGATTGAGGACATTGAGTATGAGAAAAGTGCGAAACAACCTTATCAATGGGTAAGCCAATCACCAAATCTCTGTCCTCATTTTATTTTTCTCAAGCTTTATCATTTTAGCAAGATGTCAAGAGTCAATCCCGTAAGTTTCTTCCTCAAGTGTTGGTTTCGCTTCTCCATCTCCGATCTTCCACCTCATCTCGGTTCTTCTACCCTTTTCCTTCCAAGTATTTATTCCCTCTAAAGAAAAAACAAGTTCCACCTCCCTTCCCACCATAAACAATTGCAAAGCTGGTTAAACCCCAACTTGTCACTCCTCTTGCTTTCCCAAGTCCATGTTGGGAAGAGACTCAAGAATCCAATCAAGGAAAACAACAAGAAGTGGAGCCCAACAGAGAAGAAATGAAAAACAATTTGAAGAGTTGGGCTACCAAATTTGGGTTTACGAAGATCCCCTTGATGGTCAAGCCAATAGAGGAGGTTAGAGTTGAAGAACGGTTGAGGCTGAGTTTGCAGGTAGAAGAAAAACAAGAACAAGAAGAGGAAGACCAGCGATCTGTTTGCTCTGAATGTAGTGTCCCTAATGGTAATTTTCCTAAAGAGGATGCTTGATCGATCCAAGTTGTACAACCAGCTTAAGGAGGAGGAACGATCAGATCCAAGTCCCATTGAAGAGGAGTAGGCTGGGAGAGATCAAATCAGAGTTGAAGCCACTCAATGAAGAAAACATCATTGAAGATTTTTTGCTTTCATTCCAAGGGCCTGATTTGATTGATGAACCCATGATGGAGGAGGACCATATAGTTTCAGAGGCTCTAAGTGTGGAGCAGGCCACAAGAGAACCTTCAATTCTTCCTCCCACTTCATTTCCTTCAAGCTATGATGTTGAAGAAGAGTTTGATATTTCAAACTTCATGTTTTAGGATGAAAGGAACCATGGTGAGCTAGTTTTAAATCAAGAGGACACCATGGAGGAGGTTGAGCACATGCAGCAGGACAACAAGGAGACAAATTATTTATCTTGAATTGGAGGATTTATTTGATGGAGAAGAGCCCATGGATATCACATCATTTTCTCCTCCATCATCTACCTTCCAAGCACATGATTCGGCTGTCGTGGAGGAGAAAATTCAAGAACAACAGCTTATGTCTCACAACATCCTTCGGAACAAAGGTTGGAAGATATGAGTCTTCCATGTTATTCACAGGAGAAGGAAAATAAAATGCAAGAGGATGTCATCATCCCTCTCACACCATCCATCCAGGATGGTAAACATGAAGACTCCATTCTTGGAGTTTAAATTTAAGGAAAAGGGCACATCCAAAGGATCAGACCATTCCCAATCAGGTACTTGGCTTCATTAGAGCCAAGGGAGAAGCCAAAACTAGTCATGCTTACTTCAGGCATGAGGATGAGTATCAAAGTACCAAGGGTCATCATCAACACCTCCAAGAGTCCAATACCAATCAAATTGAGGAGGTATTTTTCTTGATGTAGATACCTTGATGATTTGGGTGCGAGGACTCGACTTAAAGTCTGTTTTTCACTCATACAGGAAGCCATATTCAGTGTCAAATCATTTTCATGGCTGCCCCTTTTGAGAAAAGGAAGCTATTTCTCCCTTCCTATGGAATGATTTTTTTAGCCTCTTTCTCTCTGGTTAATGTAGGAGTAGGAGTAGACTTTTCTTTAAGTAGAAAAAGTGCTTGTGCACACTCTGCATGTATCATTTGAGGCATGTATGATTTTGTCTTTGTACATAAGTTTTGTTCGCATTGCTCCAGGGTGCATAAGGCTAGGCCCTTTAGTATTCATGGTAGAGAGACCCATAGTTGTCTATAACAGTTGCTAATTTCAAAATAAAAAAATGTAGAGAAACTAAAAATGTTTTCAAACAGTTTATTTCTAGGGCAGGCTCGGTCAAAGTCAAAGTGCAAGTAGTTAGGCTTATAGCGGCTCGAGATCAGATTTTCAAAGCAAAAGGATCAACATCAGACTATCATTCTTGACTCCATGCCCAATGGATGCTTCAAGGCCACTGGTCTCTTCATCTAGCAAGTATATGTCGCTGCGATTCACTAATTTTATCTCCATTTTCATTCCTTGGAAAACTTGGATCATCCACGACCACGTGCGAAAGAAATTCAAGAAGTGATTTTTTTGTGTGAACCCACATTTTAAATCCAAAAAACAGGTTGCAGACGAGCTCTAAAATGGAATTTCGAGGGTCGAGGAAGAGAAAATACTATTAAAGAAACCAAAGGCTCAAAGGAAAAGAAACGGAGAAGGATCGAAGTCTTCGGGCTCTGTAAATCGTTCGAAACAATCCCAAAATTAGCTAAGTATGGAGGAGACAATAGAAGATGCCAAGTGTCTAAATGACACATCTCCAAAGATTAAAATAAAAAAGGAAGACTCAAATGAGTGTCAGAGCCTCCATATGTCTAGATCCCCAAAAGTTGCACCGACCGTTGAAAATTCTTCGAGTCGGCGGAGGGTGTCAAGTGTCTCAATGGTGCACATTCAATAGTGGGACCACAGGTGGAGACTCAAATGAGCATGATCTCACCATGTAGCCAAAATTAAAAAGTGGGATGGAGTGGGCCCAAATTGGTTAAGTATAAGAGTGCGAAGTTGAAGGTGCCACGTGTCTTAATGATGCTCCTTCAAAGGTAAAATCCTAAGCGGGTTTTCAAATGAGCGCGGGCTCATACGTGTCCTAGGTAAAAGAAAGGAAAGAGGTGGGGGTTGAATAGTAAAAGTAGAGGTAGGATGGCAAGAGGAGCCAAGTGTCAACACGACACTATTTCAAAAGTAAAATTTGGGGTGGGTTTCAAACAAGCGCCAAGCCTCCACGTGTCCAGGGTCATACTTTTGGCCCCAAGCAAATAGACCGAGGAAAATGTAAAGGAGTCCAAGATCTCGCAAGCCACCACATGTCAATCTGGTGCAATTTAAAAAGTGAAAGGAAGAGTCTGAATCTCCAAGATGTGTGAGGCTACCATGTGGACTTGGTACGGACAGACTATTTCAAATATTGTGCGCCGCGACCCTAATATTCAAATGGCCATATCTTTTGATTGGAGACTCAGATTTGGGCAAGAGAAGAATTTTTGGAAACATCTCGATGCCCTCTACACCATGGAAACATAAAGTATCATTCTTAATAGATTTTGGTGGGTGAAAGTTTGGAAAACGTCTTCCACTCTATTAGTGCGGGATTCAATGGCTTCCACTATGGAGATATTTGGATTTTGGTCCTCCATCTTCTCTATTATGACAAACAAACACGGGGAACAAGAATCGACAAATTGTAGGTGGATTTGAGAGGTGCATTGATTGATAGTGGTTGAGATTTCAAAGTAGGATGTAATGCATTACGGAGGTGGTTGAAGCGGGATTCAAATTCTTCCCTCCTCTCTCTCTCTCTCTTATTCTTCCTACATATTGTAGTGAAGCCCTAGGCATATTCGAAAAGGTTGGTCATTGTTTCTCCTCTACCCCCCCTCTCTTTCTTCCTTAGGGTAGAATGTGAAGTCTAAGCCTCCTCCTGGCTCTATAATGGTGTTTTCTTTCCTCTTACACACCGATGATGTACCGTGTAACATTTTGGAGCAATAAAATTTGTTTCATGATGCATTTGTCCATCCTTGGCTCATTTTATTGTCTCTTATTACCTCTCATCATTGTAGGGTGTATTGCGTATACTCGATGTTTCTTTCAATTTATAGGAGCCATGTTTAATGGGTTTTGAAGTGGTGTTCCATGTGAAATCTATCTCTTGTCCGTGGTGCATCTTGTCCACCCTCTCCTCTACTCACCTCTCTCCACTTCAGGAAGTTAGGTCTGTGATCATCCACTTCCTTTTCTAGTGTATCACCACTTAGTGTAGGCTGTTTCAACCTCTCTCTCCCTATCCCCTTGGAATGGTTAGATTAGGATAGAATAAGTTCTTCCTGCACTGGAGTAGCTTGTGGCAGGTAGATTAGGAAGCAAGAACCAGATTTCTCTGGAGGTCCATCTCAAGTTTTCCAAGTCCCACAACTTGAGAGATGCTCCCATGTTACACAATCACATTAAATTCCCCACTTCACACCCAAGCTATTCAAGGATGTTTTGAATCTGCACTAACAAAAACTTGATCGACGATAAGCAAGAATGAAGTCACCTACTATTCCAAGTAAGTCTTCCTTCTAAATCTAAATCTACTTGTCTAAAATCTGGTACTTCAAAAGTTCCTAGTGTGCCTCTCAAAATACCCTCCATTCCCCAAACATCAAACCCTTCTTCCAAACCTATCCCAACTCTAAAATCAGTCCCTTCATCCCGGTTTTCCACATATGATCCCTTTGACTTCATACAATATGCAAACAGATCCAAGGTGTAGATTATTGAAACCAAATATTTACAGACTCACCCTGAACAATTTGAGAGATTTGGTCAATATATCAGGAGTGGTAGTTTAACACCAAATGCTTTGTAACTCATAGTTCTAAGGGAATACTACCAAACCCACCTAAACCTCCATCACAAAACATGCTTTCTTTGAGTACATCCAAAACTGATATGGTTGAACCTTTCTATGTCTCCCTTCTTGTTAGAGAGTATGTATTGAACAACTACATAATAGATTCCAGTGCCTCCGACAATGTAATGCCCAGTAAAGGTTTCCAAATCTCTCAAACTCACCATGAATCCACCCTGTGGCTCTTATTACTCCTTGGAGTCAAAAGAGGTCCCAGTTGTAGAGAAGGTCAAATATGCATAGGTGGCTCTCACAAAATTTCCAGGACACTAAGTTTTTAACAATGTTTTTAGTAGGACACATTCGACTTCATTTAGAAGGTTGCTAAGTAGGATTTTATGTCAGTAATTGGGGGGTAATATCTAGATGATTTGGTCTTTAGCAACCATTTTGGTTAAGGGAGACATGTAAAGATTTCTTCTAGAGAAGAACATAAGGTACATAATGCAAAAACAAAAATCCTAAAGCTAACATTTTGTACCAAGATAGCAGGAGGATGAATCTTTTCATAACGAATGAAGAAGAAGAGGATATTCCCATTTTGATAGGACCAAAATTCCTTCCCAAATGAGTATGGATCTTGAAGATGAATTTGTTAGGAAATAAGTGATAAAATATGTGGAATAATCCCTTACGTAATCGCAATGAGAAACTAATATGCGTAAAAATATTACGGATCTCAAATAAAAGTGCAAAATAAATAACACAACATAGAAAGAAAGTATTTAATGTGGTTCACCCAATTTGGGCTACGTTCACCGAGAATCACTTGCTCGATTTTATTACAAGCCTCCACTCTCTCTCAATACAATACCCGATCCGTTTGGAGCTATGCTTAACAAACTCTCTGAAATTCACACTCAATTCAAAGCACATCTCGCAATGCATTTGCTTATATACGTATTATATGCATAAGACCATATAAATATAAAATTGCTTAAGTAGTTTGATACAAAACCGTGGGTATCAAAACCATGGGAAAAAACTGTGGGTATCAAAACCATGGGCAAAAAACACTGGGTATCAAAATAATGGGTACCAAAAAACCATGGGCCCAAAAACAGCCCATAATGGTTACCCATTACCCATGGGTTAATAAACCACCCATGAAAATTTGCTTTGAGGGATTCGCCCCGAACCCCCATCGATGGGGAGTTTTCACCCCCTCGAACTCCTTTGACCCACTCATCGGCGAGCGGGACCTCCGTAAAAATACCCGAGTGTAACACATAGAAGGTGTACCACACTCTAACATGAAAATAGGATCCACAAACATAACAGAGTTGAGTAACTTTGAGTTCCAAGGAGATATACCTGATTTGTTGGATTATGTGAGCCAAGAAGAAGAAGAAATGCTGCTCGGTGAATTCTAAATGGAGAAATCATCTTGTACACTTACTCATGAAGAGGAGATGTTATCATTCCCATTTTGAGATGAAAATGATCTCAATCATACCATCCATGGAGGGACAAGACCAGCTTGTGATGAGCCACCAAAAGGTTCGAAAGAAAGATCATGCAAGATCTTCTAAGAGTTGTCGAAGAGACAAGATCCCGAATTTAGTCTTGAACTCCTAATGCAAGACATGAATATACAAGACAAGTACATATCTGATTTGCAAGCATCAATTGGTGTGAAGATTGACCATGTTGAAATAAAGTGAGATGAGAAATCTGATGTCCCTCCCGAGCCAATAGTTGATGGATACAATAATGAAATAGAGGTATTTTATTTCCCATTTGAAGAGGAAGATTCTTTCCATGATGAAGAAATTGAAGCAAGGAGTTTTGAGGCCCTTGAAGCTGAGGCTCCCCTTGACAAAGGAGTGATAGAATGCAGCGATTCCCAAGATGATGAAGTAATCCCTCCGGATAGTTACCTTGAGCTTTAAAATAAAGATTCTTCAAAGGCATACAAAGATGAGTTGTAGGAAGTAACAAAGGAGATCTCCATGCAAGAAATATTGGATGCAGTAGAAAGTGTGGAAGACCCTGAGATAATTCTTGACCTCTTAGCTCATGTTATGGCCATACAAGACAAGTATGAGGTTACTTCTGATCCTCCAGTCAGTATTCAAACACCTCATAGTGAAATGGAGCAAAAGGATGAATCCAAGGTTTCTCATGGAAAAGAAGTCAATGAGCATAAATCTAGGAAAGGAAATAACTCGAGAATATTCAAGCAATTGAAATGAAAATCAGCCTTGGGGCAGCGATGGGATGCTCAATGAAGAATCAACTATGTGGATAAATGTAAAATGCAACTGGCACTATGAAACCAATTTCAAAGGGAATGAAGGAAATGGAATTTCTAAGTGAAGGTATGAGCATAAAAATATCATGTAGACTCACTCTTACCAAGTACATAGACAATCATGAAATCACCTGTCTTTCATAAATAGTTAAGGAGAGGAGGATAATTTCTCGAACCGGTCAATGGCTTCGTGAACAACATCACGCAGTGTTTCTAACTCAAGGGTAACCTCGAGAAGATGAAAAGTGCTTCAGGTGAAAGTGGGTTGTCTCCCAAATTGTACCACATGTGATTGTTAGGTGTGTTTCCCTTTTTTTTGTGTGTGTATTTCCCTTTCTGTGTGTGTTGTGTGTTTCCTTTCATTGTTTTTGGTGTTTGTGTTTCCTTTTTCACTCTCTCTCTCTCTCTTGTTGTAAATTATACATGACTCCATAGGGCCCTATGTATAAGGCAATCGGGATTTATATTGTAAAGTTGAAATTCTAGGATTCTTCATGTCATTCCTTCACTGTGCTCATTTCATGCCATGTCCCCAAGCTAGAGCTAGTCGTTGTGATGCAACTGTGTGCAAGAGGAAAATGGACAATTTTTAGACTTGACAATGATACCCCTCTACTAAAATTTTAAAGTCCTCTCGCTTTCAAAGAACCTCAATTCTACTCGATCGTCCAATGATCTCCCAAATGATGTTAACTCACTCCCTAGGTGATTTAGGAAAGTCAAGTCAACCCCTATGTGATTTTAGGAGTTCTTAAAAATGCAAATTTTAGGCAGTTGTGGGAAGGGCTATCATTGGCCTTCCCAGACCGGAGCAACCACCTGGAGCAGAAAAGAGGAGCTAAATATGATATGGAGGTGAATTGGAGGTATAACAACATCATGGAAGTGATTTTGGAAGATTCAGGAAAGAATTGGAAGATTTGGGGCGCTTTGATAAAAACATGGTTCCTAGGCCTAAGTAGTGCACATGGCCAAAAACACTACTGAGCTTCGGGAGGTGATTATAGGATATCTGGATGGAATTAGGAGACAAATAAGACATCTTAGAAAATGGAATTGCAATATCTACAAGATGGTGAAATCTGTTATTTCACAACAGTTTGGTGCAATAGGTTTATAACTAGTGTTTTCTAAGCACAAATAAGGGACCAGATCAAAAAACCAAATTTTTAGGGCTTAAATGGAAGAATAAAGATATGAGAACCCTATAATTGGATTCATAAGACCATTTTCAGTCAAGAAAATATAATATTTTTCCAAAACATTCCATCGAGAGCTTGAGATATCACCATTTGAAGTTTCCCTAAAGGAATGAGTTCGAGAGTTAGTTAATTTTCAGTGAAGACACGTGTCATCTCTAGGATCTGGAAAATTTTTGTGTGCCTTTCATCCTTCAAACTTAGTAACATGAGGGAAAATAAAATGTGACCAGCCCCAATAAGCCCTCTAGTCACATATGGAACCTCTCAAATCGCCATATCAGCCCCAACCGCTTGCCAAAGCTCATCCCTTCACCGTCCAGATTGAGACAAGTGTCAACACCAGGTGCATTGTGAAAATTGATGACCATCATGTCCATTTTTGCTGAGGGATATGAGGGACATGAAAATGCGCCCAACCCAAAGAAGCCTTCAAGTCATCCATGTGACCCCCTCTAGTGCAAGTTCTTAGTCCCCAGAGTTAGTGGAGCTAAATGGACAACTGTCAGATCTTTGTCAAGTGTCACGATGAGGTGCAATGTGAAAATTGATGTCCCTCATATCCCTCAATGCTTAAGGGATATAGGGGACATGAAAATGCACCCACCCAAGGAATGCCTCCTGGTTCCTCATGTGACCATTTTCCAGCCCCAGTGCTTCCAACAAGATTTTTGGCCAAAGTGCTCACCATTGGATTTACGGAAAGTGTCGTATGGAGGAAAAACATGAAAATTTATGTCCCTTTCATCCCTTAATGTTTAAGAGACATCGGGACACAAAATTGTGCCCAACTCCAACTCCAAATTTTAAAAATTTCTATCTCCTTTGTTGCTTCTTACTGCTTCTCCATTACTAGAAGAAAGTTGCAGAGAACACCTCAGTCCACCATTGTTGCTCCAAACCAGCTCTGACATGGTAGAAAACCTCCCACTCCATGAAGATACATAGGTATCAGAAGAAATATTGATCAAGAGAGTCGAAGGATCGAAGAACGAAGGAAAAGAATGAAGAAATTCACCTAGAAACCTCCATTGTCATAAGACACATATTTGAACATATATTGCTAACTGTGAGGATGAAACAAAGAAGAATTTTTATTTTGTTCTTCACTCTTGAAGGTAATTAAAAACTCACCTTAAAATCCCATAATTGCAGCATGAATCACTTGTTGCGAAGAAACCTCCCTTCCGACTCTATGAACACAAAAATTTGATTTCTCGTTAAACCGATAATTAGTTTGAAGAGAAATTCCAAGGTGATGGAATAAGAATAAAAACGCACAAAAAAATTTGATTTTTATCACAAATGGAGAAGAAAACCAAACCCACAAATTTAAAGGTCCGTTAATGGATGTCATGTCTAGAGTTTATGCCAGTGTCAAAAATTTGAATTTTTAAAATCTCTCAAATTGGTGGTCGGTAAGTCTAAAATTTCAGAGGGGGATATTGGGAAAAAAACATATCAAAAACTTTGTTCCACCATGATTTGACCACCGTAATCTCGATTTCTAAAAATAGCAGTTCTTTTGCATAGGGAATGCTATTTTGGGTAAGCCACCACCCAAAGAAGATGCAAAGGAGGTAGAGAAAACAACATAGGAGGTATCAAGGAAAAAATCATCAAAATTATTATCTCGGCCTGAAAATGACTCTTAATAAAAATAGTAAGTGGCTCCATGGGTCCCTGTTATAAATGGCTTGTCGGTCCCGTAAGGCGAGAAACACACGGTGTGAAGAAGGAATTCAAGCTACCATAACCATTTGAGGTCTGGAAAAGTTAATTTGTGCACTTGCCAAAAATAATAAGTTGTCTTGTGGGCACTTAATAAAAATAACAAGTTATTCCAAAGGGTGAATTTCACAAAGAGAACACACTAGGAGTTGAAAATTCAATTCGATATCACCAGTTGGATTTGAGAGAGGGAAAATTATTTATACCTTCTAAAAATAGTCACCTTTTCCAAATAAAGTAGGTGTTAAGGAAAAGTGAAGTTAAGTTTTGTAGGGGTAAAAAGAGTGCAATCTTTACAATTGGACTATGCAGAGTAGGTGAAAGTGAGGTTACTTACATGGATCTCAATAGTGTCTTTTGACACTCATTTCATTCTTCATTTAGTTTACAATCAACACAATCAGACTGTTCATAATATGTTTCATCAGGATCATGCCTAAATTAGCCAAGCGGTGTGTGGCAATGTTGCGGGGAGTCGGGAAGGATTTGTTCCAAAACTCTAGTCTCTTCGAGAGAGGATCTTTATGAGTAATGCTCACCATCACCATTGGAGTTTTTTTCACAAGTGTTTTTCAAACAATTTGTTCACGATGTTTGTATGTCATCCAAAGAAATCCTCTTGGGGTATAAGACATTCGAGGATCCATATTTCACTACATTGGAGCATTGCATTAGATTGGTCAAGTAGCATAGTGGATCAATGAGATAGATTCTTCATCGGCATGATTCCTCGCCCCCTCTCTCTTTTCCTTCTCTCTCTTATCCCCCAATTTCTCTCTCCTCCACGTTCTAATTCTTCATTGAGGTTGCACTTTTCATAATGCCTTAAGTAATTAAAAATGACTTTATTTTCAATGTAATAAGTCACCCTTAAGTTATAAAAGGGGACTTAAAGTTTTCCTAAGAATGTGAAAAGTTTCAAGGCATATGAAGGGTCAATGGGGGATAGGCAAAGAGACTTCCAAAACTCTATAAATTGTAATGAGCTCCTCATTCTAAGGGGTTCTAATTCTGAGATTCTTCTAGCTGGTTGTATTCTTGTAAGTTCATGAGAGAGATTTTTCTTACTTGTGAGTGAAAAGAGTTAGCCATTTTCCTTTCAAATTTCTTCATTTCTCCACTATGTACAACTTTTGTTTGAGAAATCAATACAAGGAGTTTCTAGCTTTCTTTGACTAAGGGATTTATTTATACTTTGTGATCATTAAATTCTATTTGGTCTTGTTGCTACTTGTAGAGTTGTTTCCTCTTAATTTCAATGCATGTGATGAAACTTATAACTAGTGTTTGTAAGCATCTGATTTCCTACTTGCAGCATTAGTTTCCCCTACTTCATATTCTCACTCCCTTTACCACTCTCTTGACAAAGTCCTCTATAGTAAGAAATTGGTAGATTTTTTGCAGGGTCATTGGAGTGCCCCTGTTGGATCCCCAACTAAAAGACCACTAGGAAAATCCACCTTTTGTTTGCATGCGTATATGACAGCTGCACCACGGTTAAGTAGAGGGACTTTTATTCCCGAGCATTGGCAAAAACCCAACAATTTTTCCTTAACAAAGTTTCTCGCGAACAAGTCAATACAAAAGAAGATGATAAATTTCTTGTTGCTAGTCATTTTGATGATGGATGTCATGTTGGGATGAACATTTTGAAATAGGGTAGAAGTTACTGAAGGAACCAATGCATGATAAAATACAAAAATTTGCTTGATTTTTACTAAGAAGGTGGTGTTAAAAGGGTGAAATAAGGCAAAGGTAAATGAAGTTTTCATGGAACTAGTGTTATGGAAAATCACAACACCCCAAATGGTCTGAATTTTAGATGGGGAATTCGGTATGATTGCATAACATGGAGCTATCCTAAGTGTGGGACATTGTGAAACGGGATAGCTCTCCAGAGAAGGTCGGTTCCTGCTCCTAACCTACCTGCCACTAACTACTCCTAATGTAGGAAAACCACTAACTAATCCTAATCTAATGCTTCCAAGGGGACATGGAAAGAAGGATTGCATGAAATAAACCTACACTAAGAGTGGTGATACACCAAGAAAGGAGTGCTGATCACTTCCCCAACCTACAAAACAATGGAATAAATGAACCTAGAAAGGGTGGACCTACACCACAAACTAAATTACATCCAATACATCATTCCCAAATGAGCACAACACACCAAAATCATGTAATAACCAAGGAAATGCACAGATTAAGAAAACACAATGAAAGGTAAGATGAAGACAATAAACCATGAGAGGTTAAAGAGATCAACACAGACATAATCTTATTGCTCCATATGGATATACATAATACATTACTATAGTAGAAAGAGGCATGAAGCCATTACAGATCTTGAGAGGAAGGCTTGAAGCCCCAAGAAGAATGGGGTGCATGGGAGGAGAGAAAATGACCAACCTTTTGCACATGCAAACCCCTTACATTTTATAGAGGAAGAAATGAGGAGAGAGAGGGAAGAAAATCCAAAATTCACTCCAATCTCCTACAAAATCCATCATTTTCCTTGTGGGAGTGATGGGAAAGTCTGCAAAGCCCATACTCCATTGTACCTTGCTTGTTGGGGAAGAAAGGAAGCCCATACCTCATCATTTTGGTAGGTGAGAAATCTGAGACATTCTTCTAAAATGATGGACTGTATTTCCTCATTTTGAAATATTTAACTTTATGGAGGACCACATTCAGACACTTGGCATCGATCTGAGGCCATTGGAGGATGAGTTGGCAGTCCAGAAAGCCTATATATACAAGCACCTGCAGAAGTAAAAAGAGAGAGAAATAGATAGAGGGCGGAGCTCTGTAGAAATACTACAAGAACTCTGTTAGTTTGGGTAATTATGCTTAGGAAAGGATGTATCAAGGGTATGGGGATTATAAATTTCTTTTGAGAGCCTAATCATATGAGTCTAGTTATAATGCATGACTTGTGGTCTACTTCTCTGTGACATGACATTTTGTAATGGCTCCATGAATGTAATGAGGTTACCAACTTACATGAATATGAACATTGATGATTCTAATGCATACATCTTTCTCATAGTTCTTTTTCATTTATGTTTATGATTAAGTATGGATGCTTTGTACAACTTCTTTCTATTTTGGTATAAGTTATAAAATATGTTAAGCACTTTCTATCTAGAATGACTGCAAGGACCTAGAAGTCGTTCTGAGCTCTATGGTGCTTGTATGTTTTACTTCCTTTCAAATCTCTTAAACATGAATCATAGATGATGTTTCCCACTAAACTCACATAAAAGAGAGACTCGACACCCACGCATGCCTCGGTGAGTGCCCAACCCCATGGTGATAGGCCGGTGCATGGGGTTCCTTTCTTTTGTGATAAGGGTAAAAATGACTACATCTTGGTTCCATTTCTGGGACCTCTTTTTGAAGTTGTAGAGGGAAATGGCATACATCATGATCTGTATAATGAGTAATGACAAACGTTTAACTCTGGAAAGTGTTGAATCATGGTTCAAGAGCACGGAGGATGAATTTTCTCAGAGATTCAACACTTGGACCTGAGTTTGATGCACGTAGATGGGTAGAAGAGAACCTCTACCATGATTTATATGAAACATTTTTCTATTGTTTCCCAGTAGAACTGTATGAATGGCTCTCAGCATATGCATCTAGATCAAGCTGGTATTCTAGATCATGTGTGTGGACCCAAGAAGAATACCAGAGGTTGCAGGATGTAGATCTGACATGGACTCATGTTGTGGATCATTGGTGGGAAGGTGTGTTGGCTAGCTACACTCTGGAGTATGCTATTTCCACATATTCTTTCCCAGAAGTTGTTGAGTTTGAATTTTTGTGGGAGCCCAGAGGATCATTTCTACATGTTATCCCTCTGTAATGAAGATCTTGATTGTTACTTTGAGTTTAGAGGCATTTCCAATGGCCGGCTAAACCATTTTGAGTGTTGGGTGAGGAGCTAGGGTGGAGGAAGATGATAGATATTATGATGGAGAAGGAAAGGGAGGAGAGATGACTCAAGTATAGTGAAGCACGTGAAAGGGAGATTTCTAGATGATGTGAAGGCTGCAAGTGTGATGGATCTATGGAGGCAGATGTTGTGGGAAGGAGTTGAGGTTCACGTGGAGGACGTGGAACTTGAGCAGTCTATGCTACCCCATCTTGGCAAGTGCATAAGAGAGACCCCTTTGGCTTCTGATGAGAGTTCATCATGAGAAAGAAGATTCATTGGCACATATCTAAACCCACCCAGTGACCAAACCACAGCTTGGTTTTCCAGATCAAGGAAGGAGTATCATTGACCTAGTTGGTATCAATGGAAGTGACAGATCTACACCTAGGAGGTACAATTTTTCAGTTCCCACTTCTATGGCTACACATATTCTAGTATTCGAGAGGAGTCTTTGGACAAGGAGAAAGTATACAAGCCTTTGGTCTCACATCTTGGGAGTGGCACGGGGTATAATAGTGGTAGTGGGGCATTATCACACCATCGGTGCATAGTTCAGTGGAACCTTGGGGACACTTGGCATGACTACTACAGGACCTGGTGGTTCTAGTGGATCTAGTGGGTCAGGAGGATAGGACCTAGTGGACCTAGTGGTTCTAGTGGATCTGGTGGCTCAGGAGGCACAAGGACCTAGTGGACCTGGTGGATCCGGTGGTGGAGGAAACACGGGGAAACCAAGGCTCTGGCTCAGGAGGACAAGGGCCCCAACCACCCCCTCAAGTCTTCTTTGAGATGTCTTTACACTTTCCAGATTACAGAGGTATTGAAGATGTTGTAGAACATGTTCACAAGTGTGAGCTACTATGGCACACAAAGGGGATCACAACCTCGGAGTGGAAGGCTAGTCAATTTGCAACAACATTGCAGGGGCATGCATATAGCTAGTATAGGAAATATGACCCTCATCAAATGGTGGTGGATTATACTACTTTAAAGAATGCCTTCTTGGTAGAATTCCACATCCCTAGTTTGAATAGAAGAGCATCAGCACCCTGAAAGAGATTCATAGGGAATGGCAGAGAATGTGTGGGAGTATGATGCACACTTTAAAACTCTCTTGTCTAAGTTATCATATGATATTCACCCTTCACAACATGCTCAGTGGTTTTTTGGAGGATTGATCACACCTTTTAGAAGGGCCTTATCTCATAAAACTTTCACAGACCCATGTGAGGCATTGGAAGTTTCTCTGCACATGCACCGAGGCTATTGGTAGTGTTGATACTGGAGTTAGCCCATTCCTGGAGGCTCAAATTACTACTATGGCTAAGCAAATTAGAGAAGTTGTCTGTGAACTCAGCCCATGAGACTCATAGTGGTTTATGGTGTATAGATTGTGAAGTAGAGGGGCATGTCAAGGGTAGTTTCCCCTGGAGGATAGTATACGCACCATGATAGTAGACTGTGAAATTTTTCATGGGGACCATGATGCAAGTAGATGCCCCTTGTTACAACATGCAATTTGAAAGAATGTGTCTTGCTACTATAAGATCTACACCTCTACAACCCATGATACTAAGGATTGTAGGCTCATTGATCAGATCCATGAGGCCATTGATCATGGGGTGCACCAAACCAACATTTCCAGTAGTTCTAAAGGGGATGATCACCGCTATGAGAGCACGCGCGATGGTGGCATGCGAAGGGGGGATTCATGGAGGATTTCGTGGTCATGGTAACCACGGGGGGAAGGAGTGAGTTCCCATGTGGAACCTATTTTAATTGTGGGTCTATAGAACATTATAAATGAGAGTGCCCAGACCTATTGCAGTGCTCATGGTGTGGAAAGAAACACAAGTATGAGAGTGCCTAGAGTTGTTTGAGCACATGAATCAATAGCAACAATGAAAAAGACAAGGGCATTGCAATGGTAAGCATTAAGAAGATAGACACACAATGGATGGATGCCATGGGTGACACGTGATGTAGGCTTGGAACCTATTTTAGTAACAACAAGAGCAGAGGCCACGTGCGTGCAAAAGAAATACCAAGGCAGAGGACCTAGTTTTAAGAGAGGAAGTAGTTCATGGGAAGTACCCAGACCTCTGCGCATCAAAAAGAAGTATATCAAGATACCATGGATGTCATTTGGAGTTTACAAGGAGAAATCCAGTGTCTAAAGGAGCAGTCCAGAGGGAGGAGCAAAGGAGGAAGGTCGAGGTGCCAAAGGATGACCTGGATGAGGTCAAGGAAGTATGTAAAATGCTAAGGCAAGAGAATGTTATTCCCTTGCTAGGAGCATGGTTGAGGGAGAAGGTACCATGCACGGAGAGAGCATGAGAGATAGGTCTTGCATGCAAACCTTCCCCCTCACAGCCTTGACTATGACAAAGAGATCACATTGGATGCAGTCGTAGATGGATGGCTCCTTAGTAATATCCTCATTGACACAGGCGTAGAGGTCAATGTTCTAACTTTGGATGCATGGCATCAGATGGGGAGACCTGCATTACAACCATCTTCAATGTGTTGTATATGGAAAAAAAAAAAAGGCAATGCCCATTGGTGTCTTAAAGGATGCAACTATCACTATCCAGGGAGCTAAGTTTACTGGGGACTTTGAAGTCTTGGCACTCACTGAGGCTAGACAATTTCCCAGCACTACTTGGGCCCATGGTGTTACAAGAACAATGTGACCCTTTGGTTCAACAAGGGGTACATCAGCTTTTGAAAATAAGGAGGAATGGGTCATTATACCCTTGGCTGATGGGAAGTCGACACCCTATACTTGAACCTTTGGGGAAGAGGTCTGGATAGGATATATGTGTGCTCAATCAGGGATCCAGAGATAATCCATCCTACCAATGGAGTTATCTAGTTTGAGGATGCTCAGTCAGTAAGTGACACCACCAGTCTAGCATGTGATAATTGGGTGCATGGGACTTATGAATTGATCGAGATGATAGTTGAGAGGATCGGTAACAAAAGTAACAAAGGCACGTATAGTCTATCGGTGCCTAGGAGGAAAAAAACTACCTAAGTATTCAGGAGGGGCCTTCCCTGAGATCTTTTACAGGAGATGGAAGCTCAGTGGAAGGAGGAGAAGGAATGGAGGGGGATGTTAAGTTATGTCCTACTCAACACACAATGGCATGGTGGTGGGCTACACATCAAGAGAGCCTTTTGGAATGGCACGAGGTGAGAATTTCTCTCTTTGTCAGGTTTTCTAGAAGCAACGTGCCCACCACCATCAAGGACTACCATGGTAAGGAACCCACCTCTTTCCACATCCAAGCTTGTGAGAAGGTCTGGAGAGAAGGCACGCAAAGCTTTTCCACCATCCCTTTGGGTGCACAAGTTGTATTCTACACTACGGGTTACGCGTGCATGGTACATACATTCTTGAGACACACCACCAAATAGGAAATTGGCAAGAGCTAGCAGCTGACCTCATTCAAATGTTTGAGTACCAAGTACCAAGCCATCAATTGATAAGGCATTGTAGGTTGTTAAGTGCCTTACCATGGGGGATAGTGCCATGGTAGAAGATAGGTTATTGGAACTGCTAGGTGGACCAGGTTTGGAGGTGCGCTTTGAAGAAGAGGCAGAAGAAGTAGAAGAGATACAACTTGAGCACATGTGCTTGGAAAAGGAGAAAGGGAAATTAGTATATGTTATTGATGGGGAGGAAGCAGAGAGCTTGGATGTTAACCATTCTATAGGGATGCATGAGGTAGTGGATAGTGATGCTGATGCACGCGCACACCTACCATGAGCCCTTAAAGACAAAGAAGGTTAACATCGGCTCAGGAGAAGAACCTAAGGAAGCTATTATTGGAGATTACTTGGTCGGAGAAGGAGGTCTCTAAGATCATTGATCTTTTGCATGAATTTGAGGATTTATTCCCATGGGTACCATGAGCTCAAAGGCATCCACCATTCCTTGGGGAGATGAGGATAAAGCTTGAAGGATGGTGCGCACACCGGTCAGGAAGAGACCCTACTAGATGAATCCCAATTTACGCGTAAAGGTAAAGGAAGAGATAGAAAAAATGATAGCTTTTGGGATCATTGAAGTTGTGGAAGAATCGGAATGGATAAGTCGATGGTAATCAACATCAAGAAGGATGGGTGGATTAGGATCTATGTGGATTATAGGGAGATGAACACAGTTTTGTGTCATCGATCCTTTTCCAACCCCCTTCACTAGAAGAAATTTTAGAGGGAGTCATTGGGTGTGAAATCTATTCCTTTACGGATGGATTTTGGGGTACCACCAAGTCTGGATTGCAAAGGAAGACCAGGAGAAGAAAACTTTCACCACTTGAATGGGGAAGTTTTGCATACATGGTCATGCCCTTTGGGTTGAAGAATGCACTACTATTTTCTCATGCATAGTGGTTCAGGCATTCTAGGACTTCATCCACAAATTTCTTCAGTTTATCTAGATGATTGGACAATGTATGGGCTAGTGAAAGACCATTGTGATAATTTGAGGCTGATGTTTGAGAGGTGTCGGTAGTTAAGGATATCCCTCAACATTAAAAAGTGTGTCTTTACTACACCCTTTGGGATGTTATTGGGGCATATCATATGTAAGGAGGGCTTGCTAGTAGATCCTGCCAAGGTTGTAGTTATTGTGGGATTGGGGGAGCCTACTAGCCAGAGCGCAGTGCATGGATTTCTTGGGCATACGGGTTATTACAGGAAATTCATCAAGGGGTATGCCAAGATCACCACCTCTAGAAGAATTTCTCAGACATAAAAGTGCCTTCCATTGGGGAGAGGCACAACAGAAGGTGTTTGACACATTAAAGGATAGGCTTGTCACCGTGCCTATATTACATTTTCCCTCTTGGGACAAGCCCTTCCATGTTCATGTAGATGCCTCAGGAACCACCATTGGAGTAGTGCTTGCACAGCCAGGTGAAGGAATTGTTGATCATCCTCTATGTTTTGCAAGTAGGAAGTTGACACCAATAGAGCAGAATTACACCACGACTGAGCGCGAAGCATTGTCAATGATCTACGTGCTTTTCAAGTTTAGAGACAGTATCTGTTGGCAACACCCTTTGTATTTTACACCGACCACATGGCATTAAAGTACTTGGTGAACAAGCCCATTCTACAAGGGCACATATGTCGGTGGGTGCTATTATTTCAAGAGTTTGAGTTTACGGTAGTTGTGAAGCTTGAAAGAGTAATTGTGGACCTGATCATCTATCAAGAATTGATTCAGGGGAGGACACGCAGAGTATTGAAGAGACTATGCCGATGCACAACTGTTTAGGTTGTGGCACATGCACCCTCAGATTTGGAGGAGATTGCAGTATTCCTAAAGGAAGGTGTGGCACCGGAAGGGATGAAGGCATTAGAAAAAAAGCAACTAGCCATACACATGCCCCTACATGTTGATCAGTGGGGACTTATACAAGTTAGGGCATGATGAAGTTTTGCGTAGGTGTGTACTAGAGCATGAGCACCTCACCATCATAGAGGAAGCACATGGAGGAAGTGCGGGTGGACATTATGCAGGTGATGCCACCACGTGTAAAATTTTAATGGCAGGATTGTGGTGGGAAACTCTGTATAAGGATTACAAGGACTATTGTAAAGCATGTGACCATTGTCAGTGCATTGGCAAGCCAGGAAAGAGAGATGAAATGCCTTTGCACCCTATCCCTAGTGCTGAACCTTTTGAGAAATGGGCAATAGACTTTGTAGGCCCTATTGCACCAGCAGCAACATGTAGGACTGGATCACACTATGTAATCACTTGCATGGACTATTTGACAAGGTGGGTAGAGGCAGCCCCAACTAAAGACTACACACAGCCACAATGAAAGAAGATTTTTGGGAGAACATTATCACAAGGTATGGATGTCCTTTAAGTTTAACCAGTGATAGGGGTACACATTTCTTGAATGAGACCATGAGGATCCTATTAGCAGAGTTCATGGTAGCTCATCACAAGACTACCCCTTATCACCCACAAGAAATGGAACCACGGAAGCATTTAACAAAATATTGAGTCATACCCTGACCAAAATTTGTGATGTCGGAAGACAAGATTGGGATGACAAGGTATCAGCCATATTATGGGCTTACAGGACAACTTATAAAAGGTGAACAAAGCCACACCATTTCAATTGGTGTTTGGCATGGAAGTTGTTATTCTTCGATTGAATTCATGTTACCTTCTCTGCGAATAGCACACACGCAGGGAGGGATGGCTGATGAGCAAGCATTGGAAGAGAGAATTGATGAACTGATGAAGTTGGATGAAAGATGATCACTCACTAGGTGGAGCCAAACAACAAAAAAAGAAAAGCAAAAATCATGGCATGATCGCCACATCAGAAACAAGAAGTTTGAGGTTGGGCAGATGGTCTTACTTGTATGATTCTAAGTTTTTGCACCATCTTGGGAAGTTGAAGGTCCATTGGTTAGGTCCCTATAAAATCTCATACATCCTTGATTCGGGTGCATGTGCGATTTACAAGCGTTGGATGGAATGAAATTTCTGGACACTTCAATGGGAGTAGGTTGAAGCCCTACTATAAATAAGTCTTCTTGGTGTTTGTAAATAAGGTAGTTTTTCCAGTTAGTTTAGAATTTCCTTTATGCATTTCTTTTCTTGTGTTTCCCTTTCATGTTGTTGTTTTGTTTTGCACCTTGGGCACTGGTAACCCTTATTACTCTTTGAGGATTTTTGAGTGCGCAGAGGACCACACATCATTTTAGTGTGGGGTGGAGTGATGTGAAGGAGAGCATGGGTAAAGTGCCAAGGAAGTTTGTGTTGAAAATCCCAATTGAATGGCCTTGTTGAAAGAGGTGCATGGAAAGAAAATATGGAAAAGGATGGTTGGTGTCAAGATAAGGCTACTTTTAGATCCCACGTACAAAGGAGGAAAAAGTGCATAAGCAACATGAGGTAGGTGAGAGAAAAAATTAGGACAGAAGAAGTGCCTTTGGCACGGTGATGCACGCATGCAAGAGTCTCCTATCTAGATGGATTGGTTGCATGCTAGAAGGTTGGAAGATTGTCCACGCAGGGTTGGGCACGTGAGTTAAAGTGCTAAAGTCAGACTTTGTTTGAAAAATCCACATTAAATGTGAAAAGTATGGTGGTAGGTGAAGTAGCATTTAATGCTTAAAAAGGAAAAACTATAAATAAAGGGTCGAGGCATTTCATTATTCACTTTGCGTATAAGGAGAAAGAAGCACTTTTTGCATCTTTGCAAACTAGGGCTTCAAAAAATGATCCGTGTGAAGAAAAATTTGAAGAGATTGAGCATGTGGTAACTAGTTTGGATCTGAAACCGAAGGAAGGGATTTCACGGGCATAAGAGAAGTTGTGAGAAGGTGTCATCTTGTGAAGGGATTATCCCAGCTAGGGTTTGAAGAACTAGGGCATGGGTTTAAGGAGTTTTCTTCACAAATTCGAGATCTAAGGTGGGAAAGAGTGGAAGAACAGAGTTACAAGAAGTGATTGAAGTAAGAAGAGAACCTAGACAATGGCACCCAAGAAACTAGTTAGCACACCCAAGAAGGGAAAGGGCAAGGGCAAGGGAAAACAACAAGAAACCGATGCACATACAAATGAAGAGTGGTATGCAAAAATGTAGTACCCAGATGGAGTGTTGTTGGGGAAGGAGTGGGAGTCCCATCTAAGAAACATGTCTGTAAATGACTATAATCATCGTATGAGCACAATCGAGAAGGAGATGGCACTTGGAGTTAGTGCACCCAAAAAATAAAAGGACACCAGAGGGTTTTCCCATCTATAATGATGATGTGAAGGTCAAGTTGGAGAAGGTAGGGTTATTACAACTCTTTGAGTTGCCCTACTTTGGGAAGCTTGAGTGCACTATATCAATGGTGATGTCACGCGTGCATGAAGACTACTTCCATTTCACAGGGTGCAAGATGTGCATTACCCCTCAACTCATCTCACATTTCACAGGCCTCATCTATGAAGGAGATGGTTTGGAAGATGACCTAGGTGATAAAGAGGCAATTAAGGAGACTATCACCACCTACATACAAAAAGGGGTCAAGGTACTATGATATCACAGACATCAGGACCCGTAATGAAGATGGCCATGCATCTAGTGACAAAAAGTTAAATGGCCAGGAGAGATGGACCCAGGTCAATAAGCCATGGTTGCATGTTTGTAGGAAAATCTCAGAGGGCACCATCTACAACTTGTTTGCATTCATCACGGATGAGATTTTCAGCTACACGAAGGAAGGTGACAGATCCTTTTTGGTAATGTCCTACTAACCATTGTGTTTTTAGAGATTGGAGTACCTGATGCATCAGAAAAATTCATGTGGGAGTACCCTATTGAGGACCCTTCACCCACAAAAATATTTGAAAAATATGCATGTGACTCTATGACAACCATGCACAAGGCACACTGGAGAAATGGTATACGCATGCATGAGGAATGCGTTTGGGGAAAATGGAGGATTCTCGAACAACTACCAATGGCCACCAAAGGAGAAGCTTGAATTTTTGTGTACCAACATTTCTACCTGGGCTAGGTTCAAACTAATGGATGAGACATGGAGCCCATGGTGCAAGCTCCCCTTTTCCTTCACAGCTCAATACTTCCAAGCGGGAGTAAACAGTTCAAAGAATCCAAGAAGTTGAAACTGGACCTTGGTAATCTGGACCGGGACCATAGGGAAATGTGCAAAGGGTTGGTCTACCCCAGAAAGCACATGCATACGTGGAGAGGTACATGTCACATGAAGTTCAATGACAAGGCCCATGACTTTTCCCATTGCAGGAGGATCCACGGCGCATGTATATACCTCCACATAAGACCCAAATCTGAGAAGGGCACATATCTAGAGAATGAGGTGTCTATACCTAGGATCCAACTAGTAGGAAGAGACCCACACCCAAATGGGAGGAAAAAGGAGCAGAGAAGAAAATACCAAGTGTGGTGGATACACAGGTAATAGGTTCCCCTAGGACAAGTGCTAGGAAACAAGCATGTATTCACGCAAGAAGAGGCCCATAGTCAAAGAAAAGACTCTAGAGCTAGAAAATCCATCAGACAAGGAGTCCTCGGGAGAAGAAGAAACAAAGTCACCTACACCGGAATCCCGGTTAGGAAGAAGCAGAGGATAGAAGAGGAGACCACCTCGGAAGAAACTAGGAGTTTGGAAAAATACATAGGTGAAGAAGAAGATAGTGAAGAAGATGTTAGTGGGGAAGATGAACCTGAAAAGATCAAGGGCCACCTATTTTCAATGTGCATGATTCGGAAAAGAAGAAGGTGGAGAAGAGGAGCAAGGGTTCCTCTTCATGTGGTGCAAGGATAGCCAGGAAGGGAGAGGCACCCAGGACATGAGAAGTGAGGAGGATGGCGTGCAGACATGCAGAAGGCTCCAAGCCTTACGATGGAACAAATAACCAAGGTGGTAGAGAGAGAAGAAACAAAGGCCATTGAGACCTTGGTGGAGGAGAAGTTGGAATGCAGCGTTGAGCCGGTGTTAAACAAAGATAAGGAGGAGAGCACGGAAAAGGACCACGGCAGCACTAGAGGCCCCATTTTAACTATAAGTATTCCTAAGGGCACACACATGGGAGGAAGGCACACAGGGGAGGAGAGGCCAAGGATGGGTTATATTGATGACCCCAACAAAGTGTTTCACATGTGGTTCCAAAGCATGATTCCAGTAGAGAGCTCATGGAAATGTCATCTTTTGACAAGGAGGCTGCATACCCATGGATGAGGAAGATGCTCTCATGGGAAATTGAGTCCCATCTTGATGAGCCAAAATTTGAAGTAAGCCACGGGGCAAATAATAACATTTCCAGGACCAAAAGAAGACAACCCAGTGGTGAATGCTCAACAGCTCTCGGATGAACAACTATGTGCAATGCTCAACAAGGTCTCCATTGAGGTCAAAGCTAGACTCTTTGGGTGGAATGATAGAATCAAAGATCTAGAGGAGGACTGAAGAAGAAAGAGGAAGAGCTAGCTGCAAGGGAAAAGGAGCTAAGTCAAGAGAAACTAATCAGTGCACCCAGTTGCAGCGTGAGTTAAAAGATGAGAAGGCTAAGGTGTGCATGGTATACAAAAAGGTGGAGTCTATTAATAATGCTATAGTATTGAAGCATCCGACCTAGCACCCCCATGCAGAAGTATGGATCTACCTTGGGATGCCTGGAGGATTTAACAAGAGTCCTCACCATGGAGAGGTAGCCATTAGCCTTGGAATCTATAGAAGAAGTGGCCACACGCTTGGAGAAAGAAGATAAATTGAAAGTCATGGCATTCATAGCTGAGTACAACAAGGTTCTTGCTGATATAAAAGTTGCTTCCCAGACTATTGAGGCCACGTACGACAATTGCGTGGATAGAGACAAAGTGGCAGGCATCTTGGTCACCACTCATGAAGTAGAACTCAAGGAGTTTCAAGAGAAGAATAAAGGAAATAGGGTGGAAAGGGACAAAATCCTTGCCAAGGTCAAAAGAAAATCTGAAGCCATTGAAACCTTAAGGGGTTCAATTAAAAACTAGTTGAAGGAACTATACCCATAGATTACATGAAGAATGGATGCACTTTGGATGATGTAGGCAAAGAGTTAGAGAAAATTTCTAACACCATAAGCACACAAGGAAATGGGCTAAGTTTTGAGGAGGTGAGCACCCTAGTCGGTGACCTCTGTCAGAGAGTGCAAAATGAAGTCGATGCCTAGAACAAGTTGGAGGCCGACTTGCAAAAGGATTTTCCTAGCTTATTGCAGTGATTCCATCACTTCCCCATTCTTTCTTCTTTCCATATTCTTTCATCCCCTTATTCTTTTCCCAAGGTGTAAGTCTATTGTATTCTTTCTTTTCACTAGAGAAGTGTTCCCATGGATGGAGAATAGGCATAGTGTGGGGTGATGTTGGGCCCCTAAAATATTGGCTAAGTACAAAAAGGTGCATAGGCACATGCAAGGCCTAGTTGAAGAAAAGCGTGCAAGGATAAAGCACGCGAGGGCGGGTTTAAGGAAGGCTTTAAGGAAACCCATGGCATGCATGCATGTGAGAAAAACCAAGGTTTAGGACTTAGCCATATTGGGTGTTTTTGGTAGAACATGTGAAAAGCATGACCCGACTATGCATGCAGAGTGGATAAGGTGCCATCCTGGCAACAGGTTGGCCCAGGAAGGAGCATGCCTGCGGTAGAAGCTTCTAGAAGCACATCATGGTAAAAAGTGGAAAGCTCAGGCCTGGAGGAGCATGCTCACATGGAGGACCACATTCAGACACTTGGCATCAGATCTGAGGCCATTGGAGGATGAGTTGGCAGTCCAGAAAGCCTATATATACAAGCACTACAAAGTAAAAAAAGAGAGAGAAATAGATAGAGGCGGAGCTCTGCAAAAATACTACAAGAACTCTGTTAGTTTGGGTAATTGTGCTTAGGAAAGGATGTATCAAGGGTATGGGGATTATAAATTTCTTTTGAGAGCCTAATCCATATGAGTCTAGTATAATGCATGACTGCGTGGTCTACTTCTCTGTGACATTTTGTAATGGCTCCATGAATGTAATGAGGTTACCAACTTACATGAATATGAACATTGATGATTCTGATGCATACATCTTTCTCATAGTTCTTTTTCATTTATGTTTATGATTAAGTATGGATGCTTGTACAACTTCTTTCTATTTTGGTATAAGTTATAAAATCTGTTAAGCACTTTCTGTCTGGAATGACTGCAAGGACCTAGAAGCCGTTCTGAGCTCTATGGTGCTTGTATGTTACTACGCGTGCCTTGAGTGCAAGTATTTGGGTGACTTCGGAGTATGGGGTTCCTTTCTTTTGTGATAAGGATAAAAATGACTATTCATTATTTCCACTTTGAGGTCATGACTATTCATCCGGTTGAGTTCATGAAACCTCGAAATGTCGAAACCCCCAGTCCAAAATTCGGACTTCAGGGTTTTGGGTTTCAAGTTATGATTTGTGCTGGGGCTTCAATGTTACTGAATGCCAAAACCCCAAAGTACAACATTCATACTTCGGGTTTTAGACCTTTTTCTTTTTTGGGGTTTGGTTACTATCCTGGGTGACGCATTTATTCGAAATATTGAAAGCCCGAAGTTTGAATTTTGAACTTCAAGTTTCACACCTTTATCTTTTCGAGGGTTTTGGTTTTTTCTCCTTCAAAATTATCCAACACCGAGCTCCAAATTTCTTGACCTTTGTTGAACCCAAAAAACCCTAGATCCCTTTTGGACTTCAAAATTTCAGGGGTTTCGAGCTATCGACTCAATTTTGCATTTTTGCGGCTAGAAATCTGAATCGCTCAAATCCCTAAAGTCCAAAAATTTTTGACTTCAAGATTTTGTGATTTCCGAATTACTTTCTCAAAGTTGAGGTTGAGCCTTCATTCCTTCCTTACTTGGCCGACATGCCCCCAACTTTGGTGAGTCCCTTTTTGAGCTCTCCTCCATAGCTCAGCCATTTTTACACTACCAAATCCTTCTGCCTTTGGCTCAATGAGTCATTACGACCTGAGCCTAACCCCTCGTGATCATTTCATGTCATTCTTCTCGCTGATCTGAGCCTCGAATTTCCAATGCAAGCTCCCATGGCCAAATCGATCCTTCTATTTTCTCTTTGTGAGGTCATGTTTGTCCAATTTTGTCTTGAGGGGAAAAATTAGATAAAAACTAGATCATCTTGTTAGTTGAGTTTGTATAGAAAGAAGTGCATGAAATAGGTTAAAGTGTGTCACATATACATTTAAGGTGAATAATTTCAATTTTTTTATGATTAAGGCATTTAGCCATTTGACAAGATCTACAAGACATGGTACTTAGAGTAAATGAAACATTTTGTTGTTCTTGACTTGATGAGTGTATTGAAATGTTAAAGAGATCTACATTATTTTTGGTATCGTAGATGAGATAGATCATATGAAGAAGTTTTTCTTATTCTAACAGTGAAAGTGTGCAAGTTGTTTATGAAGTGTATGTGATATGTGAAGAGGAAAAAAGAAGAAATGGACAAGGAAGAGTTGGTAAAGGGGTTAGTGATGTTTCTAAGAAAAAGAAGCAACCACGTGAGAGAGAAAGAAAGAAGAAAGAAAAAAAGAGAAGAGAGGAAGAAAGAAAACAATAACTCTGGTTTGAATAAGAGCTAAAGAGTTGAGGAAGGATATAGACAAGTTGGAGGAGTTGATGAACATAAAGGAGAAAGAAAACAATGGGATTAGATATGTGATGGAAATAAAAGTGAAGTGACCTATAGATTTTCCTGTAAGAAGAAGACAAGAGAATGAAAAATTTGGAAGGAGAAAAATAAATGAAGAAGAAGAGGAAAGTGTCTAGGATTATGGTCTCTTGTTTTATTGAGTAACATTATGTTTCAATTTTTGTGTACAAGTATGAAGAATATGGGAGAGAAAATCAGAGATAAGGAAATGAATATTGTCAAGAAATGGATCAAGAAAAGTATCAATGGAAGAAGATGAGAGTGATGAAGAAAAAGTGTAGATTGAGGAAGAGTATGATCAACTTGATAGTGGAGAAAGTGAATAAAACATAGTGTTTCATGAAGCCTTTGATAACATAATAGAAGAGAATGAAAAGAAAGAATGGATAAACAATAAGAGTATAGACAATGAAAGCATGTAGGATAATGAACTCAAGAATCATGACATTGAGAAGGTAAATTAAACCTTGAGTTTTGATTCTAAACAAACCATTACGAATGAGAATGTTGATGTATATGTGGATGTAAGGAAGAGCATTGTTAAGCACTCAAGCCAAGCAATAGATCATGGGTACAAGATGCCTAAATGGCTCAAGAAATCAACAATGGGAGAAAAGAGGACATCAAGCCTAAGTAAGAAAATGAAAAGAAGGATGGATTAGACTTCATGAAGATCAAAAACAAGCATGAGATGAAAAAGCAAGTATGGAAAAAGAAGAGTGCGACACAAGAAAGGAAAGATAAAAGGATGGAAGAGATGAACCATGCAACAACAATAGAAGAAGATAAAAATCAGATTTTAAACAAAACAAGAAGGCCTCAAAGAAAGAGGAGGTCAAGAATAAAAAATATGGCATAATGGAACAAGAGAGAAATGAATTTGGAAAAGTGAAATAAGAAAGAAATGAGAAAAAGAGAGAAGAAGCACATGATGGAGTGCTTGTGGACTAAAGGAAATGTCTATTAGGTGAAGAATCAGTTGATAAAGTTGGTGAAGTTTTAAAGAAGAGGAAAAATGATGAATAAAGACAAATTTTCAGTCCTTTCAAGAGAATAAAATTATGGAAACATGATGGGCATGATCTATACGAGAGATGAAGATCCCCATAAATAATGAAGAAGAGTATGTTTTTTCATCACTTCTGTGTTTATTTTTGTGGGTAAAACTGATGGAAGCATGAGGATGAGGATGATTAAAATAAAATTAAAGATAGAAAGAAACAAATTCAAAGAAAATGGAGGCATGAAGAACATTCTATGGGATCTAGGTGGTCATGAGGCAAACAAGGAAAATAAGAGAGTAGAAAGAATAATAAGAACATGCAAAGATGATGAAGACTCAACTATACAAGCAAGAAGTACATCGACTTATTTTATCCACATTGGGAGTATGATGCAAAGGCATTATCAAAAGAAGCATCAAAATGTCAATTTTTTTGGTCATATATGTGAGGTCAAGTTAGCTTGCTACATGTGTTAAGGTCATAGGATAAGTCTTTGATTCAATTCATAGTGCTAAGTGGAGTCTAGAGAATTCAAATTTGGTATTTTCCCTCCATTATCATGTTCAAATGTATAAGGTTGTGAAAGTGAATCTAAAAGGTTGTAAAAGAGTGAAAATGTGTCTTGAAGGTCCTTAAGCATGGGTAATAAGTGTCCAAGCTTATGAAATGAGTCCTAGAGTGAGTGTGAACAAAATAAAGGTCTTAAAATGATGTAATATGCATGTATTGGCCATGTATGAGGATCATGGGTCATTTTGAGTTAGTTATGGTTAAAAAAAAGATATAATGAGATGGAAAACTCAAAGGGAAGAATTTATCGAGGTATGAGGAGAAGGAGATAGGAGAGGATGCCATTTCTATAAGAAAATACAGTTTGATATTATATAACTCTATTTTGTACAAGTAATTCTTCTTCTTCTTTGTAGTTTCTTAGTTTTAGACTTATGTGATTTAAGAATAATTGAATTATCTTATGAGCATGTGGAGTTTCTCTCTCTCTCTCTTGGAGTCATTTACAAAATAAAGAGAAGTTTTGATTGTGAAGGTGTTGATTTTTAGCATAAAATTGAGGTATAAAACTGATATGATAGTGAAAATGAAACATGCAACAATTTTGATGCTTTATGAGTATGAACCTTGAAATGAAGTTCTTGTGAAAAGGAACATGTGATAGATGAGGGATGAAGTGCTATTACTTGGTATTGAATGTTATTACATGGTCTAGAGGTTGAATCCATTATTGTTTCCTTTTGCATGTTTGGATAATCTCAAGGAATAGGACTATGACTGTGTATTTTCTTAGTTGGATCAAATCTTGATTTTTTTGTTATTGTGCTGAGTATATGAAAGGAATTTTTCTTCATAGAGATCATATTGGAGTGGATTACTAAAAAAATGATTAAATTTTCTTCAAGTAAGGTTCTAATTTCTTCGAGTCAAGAAGTGAGGGTTTTATATACCCTGCCATAACGTGCATGTACAAACCAAGTCTTAGCTATGGTTGAAGTTATCTCGAGTTATTGTTCTTTACTGGTAACTCATGATCGAGGAGGGAAGAAAACAGACCTTAAGGTCGAATATCAGAAGTTGAAAGAAAGAACCATTCATTTTATAAGTCTTTGAGTCTTCTCGGAGTTAGAAATACAAAATAACTAGGGTTTAGCAAGAAATTTCCTTTAGTGATCTTGCACTCATTATTTAAGCTTGAAAATTTCTACATACTACCTAGATAAGGAAAAAATCCTAATTTTGAGTAGGTTTAGTGATAAGACACCCAAAATTTTGAGTAAGACCTGATAGTCTCTTGTCACAACCTTATCACTTAATTAGGGAGGTATGTATTGAAGAAAAAGTGATTGTCCTTTGGAGACAAATTTGGAAACTTTGAGTATAGAAAATAATTAAAATGGGTGCTTGAATATGCCACTAGGTTGTTGAGAAACCTCCTATAATGTGATATATGCTTGAAAATGCATGAAAGTAGGGCTACTATTAGACAAGTGAACTAGGAAAGTGAATGAGTGAGAACCAAAAAGAGTTGAGTTGTGAAATTTAACCTACACCATATTGAACCTAAAGGGTGTTCAAGAAGATTTTACATTGTTTTGGGTAGGCTTAGGTCCTTCCAACCATGAACCAGGAAGAGATATTATTCTGAGATCTTTATAAGGGTAGTTTGAGTAAATATAGAAGTTAATAAATTTCTTGTTGCTAGTCATTTTGATGATGGATGTAATATTGGTATGAGTATTTTGAAATAGAGTAGAAGGTCCGAAGGATCTAATGCATGGTAAAATCCAAAAATTTTCTTGATTTGTGCTAAGAAGCTAGTGCAAGAAGGGTGAAAGAAGACAAAGGAAATGATTTTTTCATGGAACTGGATCATATTGTCGATTGAGTTAACATAAAACAAAGTGTATGCAACATGGTAAAGTTTGTGACATAGAAATTTAAGGTGAATAAGGTAAAATTTTGCATGATTGAGGAATTTATCCATTTGACAAGATCTTTACGACATGGTACATAGAGTAAATGAAGCATTTTATTATTCTTGAATTGATGAGTGTATTGAAATATCAATGAGCTATGTTTCAACACAGGACCTAGAGGTTTTGGGGGATGTTTTTTCTTTGAGATATGATCATTTTGCAAAAATAATGGATTGGTTTGATCATCAGGTTTTTATGAACAATCATTAAGAAGATAAGTTCCTTTAAAACCCTAGTTCTAAAGTGACTTGGAGAAAATTGATGGTCCGAAGCCAAAATTTATTTGTTTTACAAAAGTGATGATTATAGGTTATAGAGGACTCTTCAATATTTCTTATGAGGTATTTTAGAGCTTGTGACTATATGTGGGCCCCACTCAAAAAGGAAAGTTTATGGAGTTTTTCAGTTTGTGAAAAATATGTCCATTGAACCTAATGAATAAATCACCATTTATGGAATCCTAGGAGTTTTAATACATTTCCATGATATTTTCAGGACATAGTTTAGGTCATTAGATGCAAATTATTCCCTATCTTTGAAGACTAGTTTTTGAGATTGACAAGACAATTTTGAAAAGTTGTAGTGATTGGATTGGTTGAAGGCATTCCACTATGAGTTGGAAGGAAATGTAAGATTTTATGAAAAGTAGATTCAAATACCTTTCCAATGATATATGGTTTGTGGCTTGATGAATATTTTTGATAGGAAAACCATCGTATTTTTAAAAACCTAATTCTAGGGTCTTGAAGCCGAGCTTTGGAGAAATTGTAGAGTTTGAGGTGTTTGAAGGTCTTACAATTGGTGTTAGAATAAAATGTGAGTTGTTATGGAAAATAGAATAAGATATATTTCCAATGGTATATTACTTGAGTCATAATGATGAGATTTTCTATGTCAAGTTGGTCACTCTTTAGGCTTGATTTTTCATGCATTGAATACCTAGTAGGGTTTGCTTGCTTGCTAGCAAGTTTCATGGTGAATATGGATGTTTCAGTGATTATTGTGATTTTTATGATGATGAGGAATTGTGTATGACTTGTATGGAGATTCTTGAGTTATGAAAATTCTGTTTTATGCCTTTTGACATCATGATCCATTCGTTGGTGCTTGAAATGCATGTTTTGAGTGTGTTTGAGTATCTTAAAGCTTGTTCATGTTGTTATGACCCCTTCCAACAATTTTGGTCTATTGGAATGATATTATATGATTTTATTATTATATTTTTGAGTTTTGATGATTGAAGTACTTGGTTATGGCCGACCAATGAGTGTTTTAAAGTTAAGTCATGTATATAAAGCATGTTATATTTTCTTATTGTGACTAGTTGTGCATGGGGAAAAGTACGACCTATAGAGGAGTGAAGAAGAGTGAAGAGGGGTTAATAAGAAAGTTGAGAAGACATATGAAGACCTAAAGATGTTTTAGTAGCATATGTGCAAGTAGATTGATAAATTCAGCCCATGAAGAAGAGAGATTGAGCGAGTTAGGAGAGTGCTTGTCTTGATGAGGGTTTGATGTGTTTGGAGATGCATTTGGATCACAATCAGATGTGAAGATCAACATATTTTTAGTGTTATTTATTTTATCAAATCTCCTTTGATGAGTCATATTCATAGGATTCCTTTGTTGTGAATCATATCAGCAAAGGTTTAGGGGTTGGTGGTTCTTGTGGGGTTGGTGCCTCACTAAAGAAATCTTGCAAGATGTGTAATATTATTGCAATTCCTTGATTTGTGTAATATAAGATAAGGTTTCAGTGTTTTTTTCTTCCCCTTGAGGGTTTCCCACATACATGTGGTGTCTTTTGTTCTCTATCTTATTGCATGCACTAGTAATTGTTTAATACACACTTAATAAGCTCACATGGTTCATGTTTGATTGAGTGAATGGTTTGAATGATGAATATATCTAATGGTAAATGAAGTTAAAGTTTTTTAGGACTAATGTACCCCCTCTCGTCTATTGTGCTTCCAAAATTTTTATCTAATTGATTCACCATTAACCATAAATAATCATAACAACTTATTAACACATTAAATGGACAATAAATGATAATTGATAGCTCAAATACATAACATAAGATGAATAATTTTTTATACAAGTCAAAAAAATCTAGATGTAAAGACAAGTGGAAAAGACATCAGAAATTATAAATTCTGGAACTATAAACTAAGCTCGAGTAAGACCATAGAAATTTTGTATGGTCCAAACCTAGAGTTGTATGATCATGACTAGAAGTGTACATGTTAGAACTCATGTCCTACCCTTCTCTTTGCATTATTAGTGTATTAGTCGCTATGGATGCATATTCTTTGTAAGTCATCCTTTGAGCATATTTGAATTATCCCACATACATGGAAGTAGTAGTTGTTAGAATAGACTTAGTATATAAGTAAGTGTTGAGGCCCAATGAAGGCATCCATGAATATTATTGTATTGAGATTTCTCAAAGGAGGTTTCCCCCTCGAAGTGGCATGCAATCTAAAGGTTATTTGAGTTATTTCCCAAAGTTCATTTCATTGTTCATTTATTTTTGTAGTTCATAAATCTATGTAGAAGGATCCTCACATCTGGTATTAGAGCACTTTCTTGGCCTTGCGGGTAGATTTTGGAGAATTATTTTTCAGTAATGGCTTTCCAAGAGCTGTAATATTTACAGAAATATTTTCCTTGCATCTATTTTTGTACATATTCATTACAAGTTCATATAAGGGTAAATACCCACCCACATAACTGTGGGAAGTGCCTGGGAATAATCACTAAAATTTGTTGTGAGGAGTACCACAAGAACCTTGAAGTAGTTGGACCATTGAGAGGACCTTCCCATGCAAAGGAAATGCCCCATCCCGATTGAATAGTTTTCACCCGTGAGGTAAACCAAGAGTTTTATGTGGTAACGGCCCCATCCCAATTGATTAAGGGGTAAGTCTATGACCATAAATTTTCTAGTGAGTGGTACTCATTCAGACATCATTGGTGGCTAGAGAATCCTTAAAACCCTTAGGCACCTAACCGACTAGGTCCCATATCCAACATAATAGTTCAATGAATAAACAATATAGTGGTCACAATTGAGAATAGTTGGTAACCACACACTTACAGTCATGCTATTATGTATTCCATTGTCGTTAATTGATTACATTAAGCTAATTAATTAAGTCACCTATCCAACACATACCCTAATTAATGACCTTTTGTTAATTGACACCTTCTATCTAGTCTAATTAATTATTATTAATTAATTAGCCTCCCTTCTCATTAAATCAATAAATCCCTATTTAATTGGTTTAATCCCTTCCTAATGGTCTAAATCACACTAATATCCATCTAAAAGCTTATAAAAGCTTGCACATGTATTTAATTAATCACCTTGATTAATTAATACACCCCCTTTATCCACATGAGCCACTTGAGGACAAACTAAACCCTCCTAAAGCTAACTCAACCTCATCTAAACCCCCTTATCCATAACTAACTCCACATCTCCTTTATCCCACATTCATGAGGATGTGTTGAATCCTTTATCCTTTGGGCTATATAAAGAGCCCTCCACCTACCTTTTTACTTACACCTAAACTCCTTAAGAGAGCAAATGCAAAGCATATAGCAAAGAGACTAAGAGCTTGCACCTTGTCCTCTTGAGAGTTCATCATCTTGAAGAGTTAAGCCTCTTTCTTAAAGTGCTTAGGTCATATGGGAGGTGTCAAAAGGGTCTTGTAGCCCAACTTTGACTAGCCCTCATTCCTAGGTTCTTGGAACATTAAGGACAACTATTTTGATAGCCATGGAGCCTACCTAGGTTCCTTCATTTATATGTTGTTAGAGAATAGAGGATATTTAGATGCTTAACATTGTTAATTTCATAGTTTTGTATTGATAAATGTTAGCATCTAACCCTTGATTAATTCTTATCATGATGGTGTTTATAATGTTTTTTAATTCTTTTGTTAATTAAGACTATTTAGGTGTTAGTCTTCCATTCATATTTAGCATTAGTTAAAAACAAACACTTGCACACATTTGGCATGCCCGGTGGGACCCTTAGTCCCATGGCATTTTAGTTTAAGTTTCATTATTTTGGCTAACTTTTGATATGCACATGTAGTAATTAATGTCCATTTTTTAAAAATTTTCTCATTTGATATGTGTAACTTCATGTTCATAGCCATAATTTTAATGGGTTATTGCCATTTTTAAACTAACTTGTCAAAATTTAGAGATATTGTGAAGTTTTCTTTGTTTTTTCCATACTTAGGTTACAGTCTGGCACAGGCATGATTTTCGAGCACAGCATGATTTTGGGGCACACATGTTTTAGGGCGCACACATCTCTCTGTGGTGCACACAGCATGTTATTCAAATCTATCATTTTGTCTTCCGACCCCTCACACATGCACACTAACCTTGGCGCACATACCCTAACCCATGTGTAGGTGCACTAACCTAGTGCACACATCATTTTCGTACTATACCTTCACTACATACTAAAACCTATCAGATCGGTGCATGCACCCTAACCAGGTGCACACATGTGGTTTTAGTGGCACAGGTATATTTTTCTTGTAATACAGTTATTCTGTCTATTTTTCTATTTGTTTTCTCAGAGTAGCACATACGCTATTTTTAGGCGCACACACCTCTCGGTGGTGCAGGAATTTAATTGATCTAAAAATTCCACAGAGTGGCACAGGTACTATTTTAGTGGTGCAGGCACTTTTTTGGGGGCACACATCTCTCGGGTGGCGCAGGCACACTGTGTGCTAAAAACAACCTTTGGTGGCGCATACGCCCTAACCCGCGTGCAGACACTGAAAAAGGGGCATGTGTCCTTTTGCATTTTTTGAAATTCAAGTGTTGATGTGCTAGACATTCTTGTAGGTTTATCTAATCATATATTTGTCTTTGCAGGCTGTTTTTACATGTTTGTATTTGATTAGGTAATATTTTGCATTGTTTACTTATAGGATTAAGATCACGTATGCTCTTCCCTCATGTTCCTTTGGGGTGATCTTGGGAATCAGAAATGATTCTTAAGTCCTTTTGATACTTTGAGATTGTTAGGGGTATTTAATTTGGAATTGGTTAATTTGGCTTTGTTGAATTAAAGTGTTGTTCCATTTGGTTATCTTTTGGGATTTGTGAAGACATCACGTATGCTCTTCTCTTGCATCCTTGGATGATCTGGAGAATCAGAAATGGTGCCTTCTCTTTTGATGGAAAACTACTAATCATCATCATACATGACCAAAATGCTTGTCAAAGAACAAAGGAAATGAAACAAAAGTCAGAAAACTACTAATACAGTTGTTATATAGGTTGCCAAAAGGTGTTCAAGCAAACCACATCTAAATTAAAAAGATAAAAAAACACACCACATTCAAAACACTGTATTACAGGTTTTGAAAAGGGTACGTCCCTCTCCACTCAACTAGAACATAACCCCTTTGGCATAACACCTTAAGCTACAACAATGGGGGTGGTTCCAGGAACCCCAAAGTAGTCCACGCAAGAGGGAACCTTGTGGATGAAATAGGAAGTGCTCACTACCTACTTGACTAGTGATTCCTTTGTGAGATAGTGTTACCGGTTGTCCATGTGGCGACCCCAGTGATAGTACATGTAGATGCACTAGTTGCCTACTTATTCTTGAAGGGGGTAAAGTAAAGCCGAGATACTCCCAAACTAGTCAGTGTGACTTTTTGGGTAAATCACGCTCGCTTAAGACAACTTTGTAACACCTAGGATGAGAGAACCACCTAGGAGAATATACTTTGGCTAGGAGCCCACTTTGACCATTCTAAAAATAGTGTTGAGTTGTGAACCATATTGAGAAACGTGTGACGTGTTACTTTCACCTAGTTTTTACTTGCCTTAGGGCGAGGTGAAACTCTGCCGAAGTGAAGCTAGCATTTTTGTCATTCTTTTGATTTGTTTCCTTCACATTCTTTTGACACTTTGTTGATCAAAAGAAGGGTGACTACCTTTGTGTTACCAATCGACTATTTCTCTCACTTTTATGTCCATTTACGCCCATCCATGTTTACGGCTAGGTTAGTTAAACATCTAAAGTGTGCAGAGGCATTCTCACGTCATTAGTAGCCATTGTGATCTTGATACCCATGTCAAGATCGTCATTGTAGTTAGGCATGGTTCATCACCATGGACTTCCTTAGAAGAGTTAGCTTGTTTGTATTGTATCACTACAATTTCGATATTTACGTCTTGTTTCTTATAAACTCGACATAAATACCTATATTATATGGTTACACTACACACATTTTTAACTATTCCTAGCTATACTTTGAGATTTTTAGTTCAATTCTATTATTACCTCAATTTCAAAGAGTGTTAGGTGTTACCTTTTGTGTGTTATATCAATAACACCTTGATATCAATACTTCACTTTCTCACAAAGTGGGTTAACATATCTTGGTGATATTGTTGTGTCATTCGCAAATTGTAATTGGCACTTTTTGAGATATAGGTCTTAATCGAGTTTGAGCTCACTCGTCGTATATCTTGATTGGGAGATCACATTTAACTTCTTATATTTACTTACATCTTGTTCATTCCCTTGAACTTGGCATAAGTGAAGACATCTTGTTAATCATCTTGCGACATGAACTACTCTTTGAAACGTAGTCTAGGAGATACTTCATTTAAATAGGTTTTAATACCAAATGATTGTTTCATTGGTGATTTTATCACTCTATCACATTGGTATTCTCACATTGTTGATTTACTCTTGACAAATACATCTTGCATTTCACTTAGGGGTAGTCACTAAGCTTTGGACACATTTACAATTTACCCTAGTGAAACTTATCATGAAAACATGGCTCCTAAAACATGTCTAGGGTTAAAAAATAGACATATGAGGAACAACAAGCGCAAGCTTGGGAAACCTCTAACCGACAAGGGTCAAACCCCTTCATTGGACATGACCTAGGACCACTATTTTCTGCGAAAAGGAAACATAAGAGATGGTTGATCATAGTGGAAATGAATTAGAGTCACCACGTGTGGACTTTGATTTTGACCCTACTCTACTAGATGAGTTTCTTCTTAGAAACAAAGACAGAGTGTTGGCACGGGTCATCGAATTAGGGGCCAAATTGCCCACCGAGAATGAACCAATACTACCTACAATAATGTTGTTGAGGAAGAACATCCCCTTATCAATATGGAAGATATTTTAACACACGGACAAGCTTCTACCTCTTACGCAGAAAATGATAAAGTGGTAGGGCATAGAATACCCCTTATCAAAGTGCCATGAAGAAACAAGATAGAACATGAGACAGGATGAAGAACCTCCACAATATGAAGAGGAGGAACCTTTAGAAGAAGAGGCTATAAACCAAGCCACAATCCAACAACAAATCAGTAACCTAAGCTGACAACTAGCTTTGCTTACTTCCCATGTATAGAAAGATGCAAACAAAAATGTTCAAAAGTTGAGGCATAAGGTTAAGATCAACGAACTCCATCAAGAAAACCAAGGAGAAGAAGACACAGGGTACCATCATGTTTACATCCCCGCTTCTCCCACTAAAGAACAATTGCTCACATAGAAGTGCAATCTATGAAAGTGATGCTTGCAAGCTTACAAGAGAGCAATATAGGGAGCATCAGGAAATATCAATATGAAGAACTATGCCCCTATCCTTTTGACAAGACAATGACCCTTCAACCCTTTCCAAAGAAATTTGATATGCCAAAATTTGAAAAATACAAAGGAAAGGGAGACCCAAGGGATCATGTTAAATATTTTACATGGCATGTCAAGAGGTGTCTTATAGTGATAATTACCTCATTAGAATTTTTCCCAAGAGTCTTGGAGGTCAAGCATTAGAGTGGTTTACACGCTTACCACGAGGATCAATTTTCACCTGGCTAGAATTGGCAGAAAGATTCGTGCATCACTTCTCATATAACATAGAAAGTGACATCACCATGGTAGACTTGTGTGGTGCCAAGAAATGCCCAAATGAGACCTTCACCAGCTTCCTCCAACAATGGAGAGGGATAGCTAGTCACTTCCCTTGCGCTTTCCCTGAAAAGTAGTTGGTCAACATTTTCATCCCAATCTCAACCTAGATATACCTTCCACCTCTAAATGCATTGTGTCCACACTTTTGAGGAGGTTATCGAGAAAGGGATTTAGATAGAAAAGGCTCTCATTGCCAAAGGAACCCTCAAAACCAATCTAAAGACAACCAAAGTGTCAAACCCATGGAAAATCCAAAGATTTTCAACAAAAACAAAAATGTGGTGGGAGATGGAATCACTGATTCCAAACGTGTTCAAATGGTCCAAACTGGTCAACCTTTTAAACTAACCAAGGGCCCAATTCAACCACCACCAAAATGAAGAACATTCACCTCTCTCAATGAACCATTTTCAGTCATACTAAAATAGTTGGATGCGGCCCACATGATGACCTATCCTACCATGCAACCATTTGATGACAATGCTCCTAAACCTTCATGGTATAAGGAGCATGAATATTGTGAAATGCATCGTGTTAAAGGGCATAAGATAGAAAATGTTTGTGGACTTCACCACTATATTCAGGACCTCATTGACAATGGGGAGATAGAGGTGGATAACCACTGAAAACACAAACACCTAATGAGAAAATGGGGATTTATAAAGAACCATTCCCCAAACATGATAAGTCGGAAAAGACAAAGCCGGATCGGGGAGAGTCATCCCAAACCTATAAAGCCAGTGAATTACTTGTATACCAAAAGAGATAACAATCATTACGATTCACTTATCGATGTATTCACTCTCCTACTAACCATGTGTCAATACCATCCGGATCAAGGGAAAGGAATGCATTGTGGTAACAAGGCGTGCCTCACCTCGTGATTCCAAAACCCTCTCCATTGACCCCATAACAGTAAATATAACCTTTTAGAACAACTTGAGAAGACATCTTGCTAAGATTTCGATCTTAGATCTTCTCAAGATATCCAATGTGCATAAGGACATTCTATATCAAACTCTTCAGAGGGTCAGGGAGTGCCTTTAGAAGTCGATCCTGCACACCTTCAAGCCGCGGTGGCAAACATTGCACCAAGTGAACATCTCACTTTCAACCATAGGGAGATCCCTACCGAGAATCCTACACATAATCTTCCCTTATACATTGAGGTAGTTGTCACCCACAGGAAAATCAAATGGGTGCTTGTGGATAATGGATCGGGATTGAACATCTACACGCTTAAGTTGGTCAAACAATTGGGACATACGGAGGAAGATCTTGAGTCCCATATTATCACTATCACCGCATACGACAACGTGGAAAGGGAATCAACAGGTACCATCACACTACCCATGGAGTGGGTCCCACTTGTCATCAGATGAAGTTTCACATCCTAGACTTGGAACTTCCATATAACATGCTTCTAGGCCAACCATGGATTCATGCCATGCAGGCGTGCCATCAACGTTTCATCAATGCATCAAATTGAAGCATGAGGGACATACGATTACAATACCGGAGATCCAGAGCCCTTTGCTCATTGTAGAGCTCTCAATAGCTTTACGCGAAAGGGTACATATGCATGTCCCTCCACATATATAGTTGTTCCTCTTCAGTCTGAGGCCATGGAATCCCACATGGATTGGATTCACTTAGTTCTTGTGCTCATGGGGCGTCTACTTCAACATCTCCATTTGATTCATGGGAGATGAAAATCCTAGAATATGGTTGTGGGGAGTATAATGTACAACAAGTGCTCTTGGTTTCAGACCTCTCATTGTCACCCAAGACTAGAGGTCGACCCAACTACCGCTTCAGGAGACCTAGAGAAGAACACACTATTGGGTCATTCCTACCTAGGAGGCTTGTTAGCTGAGGAGAAATTACTTGATCCACCTACTACTTGGGTCCCTGAGGACACTCAGCCATCCTATTATCGGACCCCGAATATGAAAAGTCTAGCAAAATGATGTACTCCATGGGCTACAAAGGCCTCGGATGTGGGAGGAACGAACAAGGACAAAGAGAACTAGTCCCTCTTCCACATTTCAAAATAGAAATATATGGCATCAGGATTCACCCTTATGGAGCGCACCCCAATGATCAAGATGCGACTTGTTTTGAGCATGAGGATAGTTTTGACTATCTAGACAGTGATACAGGATTCCCATTGTAGCCAATATGAGGATCTAGCCTCCATGAACCTTTTCATGAATAACGTTGTCCTAACCATCACCCCCACTGAACCAACCCTTGACCTTGTATACCCTTCCCTTGTTGAATGGGACCAACAATGTCACGTACCACTAGATTTATTTGAGAATGATGAGGCTATTGCGAGATTCATGGGCATAAGGGATACAATTCCCATTGGAGATCACAAGAAAGGTTTCTTTATCGACTTAGACACCTGCGCCTACTTTGGTGAGGAGGCTGAACTTCATGGTCAAAAAAATTTAAAGAAAAGTGAGGGAAAAGTTCTAAAGAAAAGCCTTAGCAAAAATCGAAGTCCAAGTCACACAGTGAAAACCTCTTTGAGGCAGCTTTGGTGACAAACAAATAAGAAAATCAAAGGACAAACAAAGTGACCACACCAAGGATGAAAATCTCATGGAGACATCCTTGGATGAAGATCTCAACCTTCCTCCTGATCCTACGCGTATGGAGGATTTATCAAAATTGTTAGTCAAGAAACCATTGATGTCAATATTAGTACAGAAGAAGATCCCAAGATAGTAAAATTGGGGCATCACTCTCAGCTAGAGAACAAAATACGTTCACTATGTTGTTATGAGAGTTCATTGATGTGTTTACATGGTCTTACAAAGACATGCCCAACTTGGATCCAACTTTGGTCATGCACAACCTAGTCATACATGCGAGATGCCAAGACTATCAAACAGAAGCTCTGAAGATGCACCCAAGAGTGGCCTTGTTGGTTAAGGAAGAGTTGGAAAGATTGCTTGGTAGTAGGATTCATCAGACCAATTGATTATTCTAAATGGATATCAAACATTGTTCCTATCCAGAAGAAACCTATCGGTATCTCGAATCTACATGGATTTTAGGGACATCAATAAGGCTTTCCCTAAAGATGACTTTCCATTTCCCAACATTGATATGATTGTTGACTCAACAGTAGGGTACAAATGCTATCGCTCATGGATGGTTTTTCAAGTTATAATCAAATTAAGATCATTGAGGAGGACCAACACAAAACAAATTTCACAACCCTTGGGGCACCTTCTGCTATCAGGTGATGCCATTTGGCCTTAAGAATGTGGGAGCAACTTATCAGTGGGCCATGATAGTAATCTTTCATGATATGATTCATGACATCATGGAAGACTACGTAGATGACATCCTGGGAAAGTCCAAAACAAGAGAGGATCATCCTATCATTTTACGTGGCATATCTTTGAACACCTGCGTGAATATAAAGTCAGGATGAATCCAAAGAAGTGTGTCTTTAGTGTGCTATCTTAGGAAACTATTGGGCTTCATTATATCAAGATGAGGTATTGAGGTAGACCCTGCTAAAGTGTCTGCTATCACTGAAATGCCTCCACCTAAGAATATCAAGCAATTGTGGAGCTTGCAAGGGAAAATTCAAGCCATTCGCCACTTCATCTCCCAGCTGGCAGATAAATGTCACTCATTCACCCATTTTCTTAAAAAGGATGTCATTTTCCTCTGGGACCCGAGCAACAACAAGCCTTTGCTTTGCTTAAATAGTACTTGGCTAATCCACCTATCCTCATGCCTCCCACTCCAGGAGAACCACTTTTTCTCTATATTTCCACTACACAATATGCTATTGGTGCATTGCTCACCCAATACGACCTTAACCATAAGGAGAAAGTGGTGTACTATCTGAGTCACACCCTCATCGCCTATGAACTTAATTATCCTCAGATTGAAAAGGCTTGCTTGGCCGTTGTTTTTACCTTTCGAAACTTCACCATTACCTACTAAATACTAAGACCAAGCTCATATCCAAGGTCGACCCACTCAAGTATTTGTTGTCCAAACCCACCCTCATGGGAAGAATGGCTAATTGGATCATTCTCCTCAGTGAGTTTGACATAGAATTTGTCCATCAAAAATTAGTTAAAGGACAAGTACTTGTAGACCAGCTAGCAAGACACCCTTGCAAAGCACGAAACCTTTGAGTCTGGATCTACCAGATGCCTCCTTGCTCTACATTGAAGAATCTGCCATGTGGTAGATACATTTTGATGGATCATTTACATTTCATGGTTCAGGTGCAGGAGTAGTCCTTATTACTCCTTCCGGTGATCCTATACCGTAGGCTTTCCACCTGGCCTTCCCTTGCATGAACAACATTGTAGAATATGAAGCACTCATTGCAGGAATGAAGCTAGCCATCAAGTGGAATATTCATCATGTTAAGGTTGTAGGTGATTCACAATTAATCATTAAACAAGTAAATGATGAATATAAGGTTAAGGATGACAAACTCATACCTTACAAAAAGTTAGTGGAAACTCTAAAGGAGTATTTTGTGCGCATTACCTTTGAGAAAATCCCAAGAGTGCAGAATAGATCAGTGGATGCTATGGCAATGGTAGGATCTATGCTTCGTATTCCACCAGGGAACAATGATATGCCATTCTTCATAGAAAATCTACGCTACCCACGCGTATGACATGCTAGAAATCTTGCTTGCTTGTGAGGTTGTTGGTCCCCATTCTCCATGGTACGAACCCATTTTCACCTATCTTAAGGACAACACATTCCCTCCCGATATCTCCCACTTCTGAAAAGCAAATCCTAATTCACCAGATATCCCATTACACCCTTTTAGGAGGTACACTTTATCGTCGTGGCTATGATGGGAATCATTACGTTGTATGGATGTGATGGAGTCAATCCAGCAATCAAGGAAGTGCACGAAGGAGTATGCGGAGCACATACAAACGGAATGGTCTTGGCTAAGAAATTGTTGAGAGTAGGTTACTATTGGCCTACCATGGAAACTGATTATTGCAATTACATTAGAAAATGTGTGCTTTGCCAAAAGTATGGAAATTTTATCCATGCTCCATCACAGCCATTGCAACCAATCACTACCCCATGGCCATTCTCCAAGTGGGGACTCGATCTAATAGGGAAACTTACTCCCACCTCATCTGATGGTCATACACATATCATCACAGCTACAGAATACTTTACAAAGTGGGTGGAGGCTGTACCATTAACCTATGTCACAGGAGCACAAATTTCTAAATTCATCATGAATCACATTATTTGCTAGTATGGCATTCCTGTAGCCATTGTTACAGATAATGGGAAGTCATTTAAGAAAAAAATTGTGAAAGGTCTTTTCCAATGGTTCCAAATCAGATTAAAATGGTCCACACCATATTACCCTCAGGGTAATGGATAAGGTGAGGTGACAAACAAGACATTGGTCAGGATTATGGAAAAGATGGTCAGTAAGATAGGTCAAAACTGGCACCTACAAATTCATCCAGCCCTTTGGGCTTACCAACATCCATTCACACTCCTACAGGTGTGACACCATATTCCCTAGTGTTTGGGATAGAATCTATCATCCCTTTAGAAATCAAACTTCCGTCCCTAATAATTTCTCTTCGAGGACTATCTGGATAAAGATGAAGATTATCGAGTGGCAAGGTTGGTTGAGTTAGAGCTACTAGATGAGAGGCATGTTCACTCTTAATCACCTAAAAGTATATCAACATAGAGTCTCCAGAAACTATAACAAGAGAATCATCCCTCGTTAGTTTGAGGTTGGTGATTTAGTCATGAAGGAGAACCAGTTCAACACTAGAGAGAGCGAGTGAGAAAGAAAGGGAAGTTCAAACCACATTGGTTAGGACCCTATGTCATAGTTGCCAAGTATGGCACAGGGGCATACAAGTTGGCTCACCCCAATGGTGATGAGCTCGGGAGCCCATGAATGCCATGCATCTTAAGAGGTTCTATGCCTGAACATGGTGCAAGGAAGTCAAAAATCAAAAATACAAAAAAATCAAAAAATTAGAAAAAAAAAAGAAAACAGGTCATCCACTAGTGAAAACCACACAATTGTGGCACTTTGGACAAGTCCTTGGGTGAAAACCAGTTTCCGGTGCCTCGGGAGGATTCGTTGTTCACAAGCATTCTATATTAGAAGGGTAGTTGTCTTTGGCCTAGACCAGTTCTCTTTCAAGATTCCTTGTGCACATCATCTTGTCTAGCCTTGATCCGGCTTTTTCTTCTTTTATTCATCTGTGAGGGCATGGTCTTTCGTTATTTCCCATCTTACGTTGGGGAAACTCAACGACTTCACCTTCTTGTTCATAAGCACGTGGCTTCTGCCCTTGTATATTCCCCATCTAACTGCTTGGGGGCATCCACGCTTTCTTGGTTACCTACACATAGCTTTGGAAAACCATTAAAAAATACAAAAACAATAGAAAATTGTTTCAAAAACCCAAAAACAATAGAAAATTGTTTCAAAAACACAAAAACAATAGAAAATTGTTTCACAAAACACAAAAACAATAGAAAATTGTTTCAAAAATACCTAAAAAATAGAAAAATAGTCCATGAAAACATATCTTACAAAAACATTTACTTGCATTGTCTTGTTTTCTCACTTTCTTGCTTGTATACATGCTTTATAGAAAATTGTTTCTTGTTTGAAAAACCATTTGTTTCAAAAAACACAAAAACAATAGAAAATTGTTTCACAAAACCAAAAACAATAGAAAATTGTTTCAAAAACACAAAAACAATAGAAAATTGTTTCAGAAAACACAAAAACAATAGAAAATTGTTTCACAAAAACCTAAACAATAGAAAATAGTCCATGAAAACATATCTTACAAAAACATTTACTTGCATTGTCTTGTTTCCTCACTTTGCTTGTTGCTTGTATAGTGTTTTGCTTGCTTGCTTTTGGGTTGTTTGTTGCTTGGGTGTACTTTGTTAGGATTCATCTTTTCTTGCTTAGATTAGATTTATTCTTGCTTGTGCATATTTCGGTACATTTTTTGCATGTTGGTGAATCTTGGGAAATCATGATGTAATGTGTTAATTCATTATGTTCTTTCTTAAGCTTTTGATTGTGTTTGTTACATGTTAAATAAAGACATGGTAAATCATGGTGTATTGCATTAATTCTTGGTGTTCGGTGTTAACATTTGGTTGTGTTTCTTGCATGTGCTCTGTTTTGTTATCATTCACATCACTTTACCATCATTATCATCACATCTAGCATCATCTATACATCATATATAAACAAAATGCTAAGTTTTACATCATGCATGTATGCTAAGCTAATCATCACATATCGTATCATCAATGGGGGCAAGAGGGGTTGCACATAATAAAAAATCTATCCCCCGCACCAATATCATCATATCATCCCATCCATATACATCAAAATAACACATGAGAAGTACATTTGATATCATCTATAGATCTATCATCTAAGCATCCACAACACATGTATACATCAAACATCGAAATCAGATACATACAATGTATGAAATCAGATAACATCATCACATCGTCCATAAGTGCTGAATTAAACAAATGCAACATGCAATGAGAATCAACATATAGTAATTTCTGAAAAGGGGTATTTCACATCATAGAATTATGCCCACTCATGTCACATGCATCAGAGTACAACAACAATACAATGCATCATCTCATAATATGATAACATCATAACAACATCCATAAGTGTTGAATCAAGAAAATAACATGCATCGAATCCAATGCAGGCAACATGCCCACTCAAGATACTAAACACGATTCATGTCCCATCATCAATTGGCTCCCCATGAATTTAAAGACAATGCAAAAACCATCTATATACATGTATCAACAAAACAAAGATATACATCATCTCATAACCATGTGTATCTGAGCCAAAACAATGAGTCCTCATATATATATATATATATATATGTCAAATATACATCTATATCAAAAATGGATACATACAAATCTATGCTCTATATCAAAAATGCCTTCAGCTGAGGCGTACAACAAGGATATATCAAAAATGTTTGTATACATACATACAATGTCCTGATCAGTACTCAATACAAATACATCATCAATACACGATGCCATCAAAAAGGGGCATGTATCTAAAAGAATCAAGCCTTCATCATGAGGCATCATCAAAAATACATGTCTATAATCATTGTACATCAAAAATCAGCCTTCATAAGAGGCATACATACAAAAGAATATGTACAATACAAAAGTGGCTATCAACCACAACTCTCACCCTCACCGGGGCTCCTAGGCTTGTCCTCTGGATGCCGAAACTTTGGAGGCTGGGAATGGCACTAGTCTCACCGGCTGCTCTGGAAGAGGCTTTCTCATGGATCTGTGGAATGCCTAGACCTCCATGATCGAGAGCCTGATGCACTCGATCCTAATAACTGTGGCAATGCCACTCTCTACTCTAGTGGCACCACTCTATAGTATGCAGTCCTATAGAAAAGGGCCTCCCCACCAAGCTTGGTGGCATCACGAATCAGATCTACATCACCTAAGGTGAGCACTTCCTGAAGGGCATATATCTCTCTCACTTGTAACTCGGCCTAGGTCTGCTTGGCATGTCTCACAGTAGTGACCTCTCGATCCCTCTCTGTGGTCATCACCTGTAGCTTGGTGTGGGCCTGGTCCCTCTATGCTAATACTACCTAATAACGGGCATGTACGTGATCTCTCTATACCACAACCATGCACACATGGGATTGGGGCTAATGTAGAGGCTCAATATCTGAGCCCCTGTGCTATTGTCTCTCGGATCTGGCTCTGCCATGCACCTCTGTCATCTCTTGGGCTAGCCTGGGCCCGAGCCTGATCCCACCCTGATAGTAATGTCACAATGTGGGCTCGGGCCTCATCTCACTCTGCTATGGCTATCACGCACCAACCTCGAGCCTCGTCTCTCTCTGCTCTAGCCGCATCTCTCTCTCTAGGCTATGAGATGTTGCACATGTACATGTGTTGTGGCTATCTATGCCACTGGTTGTGAGGCTATGTGTGCCTCTAGGGATGGTCCCTGAGGCACTCTGGAAGACTTCCCCTACTCAAAAACCCTACCTCTGGGTGGTGGCATAGCTTCCTATGTGCTGGGCCCTATGGCCTCGGTCCCTGTGCATGGGGCACCTTATCCATCATGTGGGATCCCATCAAAAGGATCCTCTGGGTCTGGCCCTAGTGCCACTACCCTAGTCCCTGCTCCCCATGCCATACCTCTACGGTGGATGAATACCTACTACCCAAGATACCTCTAGAATAGTGAGACACCGGGGTAATCACTATCACGTACCATGCTACATAATCAGCTATAGTCCCCAGGTCTCTCACTGTCATAATGGATCCCATGCTTGGGGACCACCTATAAGAAACTACCTTGGCTTGGGCCACTAGTATACGAGGCCCCATAGTCTCCTCTCGAGTCCCTATGAGCATGCCAATATCTGGTTGGGACACCCTTGTACTCGATCAAGCTACCTCACACACACCTATCAACACGATACAACTCCATGATGTAGCTGTGGCTGCCAATCAGAAAGTGCTCCACCAAGCACACGCTGAGCTCTGTGGCATCCTCTGGCCACTGGAAGTGCCTGTATGGATGCCAAATGACATCTATCACTGCTAACTCATCAAACTCCCACCTATATCTGAATAGGCTACCAAGGTGACCACGGACATCTCCATGAACTATCCAAGCCATGTATGATGGCTCCTCGGGATCTCGGAACTTGGAATGGGCCCATAGGTGTCCAATAGCTATATGATCCCATGACCATATCTGTAGTAATGATGCAGGCCCCATGGTCTTCTGACCATGGTATGTGATAAGATGCAGATCCTAGTATAAGTGGGCCAGTATACACTGCCCCCAAGTATCTCTCACCACTATAAATGTCATGAACTAGTGGCAGCAATCCTCTCGGGAACGAAGTCCCTATCTTATCAGTGAGTAGAAACCCACTGATAAGTGACATGATATAGAGTGGTCCCCGATGCAATGTCGGGTCGAAATGCACTCATGTAAAGCTACAGTCATCCCATCATGTGGGATGTCATCAACTCCGAAATAAAGCACTACATGCTGCTCTGATCAACCCTGCATCCGAACTATACTCAATCAATGTACCCATCATGGGCACACGTAGAATCCACCACACATCCTCTATAGTCACTATCATCTCTCCTGTGGGTAACCTAAAACATTGACTCTCACTATGCCATCACTCGGCTAGCGTAGTCAGAGGCCATGATCTAATACAATCGATGGCATCCGAGCCACGGGGCCCAACCCCACTACCTCCAATAGTAGTATCGCCATCACTCGGTGGTCACGCCGGCATCTGCCCTCTAACTTGGCAATCTAGGGAGTGACACTCCCACATCTGCAATATTGGTAGTCATCTCTGCAAAATAACACACCACTCATTAGTTTCTAGCATTTCCTCTAAAAATCTATCTCATTTTTTTAGGGTTAACCCAAAAATCCTAAAAATTCTTCTAAGTGTCACGTTTTGGACACTTTCCTATCTTTTTCTACCTATCTAGGGCACTCGCGCCCTTTTGGGTGTGCACATGTTTTTAGTGTTGCTTGTGCACATGTGTTTTTTCTAGCACGTGTTCCCTCTTTTTGGGTGCCTACGTGCCCTTTTTGGCATGTGCGCCACTAATCTGGTGCTTGCGCGTGGACATGTGCACTTTTGCGTATGTGCGCTTGCCTATCCATGCCTGCGCCATGCTTTTGGCATGTGCGCCCCATTCCCAGTGTGTGCACATGCACACACATGTGCTCGTGTGCACATGTGCGTGTGTGTGTGTGTGTGATTTTGACCGCGTGTGCGTGCATGGACCTAACATGCTGCGCCCTCAAATAGACACCTGCGCCCCCAAAAATAGCGCATGCACACCCTATCCATGTCTTTGCCTACATACGGTGTGCACACTATCATTTTCACACCTAAAAACCTAATTTAATGCATTAATGACACAATTAATGGGTAGGGTTGTGATACTCACAAATGGGCCATCGTCCGCATGCCTTGGTACCCCCGGACTGCATCCGCATGCCTCAAATGGTCTCGTGTGATCACCATGGTTCTCTTGAGTGTCAGAGGCTCATAGTAATTTTTCTAAACTGAGTGGTTAAAATGAACTGATTGTGATGTTTTTACCCCCCCAGGAGGGGTATATTAACCTATTTTTCACCATTCGAAGGGCCGGGAGACCCGTTTTGATCACCATTTTCTCCTCTGTTTGTTGTAGAATAATTATTTTTACTAAATAATTATTTTTCTCTTCTTTCTCACCATATTGGGGCATTTTTTGCTGTCCAATACCCCTTTCTTCTCCCTCGACAATTTTATTGCTCCCTGGTGATTTTTATTCTTCTTTACACTCTCGTAAATAATTATTTTTCAAATAATTATTTTTCTTAATTTTTCCACTAAACAAAGACATTATTTGTCCTTTATTTCTCCTTTCTTCCACCTAGGGCACTTTTTGTCACCCCTAGGCCTTCATTTTCTTCTTCTACTTTCTTCTACTATTCACCATGGTTTGGAAAGCAAAAAATAATAAAAACAGTATATATATCAAAAATCCAAAAAAAAGGGCAAAATTTTCAAAAAATTCCTAAAAAGTAAAAACCCTACAAAATGGTAACTTGCTTATTACGGCTGAAACTTGTGTCTTGCGCATGGTATTCTCTCCATATCCTGTTGGTTTGTCTCACATCTTCCCGATTAATATGACTTATGGATCACTGGATTCACAACCATTCACAAAGCTAGCTACTTGCTTCATGTCTATACTCTAGGGCACTTTTGGTTGCTTGGTGTTGTTTCATTGCGCACAAATGCTTTTCATGGACCCCATGTCCATTGTCATTTCCCCTTGCATGTATCCTTTCTTGGGGCATCATTTTTAACCCTTGTCATCAATCACAAACTTGTGGATCTCTTTAACACTGATAACAAAACATTTGTACAACTATCTTGACTATTGTTGGGTTGGATATGTGCGTTCATACTTGTTTTCCTGTTACATGAGCTTGTTTCCTTCTTGTATTACATTGCATTTTTGTATGTTGCGTGGAGTTGGTATTTTTAGCAATGGAAAATTGTTCGTAGTATGGCTTTTCATGTCATTCTACCTTTGTCGTATGCTTATATTTTTAATAAGGGCCGATGATGTAGTTCATATGGAAATATGATGACATCGAATTGGTTCCAAATAAACAGCAGCTAGAGGCTATGCTCTTCTCTCCCCTCCACATTTCTTCTCCATCCCTTTCCTTTCACCCCTAATTTTCTCTCTCATTAGGCATCCCGCCCCTTCCCCATTCTTCTCACCATTTTTTCGATCGTCGATTGGCTTCTTTCATCACCCCATCGACACTCGAGGGGGCATCTCTCCCTCCTACTAATTTTTCTTCTATTCCTTCAAAATGTTTCTTTTGTCTACTATCTTTGAAGTGACTTCACTTACACTACCCTAAAGAGCGGAAAATGTAGACACCTATAATTACGCCTAAGCAATTTAAATACTTAAATTGCTAATTATCTCCTTTCCCACAAATTGACATAGGGTCAATAGCACTCATCTTCTCTTCCATTGTCATTAATTGATTACATTAAGCTAATTAATTAAGTCACCTATCCAACACATACCCTAATTAACGACCTTTCGTTAATTGACACCTTCTATCTAGTCTAATTAATTATTATTAATTAATTAGCCTCCCTTCTCATTAAATCAATAAATCCCTATTTAATTGGTTTAATCCCTTCCTAATGGTCTAAATCACACTAATATCCATCTAAAATCTTATAAAATCTTGCACATGTATTTAATTAATCACCTTGATTAATTAATACACCCCCTTTATCCACATGAGCCACTTGAGGACAAACTAAACCCTCCTAAAGCTAACTCAACCTCATCTAAACCCCCCTTATCCATAACTAACTCCACATCTCCTTTATCCCACATTCATGAGGATGTGTTGAATCCTTTATCCTTTGGGCTATATAAAGAGCCCTCCACCTACCTTTTTACTTACACCTAAACTCCTTAAGAGAGTAAATGCTAAGCATATAGCTAAGAGACTAAGAGCTTGCATTTGTCCTCTTGAGAGTTCATCATCTTGAAGAGTTAAGCCTCTTTCTCAAAAGTGCTTAGGTCATATGGGAGGTGTCAAAAGGGGTCTTGTAGCCCAACTTTGACTAGCCCTCATTCCTAGGTGCTTGGAACCTTAAGGACAACTATTTTGATAGCCATGGAGCCTACCTAGGTTCTTTCATTTGCATGTTGTTAAAGAATAGAGGTTATTTAGATACTTAACATTGTTGATTTCATAGTTTTATTGATAAATGTTAGCATCTAACCCTTGATTAATTCTTATCATGATGGTGCTTAGAATGTTTGTTTAATTCTTACTAATGAATATTTAGGTGTTAGTCTTCCATTCATATTTAACATTAGTTAGAAACAAACACTTGTTTTCTATCCATTACATAAAAAAACATTGGTTATGGTAGCCACCCATGTTAGCATAAATATCATGGATTAATAAATCATAACATTGAACTTTTGAAGTCCCAGGTCACTGAGTTAACTAATATGATGCATGGATTGAACCAACAGAATAACCTTTTTCTCAACAAATTATAGAAAGAGTCTTCTTCAGAGAATAGCTTCTCTTCTCCCAACACATCCTATGGGCCCAAGCTGGACTTTCCAAGGTTCAATGGTACAAATCCTACAGGATGGATATATTGAGCCAAACAATTCTTCAACCTTCACAATACTTATTACTGTAAACCAAGTCCCAATTGCTTCCTTCCACTTGGAACAAGAAGCACTTCAATGGTACCGTTGGTATCTCAAATCGAATGATGAACCAAATTGGAAAAATTTTGCATCCTTACTTCTAGGAAGGTTTGGTCCCTCGACATTCAAGGACTTTACAAGATCTCTCACCAAACTCTACCAGATAGGTACTATTCATGATTACCATATTGAATTTGAGAAACTGGCTAATCACACTTGAAGGGTTGTCAGATGACTTCTTCAAGAGTTATTTTTTTAGTGGCCTCAAAGAGCCACTCTGCTCAGAGGTGAAAATGTTTTGGTCCAAAAATGATGGAATCCTTGGGCCTAGATGAGTTAGCAGAAGATAAAATCTCGGTGCATCATTGACCTCCCACTTCCCACTCATAAAGAACACAAAAAACCAATGACCAACATCAACTACCTAGGTCAAGTGCCTTAATTATAGATGTGGCTCCTACGGAGAAAGGATTATGTTATAATTGTGATGACAAATGGGTTAAGGGTCACAGGTGCATCACACAAAAGCTCTACTTGCTAGATGTGGAATCACCGCTAGAGAAGCAAGACATAGGGCCAATCTATAGAAATTACAAGATACTCAAGAGGAAAAAACACCTCGAAGACTCGGTGCCTCAGGAGATTCAACCCAAGATCTCTCTACATGAATTAGTAGGTTTTACTACCCTCAAACCATGATGGTCATGGGGTTTTTAAGTATACCCCTCTCACAATCCTTGTTAACTCAGAAGAATTCACAATTTCATCGATCCTCACATTATTAAATAAACATATTACTTTGTATACTCTTATTCTACCTTTTACGTCATGATTTCTAATGGTGGAACATTTCCATATCAAGGGATGTGTCGAATGTGCATATTGTGATATGTGATTACACTATTCACTTATATATTTTTCCCTACCCTTCGAGGATGTGATGTGGTTTTAGGTTCGCAGATTGCTCCATGTATTGGGACCTAATTTATGGGACTTCTTTAAGATTTGGATGTAGTTAAAATATAGTGTCCAGAAGCACACCATAAATTTTTATTGCTGTTATCTCAGTAAGCATCATCAATTCCCATTACATGGAAAATATTTTAAAGAAAGGATCACATGAGATCATTTCCTAGTTGCACTCCATCCAACTCTAGCCCATGAATGCTACTAACTACACTTTTGATTTACAATTAATCTTTGAAAATAATATGACCATTTTTATAGAGCCAATGGGTTTTCCCCCTTCATACCACAAATATCATCCCATTCCTCTCCTTTCAAGAAGTACCCGACCCAACATCTAGCCATACTGTTATCCTCATATGTAAAAGGTTGAGATTGAGAAGTATGAGAAATCCTCAAGTCCAGATATATTCACCTCACCACTAGTGCATACTCATCCCCAATGTTTCTTTTCAACAAAAAGGATGGGTCATGGCACCTCTGTATTGACTTATGTTCCCTTAACCACCTCACTATCAAAGATAAATTCCCAATTCTGGTCATCGATGAGCTTCTTGATGAGCTCCATGGGGCAATTTTTTTCAAATTAGATCTACGTTCAAGCTATCATCGATCTAGGTGCATGTTGATGACATTCCAAAGATAACCTTCCACACTCATGATGGTCACTATGAGTTCTTGGTCATGCCATTTGGACTTACAAATTCCCCTTCAACATTTCAAAGACTAATGAATAAAATATTTCGGCCTTTTCTTTGTCAATTTGTTTTAGTTTTATTTGATGATATTTTGATATATAACCACAGATGGGCCAAACATATCCAACATATTGACAGGAATTACAACTTCTAGCAGAAAATCAATTATGTGCCAAGCAGTCCAAGTGTTCCTTTGGTCAAGAGGAAGTTGAATATCTAGGGAACATTTTTTTAGCTGATGTGGTGCACGTGGATCTAGAAAAATTAGTTTCATGCAACATTGGGCTCGGCTAACAACCCTCAAGAACCTTTATGGTTTCCTAGGCCTTATATGATACTATCATAAGTTTTTCAGGGATTATGGAAAGATCGTAGCTCCCTTGACTTTCTTATTGAAGAAGGATGCATTCACATGGAATGTGACAACCGAACCGGAAGTCATGGAACTCAAATAATTTATATGTAGCAAACCAGTTTTGTCCATGCCACACTTTACCAAAACTTTCACCATCAAAAGATATGTATGTGGCAATGTCTTGGGTGTTGATTGCCTTCACTTAGAAATCCCTTTTTTCCAAAATTTAGCTTTGTCTACATATGAAAAGGAGATGATGTCAACTCTGTATGTAATAAAAATAACAACCATACTTAATTGGGAATCATTAATGCATTTTTGAAATATTTCCCGAGAATCATGTGTCATCACCAACATAACCTAAATAGGTTAGTAAAGTCATGGGATATGATTATGAGATCACTTACGGTGTAGGGTATATATAATGTCATTGTTGATGTTATCTCACGCACATTCGGGGACCAACCTTACCTTTTTACCATCTCCATGCCCATTCCAAATTGGTTGGAATTCATATAACAAGGGTTTGCAAACGATCCGTTATTACAACCCCTTTTTCAACAATTGGATGCTAACCTATCTATGAAACCACATTATTAATGGGATTACAGCTTCTATATGATATAAAGGTCATTTAGTACTTTCCCATAGCACAAAAATTCATCACGCCATATTATATGAAATCTATGCTTCTCCTTTGGTAGGGCACTCATGAATTCTTAAAACATATGAGAAAGCATGTCAAAACTTATTTTTGAAGGGAATGCAAAGAGACATTAAAAATATGGTGGAAAAATGTGATACCTTCTAATACATAAAAGGTGAAACAATACTAATTCCTGGTTTTCTCTAGCCTTTTCCCATTCCTACTTTAAGCACGAAAAACTATGCATAAACGGAAAGACAAGAAAAAAACTAAGTAAACCTCTCCTTAATGTTTTTATTGCAAACCATGGATAAGGTTGTGGAAGAATTTAAACTTGTATAACCTTGTAAATAATGGATTGTGGGTGCTCTTAAATTAACCTCCAAAATGAGATATTGCAATGCTACAAACACAAATATGGACACCGAAAATCTTCCAATATACAAATATTGGATGCAAAGTTAGCATAGTTTTGTTGCTTCAATCCAAGAGAAATCGAAGAGAGGGGAAATCCAACTATCTTTCAAAGGACGTGGCCTAGTTTTTATAGATGAGGAGAGGCCATGAGAAGTGGATCAAAGTTTGAATGAGTTCCATGATCATGAATGTATTTCTGAAATAACAAGTAGATTTAGTTTATACAGTTGTAACTTTGAAGGGGCAATTATTATTTGGTTGGTAGTAAGATTTCATCCGAGAAAGTGGTTGTAAGTGAAATATTATTTACCCCACCTTTTAGGATATTGGAAGTGGAGTTGACAAAAATAGGGAATTGGAATCCAAGTGGAGTATAAGTGGAGATAATTAATCATTTATTTAATAAATGTTAATTAAACTAGATAAATGGGTGTAAGAATTAATTTAATTAATTCCAAAAGGGTAATATAATTAAATTAGTTAATTCTAAGGTTTATGATCCAAAGTATGAATCAGTTAGTTTAATTAATCAATTCAAGGATTTAAATAACTAAGGACATATTGGGAATGGGTATGTAATTTTTGGGTGTTTACACCTACCGGGATTTGGAAAGATATTTCTATGGATTTCATTGAAGGGATCGAAAAATCTAGAGGAAAAATAATGAATCGGACGTGGTAGACTACCTCTCCAAATATAGTCATTTTTGTGCCCTTAGCCATCCATATATAGCCTCCACGGTCACACAAGTTTTCTTGGATCAGATCTTCCACCTTCATATAATACCATCTTCAATTTTCTCCAATCGTGACAAAAATTTCACCGACAATTTTTGGATGGATCTATTCCAATGCACAAGCACCAACAAATAGATGGCCAAAAAGAAATTGTCAACAAATGCTTAGAAACATTCCTTCATTGCTTTTCTTTGGAACAAAAACACCAGTGGGAAAAGTGGCTTACCATAGAAGAATGTTGGTAAAATACATCATATCGCACTTCTACTAAAATCACTCCATATGAAGTAATTTATGGTCAAGCACCACCAATGCTTCTCCCCTATACCCATGATAGTTCATTGATTCAAGTGGTCGATACTACTCTTCGAAACTGGGATCAAATTTTCAGCACCTTGCAAGAAAATCTCCATATGGCATAGAACCGAATGAAGCAACATGCTAACTAACACCACTATGAGTGCACCTTTCAACAAAGTGATATGGTTTTTCTTCATCTACAACCATATACAAGTAATCATCCCTAAAACTAACAGGGTGTCATAAGCTTGCTCCAAAGTTTTATGGGCCATATAAGGTTCTCCAGAAGATTGGGTCTATTGCTTACAAGTTGGAGCTTCCACCCTCCTCCTGAGTTCACCCAGTCTTTCATGTCTCATGTTTGAAGAAAGTTCTTGGAACCAACATTAGAGTGTAAATAATTTTACCAAAACTTGATAATGAAGGCTCCATCCTTCTCAAACTAGAAGCAATCCAAGATAGGCGAACCCTACAAATTTGTTTCCATTCAATCACAAAAGTATTAATCTAGTGACATAGCATGCAACCAGAAGATGCAACATGGGAACCACTCTTCCAGATTCAATAAAAATTCCCACATCTAAAGATTTGAGGAAAACATTTTTATAAGGGGGAGGGGATGTTAAGAACTCATGTCCTACCCTTCTCTTTACATTATTAGTGTATTAGTTGTTATGGATGCATATGCTTTGTAATTCATCCCTTGAGCATATTTGAATTATCCCACATACATGGGAAGTAGTAGTTATTAGAATAGACTTAGTATATAAGTAAGTGTTGAGGCCCAATGAAGGAATCCACGAATATTATTATATTGAGCTTACTCAAAGGAGGTTTCCCCTTAAAGTGTCATGTGATCTAAAGGTTAATTGAGTTATTTCTCAAAGTTCATTTCATTGTTCATTTATTTTTGTAGTTCATAAATCTATGGAGAATTATCCTCACGATACAATATCATACCCTTTGATAGTTTTTATCTACAACTTCTTATGTGTTTTACTTTCCTAGAGATGTCTTTTGCTATATGTCACTTTTTCTTTCACAACCTTGTGATTAATTGTAATAAGATGTAATAAAGTGGAAACCCTAAATACCTATAATACCCTTGATCAAATCATTAGATAACTAAAAGGATAAATCATGTTTTTCGTGAGGTTGGAATACCCTTAGATATCAACCCAACTAAACCAATCCAAGTGCTACACTACATGCCTTCATGTGAGATCAAGCATCATGTAGTTATTCTAGGTGCATTTGAAAGTATACAAGTGATTTAAGTCAACCCCTATGGGTGTCATCATGTCTCTTCACACAAATAATATTAAGCTAACTATAGAGTAAATAAGTTACCTATCATGGTAGTAATGTGATGTGGTGTATTTTGGCTGCATGACCTAACCCTTTGTTCCTTGAAACCATTTGAAAATGGATGGAGTGACTTTTCCTTTGCTAAGACATGGCTCTAGGACCTTTGCATGCTTGGAAATTGGGGCTATAATCCTTGATATGATTAAGATATTTCAATTATAGTAGGGGTTGATATAATTGATGTGCAATTGATTTAGGAAGATCTAGAAGAGCCTTGTTTAATTTTTAAATGATATTTCTAATAGTATCTTGTAAGAGTGTTAGATGAGTAATAAAGTGATATTGAATTGCTTATATAATATTTCATCGGTGAAATATAATTCTAAGGACAACCCTAGGAAGAGGAAACAACATAATAAATATATTAAAGAGATTAGGGAATGTCAAGATTGTATAAGTCGACCAAGATCAAAATTTACATCTTATCCAAACTATACAGTCCAAGATAGGAGAGGTGTGATGATAAATAGATATTTTTATCATGTTGAACACATATATTTTACTGATTTGAATAATTAATATTTCCTAATTTTTTGACAAAGTAGAGTGTAAATATGAGAAAGTCGTGAAATAAAGAGATATACGATACAATGATTAGAATTATAATATGAAAATTTGTCTTAGCAAGGGAACATAGCCAAAGTTATCATTTTCATATGAAAATTTCCATAATTTTAATTTCTACATGCCCCCACATTTAAACATGTAATTTAAAATTGCATGCTTAAAGGAAAAACAAACTAGAGTGTACACACTTTTTTCACTTGGTAGTTATTCTCTCGATGTGTTGGTATTTGCACACTCCATGATGAAACCTACAACAAAAGTGTATTTAATATTTATGATAGAAATTTGATAGTAACTCAAAGTGCAAATAACGCTTGAAAATTTTGTAACTTTGAACTTGCAAAATGTAAAGGAGATGCAAAACATGGAAATAATAAACTTGTTCATTTTGAGGAGGGAGGATCTCCCATTATTTTTGTAATATGGATATTTGGAATTGTTTATGAGATGTCAAAGGATTAGAGGTGAATACTACTAAATTGTGATAAAGGAGAAATGTGAGTGTTCATTGCATGCAACCCAACACTTAAGGGGAGAGAGATAGGAAACAAATTACCCCAACAAGACAAAATACTAGTGTATTAGAATATTTAGAAACCCTGATATCAGATTATGAATAACTTATTTAGTTTAATACCCTCCACAACCCCATGGACCACATTGTTAAAGATAGATCTAGGCCTAATGTTTTAACTATTGTAACTTCACGAGTAAGATAAAACCAAATAGCCAAAAGGAATGAATATAAAATGCTTCATTATGTGCTATACTAATGATATTGAGTGTATATATCTTGGTATAATGTAGAGGAGATGAATTCCCATGCCCCAAACCATATTCTCGATATTGTGACTACATAATATAGAGGATAAGGAATGAAGTACTCATGCCCCTTGTCTCATGCTATGAACAAAGTAATTTGTATTTGAAAATGTGTAAGAAATTTCTCAATAGATTATAGAATATGATAATGTTGGAAATTTATGAGAATATACCCTTGTATGGGAACATCTATTGTGGTGAGGACCATACAAAAGTCTTGATTAAACTGTAGAGTTTTGACTCGTGTTGCATTTTGGAACTTTTTATTATTTATATATATTTATGAGGATATGGACTTTATAAAACATGTTCATGTGTTTGTAGTCCATATGTAGATGTCCATATATCTAGATTAATGCCCCTCTTTTGAGGTGCATGTGATAAAACATATGAGTGCATGAATTGAAATAATAGATGCGTACCCATGTTTGATAAGTATGATAATATATGTAGGATCACATTGAAGGATGGAGTGGTGGACACCATTAGGAACCTATACCTATAAAATGGGTTACAAGTGGTGGAAACCATAGTGTAGAGAGACAAAAAAATGTAATAACACACACACGCACAAAAGAAGATGGAGTTTCGTTAATCATCTCATCTTTTTGAAGTAGGTCCTAGATGATGTTATGGAATTGGGGACATGAATAAGTGGAATTAAATTCAATGTGATGAAATTCACACCATTCATGGAATGTATGCCACAATGACATAGGTATCATGGATGAGACAATGATCAATGCCATATTGAGAAAATATTAGAGAATGAAAGAGAAAGATTTGGTCAATGGAATGAATTTGTGGGTGGAGCAGAGAAAATGATAAATCTTAGTAGGAGGTAATGAATGAAAGGGTGTGAAAGGTGGAGTAGAGAAAGTGGGAGGAGGATCATGGAATATGACATGGTTACATGAAAGGGAAGTAGTAAAATAGGTGGGGGAGGGAATGAAGCATGTATAAATGCAATAAGATGCCCAATATAGACATATTCGAGGAAATACGTCATCTGCATGGCCTCATTGAAAGTGCCTAGTGGGTATATTTGGAAGTGGAATATGAGAATCCCTCTCTATAGAGTAACATATCGTACACAAAAATTTTACTGATTTATATTAACTTGAATGGAATTCACAGAAATTTACATGAAGCTTCTCTCTATAGAGCTTACAAATATCTCATAGAGCATTATAAACTATGACATTTCCCCTAATGACCTAACCTAGACTAGTTAAAATTCTTGACGAGGTTCTATGGGCCTACAATGAACTATCCACTCTTAGTTAGATATTTATTCCTCTCATACATATTCAACAACTTCAAATTTGGCTTCCTTGGCTACCTATCCTAACTATGAAATAGTGAACTCATCCTCCCTTTATAGCCATGTATTCCTGCATCTCTATCCTCATTTAAAATATATTTTAGGTGGGTTATTACCTTCTAGATGCTTCCAAATATTATTTCTTAGATTAAATTTTGAATTCAATCTCATTTAACGCTTTGAGCTACATCATCTAGACATTACTTGTTTGTTTCATGTTGATCTAGTCATTGGGATCAACTAACCATTGATCCTACTCATATTCCTTATTAGAAACCTTATGACATCTCTTTTGTCTCATCTTCTAACTCCCAAATCTACCACACACTTCTTGCTTACACTCCTTTTCCATACCTCTTCTTCATTATTCCAAGCACTCTTATGTTTGAGTTATACCTTCACCTTTTTTCCATGGAATTCCTCTAGGATTCTATGAAATCTCTAAAACATTTGTGTGCCTACTCCAAAATCCAAGGTATCATGAAATATTTCCTCTCATGCTCTTACATATTTTGTGCACTCTTTTCCACCACGCATAAATCTTTCATAACCTATGCACACCTCCAGTCATCTAGGTTGGGCCAAACTCTCTTCCACACTCCAAAACTCCTATGTGCACCACTACACATTATTATTCTATCCATAAAACGTAAAATATTGTGTACCTATACTACTATGCACTTCACCAAATATGTCACACACTATTATGCTCTTTCTTCTCACATGCACTATGATATTTGTTGGTAGCGCACACATAGTACTAATGTACTTCTTCACAATCAACCTTTTAATATGCTCGATTATTATTCTTCTTCCATGTGATCTCAAACCTTTCACGCATCAACACTTAACCAAAATTTTGATGGATTGATTTGGACCTTGGATGCTTTTACATCACTCATTTCAAAGAGATGTGTGTGACACAACTTCTAGTAAATAGTTAATGATCTCTAATTGCGGAACTTGCTCGAAAGGGGAATTTTTAAATGAGCATGTGCCAATGTGAAACAAATGAAATAACAGATTACATTGGAAGAAAAATGGACCGAGAGGGGGGATCAGTCCTTACAAAACTTTTTAAAAATTCATATTTTCTTACTTAAACCATAAACCATAAACCATTCTTTAATTTCTACATAACATCATACAAAATAAATTCAAATAACCATAAAAAAGAGAGATAACACCATAAAACAAGATAAAGTGTGAAACCATCAAGGAGAAGAAAAACCAATGAAACTTCTGATTATATTACTCAAATCAAAAGTATTTAGTGAAGCACCAACTTCACAAGGAGAAGCAATCCTATAAGGAGCACCAACTCCACAAGGATGATACAACCCCATAAGATGATCAATAACCCACTCAACCACCTTTATATGAATATTTCTAATGTCTTGTTTTTGTAACAACTGATGGAGATCACAACTTTAGCTCACAACCTTCAAACCCTAATTCACTTAGCTCACTACATCTCTCACTTTCAAAACTTTTCTTGGATTCAAACCCTTGCACACACTTTATACAATTTGTAAACCTCTTGAAAAATTATTCATCTCTCAAAAAATTCCTTCATACCTGTTAAAATCACACACATGGGTCACACTTTTCCCTCTCTCAACTAGTCTAAATTTGAATTCAAACCCTTGCTTTATATCCTTCTCATCTCAAAAATATAAATAAAGTCATCATCCCTCCTTCAAATTATATTTCCATAACGTATTATAATTCCTTATAACTCTAAGTGGAAGGCTTTCAACTAAGACCTTCTCTAAAAACTGATTTAAACTCCGCCCCAAAACTACTTTATGACCAGTCACCATAAATATGGTACACTTTTCCATTTATAATCATCACCATGATATGAAACCATCATGGAAATAAATAAAAAATTCCATTCGAAAAAAATGTCAATTTATTTTTCAAATCCTTTGGACAACCTTGTCCCAAGTTGAACTTCTTCATGAACTTCCTGTTTGAGTGGGATATACTCATCACCACATGATCTACCATACCTTTCTAGAAACCGGGAGGAGTCATATAAATCATAAAATCATTATACTATCTCAACCAATAAATTATGGCACTTATGAATCAAATATCTCCTACCACTTTCAAGCTAGGGTTTCAAGCACACAAAGAGTTGTTTACCTTATTAATATTTGTTCATAAAAACCTGATGATGAAATGACCTCATTATTTTTGTGAAACCTTCTTAGTTCAATGGAAAATCATTCTTGAAAGCCACAAGTTCCTATTTAAATAAATTTTTTAGGGTGAGCATCAGAAGGTGCAATTCAAGCTAGAAATCACCTTCTTCTTGACCCTGTTTCACCAAAGCCAACATAACTTGCAAAATATTATTCAAAATGACTTAAAAATTTTCTCACTCCTCTAGGACACCCCTGGTCATAATCTCAAATCATCAACATATCTAAAATAGGTCTCCTTTTTCTCAGGCCATCTCATTTTCATGACTAGCCCTTAGGGTTTTACATGGTTTAGGCTAGGTCAACTGAAAAAAAAATAGTAACCCATACTAAAACCTCTCCAAAAGGACCTAAAATAACTATAACAACATTTATGACATCTCTTCATTCCTCTATGAGCTCACATAGCTCTATAACTCATCCTCATTCCTTCTTAACACCTAGACTCGGGTCTAGATGAGTATCTGAATCTTGGTCTTAAACATATAACTTGCACACTTTGAAACTCATGTGACTACCAAAATACTCCCCAAAAATGATTTAAATGATTATAATAAGTTCCTAAAGCTACCAAACAACTCAAACCACCTAGGCTAATTAGGTCACCTGAATAGGCTTGCAGGCCAAGCTAATCTCACCGAATCACCTCATTCCATCATGAAACTAAATGAATCTACATATCACCATACTACTAAGAATCCTTTGACTCTACTCCATCAACCTCTTTTTAATTAATGAGATTTTACATAATTGACACACCTAGAACTCAACATGTCGTAATCTTCCCCTTTATCATTGATAGAAAACACCTAATCTCCCCCTTTTTACATTAATGAAAAAGTGTATACCTGTATCAACTGATATTCATCCTTCTAAAATTCATAAGATCATATCTTGGTTGTAAACATCAACCAAATCCTTCATACTAGCTCACAAAATTGACATTTCTCACTAAAACTATGTTTTGCCTTCTTTCTATACCATGGAAACACTATAGCAGACCTAGAACTGATGCATACAACTCACTCACATGCCAAAAATAATGAATTTGAGCTCAGAACACCATATTTACTTTTTTACACCTTGAGAAAGCAAAATATTGGCTAGTTTCTTGCATACCTTGTCTTCTCATCACTCTTAGGACTGAAATCCCTAAGACAATCTTTAGTGGAAAACAAAAAAAAAATTGCTTCTTACCTTGATAGCTTTCCTTGGAGAGATGTCAATCACTTCAACTCTACCTTACAACACCTCCTTAGTATTTTCAACCTCCTTTCATGCTATCATGATCTTCTTGAATCAAGAGTACTCTTACCTTTGGAGTATACTATCACACCATCCTTCATATAGTTATTATGGCCATTTAGATACCTTATACATCAATTTGAGATTTAACATGAACTCCCCTTGTCTAAATGAGTTAATAATGACATATAGGTATTAATTTTGGAGCAAAGATGACCATCTATAGTCACAACACACACTTACTTACCTCCTTTAGCAACCATGAATAGTACCTCATTACTCATATAGCTCTATCTTCTTGAGATGGAGACCACTTAAGTTTATTCTATACATGTGTCACTATATGACATCAAAATATCTCATACACTACTTGATACAAAACATCTAAACTTTGATAACTAAAGCAACTTAAACCAATAAAATCATACCTTGGTCAATTTCTTGCACAATTCACTAGTATACTTGCCTTCATAGTCTTCATGACATTTAGGACTCATGGTAGATACCTCATATGATTGATCATGGATCAAATGAGCTTCCTTTATCTCAGTACACTAATTCACACCCATAGGATGTCATTTTATCTTCACATAGTCTTGACACAATAATCTTAGATTAGACTCTTACCTACAATCTTCTATACACATATGAAATATTCATATATCTTACTATATAAGTACTCTAAACTTCTTATGCACCTAAATAGATGGAAAATGTAGCTCCTCATATATTGGAAAATTCCACAGACCTGTGGCACTAGATCTTGCATAAAATTTCCACCTACATCATCCTTGATGAAGTATGACTTTACTTAAATCATGAAACCATTTATATAGCTTCTTGCATGTATCAGTCATCTTTATTGGCACCTTTCATCCCTTATTCACTATCACACCTTCAAGATTACATTCTTTAGCCTTAGAAGACCTTTTTCACACATGTAGGATACTATTTCTAGTCCACCATAACATTTTGTGATATGTCAAAGCATAGATCAAATAAATTCTAATCACAATCATGAAGATCTCTGTCACACAAGTTTCCATGACTCATTAAGCATACCTTTGAAGGTTAGAATTAAATTCAATTCCCTTGAGACACTACTTCAGATCCTCTGACAATCTTCTTTAGTCATAATCATCCTTCATATCTTGACCTCATGAGTATCTGTTACCTTTGTAACCTAGATTACTTTCCTTCCTCACTTGCTAGCATATTGCCTTCCTTTTCATACCTTTATGATGAATAATTATAACACATGTAACATGATATTACCTCATACACATACCACATCAAGAAATTTATATGGCTACAGACCTATAGCTTTCCTTTCTATCCTTGATCGAGATAATGGACTTTATTTGCCTTAGAGAGCCATCCCAGGTTGTATTCAAGTAATTTTCATAGAGCCTAGGCATTCTAGATGAATTACACACAAGACTCAAATCCTTAGACTTCACTTGATGGCCAAATTGCAATCTAAGAATTTGTATACCTCTTTTACTTATCTATCCTCCTCACACAAGCTACTAGCCCTATTCTAAGAAGAAATCACACCTAACACTTGATTTACTCACTTCCAGAGAGCAATATTACTAGTTTTGAGTACCCATTTTCATGCTTCAACTTTGTATAGCTCATTTCACCATGGGATTCTTTGGGAATGATTGATCAAACTTTATTTAGCAAGTCTTCAATTAGATATGTGAACTAAGACAACTCGTGAATCAATACTCTCATACACCATAGGAAACCAATGATGTTTTCAACTATAAGACCACCAAAATCTTTATGAGGAATTGTTATCCAAGAAAGTAGCACCACGGATATGGGAATGAAAAATCTCTAATTTTTTCTAACATTGGGCCATCTCTCAAGCTATGGGACTTGTGAGATTGAGATGGATCTCCAGAGAAAAATGGTTCATGTACCCAATCCTAGGCTACAACTACTCCTAATGCAAGAAAAACACCTATATAAGCCTATCCTAAAACTTACAAGGAGACATGGAGAGAGAGAGAGTGCATGAAAAGGGAAATCCTACACTAGGGATGGTGATAACACCAAGAAAACAGGTGTTGGACAATCCTCAATGCCTAAAAATAGAGAAAGGAAAGGATGGAGATGATGGAAACACATCATAGAACATGATATACATAATGCACCATTTCCAGCTTAAACACAACCATATATAAACCTACAATGGGAAGAATAAGATTAAAAATACACCTGAAAACATGAAAAAAGACAAGAAGACAATAGAAACAATGCAAGGATAAAGAGATAATCACAAACATTAATTTTATTACTCTAAGGGTATGCACAATACATAATTGTAGGAGGGAGAGGAAATATTCTCCATTAAAGAGATTAAACATGGAGGTTTGAAGCTCCAAAAACATCCTCACATAGAAGTAGAAGGGAGGGCAGCACAAAAAATGTCTAACTTTTTGTTAAAATGGCCCTCCTTACAATATATAGAAGAATGAAGTGAGAGGAGAAAGGAGGAGCTCAATATCTTGCTTCAACCAACCAAAAAAATCATCATGCAACCTGTAAAAGTGATGAGGTAACCTACAAAGTCCATGATCAATTGTACCCTTCCTTGTGCAAGAAGGAATGACCTCCATAACATCATTTACTTCATCTCTACACCTGGGTATGGCCTACATTGTCCTGTAAATTCATTACCATTTCTCTCCTACCTACCCTAATGAATTCCAATTTTAAAATCATTTTATGTCATTGGTCTCTGAATTACCTTTCCAATTCCTATACATTTGTGCAAATTTGATGAGTACAATGAAAGTTATGATCAATTTTGTGGGGGAACTTTTAGGTTTTTGGCTTCAATTCCCACCAACCACCAAGCTCCTTGGGTGACTCGCCACCTAACCCCTCTAGGTAACTCGGTGGCCAACTCTTGTTTTGTGGGGTCGGGCTCGGATAACACCATGCATGAGCTCGACAACTTGCATCATATCGATGTAACCCCGAGTCTCGCTCCGGTTCACCCACTCTACTCACCTTGTTTGTCGTGCTGGGACTTGACTTATATATTACATGCCCGATGAGGTGTTCGAGTGCCATGTTTCTCTCGATGTGCTAACCCAAGTTGTAAAATTAAAACCAACATCGTGACATGTTTTCCACCATGTGGACTCTGAGAAACTTGCCACGTATGCTTGTCAAGTTCGGGTTCTACTCGACACCCCGCATTGTTCTTGAGGTTCTTTCTCCCCATGTAACCTTGACTTGAAACCCCAAAAACATCCCTGAATCCCTATACACTGCGCAGAGATCCGTAACCTACATTACTCTAGTCATCAACTCGCTCAGGCATGCCATGTGTTACCTATTCTCCATGCCCGACTCTCGACTAACCCTGCTGATCACAAAACTCTTAGGGACCACCAGTTGGCTCGAAAGTCGATTCATCTATGTCGCCAATGCACCACCTCGATGAGTTATGGCTGAGCCACTCTAAGTGATTGAATCTCCCACCTAAGCTAATTTCAACTTGCCCACTAGCTTGGCCGGCTGGTTGGGCTTCCATGGCCATTTTGGAAATGGCCCTTCTTGACATTTTTCAATTTTTTTGAAATTATTTCCTAGATTTTCTCATTCTAGAGGCCATGGGGATGCAATAGGGCTTCCTAGGTCTATATTCTTCAATTTTTCTATTTTCCCACATTTTTGGCCAATTATGGGCCCATTTCTATACTCCTAGGTTGAACTTTGAAACTTATTAAAGCCCATAAGAGGAAAAAATTCCTCTGAATGATTCCACACTTCTTGAAAACATTGAATATGCTCCCAAAACATGATTTTTAGCTGAAATGCCTTAGATTTCTTGATGAATCCCTTTCTAGTGCTCGGGTCCAATCCTTCCCCATTGCCCATTCTACCCCTGGGGAAAAAATGGATAACAATTTTGGTGACTCGCGGGGCCATTTTCCCGCTAGATGGAGTTGACCATTTTTCTCAATGCATCCATTAGGCATGGAGTCCTTTGTGGCATCTTGAAACTGGTTTGAACTTGAAACTTGACCTTGAAACCTGCTTGAAGCATTGCTAAATACTACCACCGGATGCTTGAATCTCCTAGTCCACCTTATAAATTTTCTAAATTTTGTTTTGGAGACTAGAAAAATTGTGTTAAAACCGGATTTCCACCTTGCTCCTATAAACATGACATATGGGGTTGAATAATAAACACTTGTAACTTCCCCAACATCTTATTCTTACCAAAGCATGTAGAAAAACCAAACTTATTTCTTGACAAGATAAAACATTGCCGGAATTGCAAACATATCTTTGGTTAGGGAATCATTTTGGGGTTGTTGCTAAAATTGGAATTTTTTTCTTTCGAGGGTGCTTGGAACATAATGAATGCCAAAGCTTCTCTAAAATGAATTTGGGAGGGTTGCCAACTGATTTTATGATTGCTACAAGAGGGTAATAGAAGCTAAAATGTAGCTTTTCTTAAGGGATAAGAGATTAAAGACACTAAAATTTGTCCCCAAACTGATTTTAGTTTCTCTACATTTGAATTTTCTTGAGGATTGAATCTACTTCCTGCAACTATGAGATTCTTACAAAAACATATTTCCCACGGTGTACTAAATTTTGCAAGAGAAACCAGGAGCAAAAACAGTGATCCATAGGGATCTAATAAGACTCCACTTCATCAAAACAACCAAGACTACAAAAGGAAAAGTTAGAAAAATAAAAAGAAAACTATAAATTTACAGAACCACCCCTTAGCACGAGAGGTGGTTTCATAACCCCCTTACATAGGATGATGGTTACGTAATCGTTGGTATGGAAACACCAACATTCCTATCACTTATGGATAAAAATAAAATAACTCAATGAGCACAAATCACATATTTAAAGCGTTTGGACTGTACCTCTTCCTTTGTGTGACCTTTCACATTCTCCAGTGCATGGGAGGACATGAGAACAACTATAAATACAAGGGGGAGTAAGTGTAATGATCATCATATGCATAAAATAATTAAGAAATAATAATTTAGTGCTGGAGTTGAATTGTAGGAGCAAGGAGTTGTTAGTGTAGATTCATGGCACCCCTAATCGACCCTCAAATCTGCTGTAGACAAATGGCCAATTCGGTGTGAATGCACAACATGGAGTTTTCCCAAAGTGTGGGACCTTTGCAATTGGGGAAAACTCTCCAAATTGAAGTTGGTTCTTACTCCTCTGTTTAGGTGTATGCATGCAATTTTTGTAGAGGTTATGATTCAAAATTCCTACTCTAAAACTACCAAGGAGACATGGTTGAGAGAAAACATGGAAATGGAAAAAAACTAAGCAAAAACAAGAATGGTGATACACCAAAGGAGTGTTGGACTTCTTGCTTTACAAATTTGACATAGATCATGGAGATTCAACACTAAAACATGCACAAATTACCAGAATGCAATGAAAGATAAGAAAACAATAATAAATGCATGAGAGGATTAAAAATAGATCACGTAAACATACATTATCATTTCCAATTTTGATACAATACATTCCATTGGTGAAGAGGCAAAAATGAATTACAATATCCATGGGAGGTTTGAAATTCTACAAATCTACCGCTAAGGAAGAAAAGAGATCTTACGAAGCGGGGGTCCAACCTTTTTCAAAAATGAGCCAAATTTGGATTTATCATTCGAATGTAATGAAGGAAATGAGAAAACATGGAAAAATCAATTTTAAAACTCCAACCACCGACAAGATCCATTTAATTATCCTAAAAATTATGGGTTTCCATGAAAAATCCCATACTTCATCATACATTGCTTCATAGAGAAAGAAAGAGGCCCATACTTCATTAATTTTGGTGGTTGGGGTCATTTTCTGTAATTTTTCCATGCCAGAGATGTTTTCCCATTTTCTCCCACAAAAATCCATCAAAATTTAAAATTAAAGTGTCCATCATGTAGAGGATTTCAACAGCTTTCCATTGATACCAAAATCATGAAAATCTGAGCTCTAGATCGAAAGATATGCCCCTCTAAAGATTTGGGTGAAAATAGATAAAATTAGGGCAAAAATCACGTTTTTGGGCCGATATTTACCTTTTTTCCTTTTAAATTTTAAATTGGGAAAATTTCCCAATTTACCTCCACTCCCTGCTCTCCCGATGACATGTGGCGCCCTCTAGATGATCTGCGGGCCGAAGACCTACCTTTTTCCCTCTGATTTCAAATTGGGAAAATTTCCAAAAAAATCTACGCCCCGCTCTCTCGATGACACATGGCACCTTCTGATTCGGCATGAAGGTGCGGCCCAAAATTTTCTCTTCTCCTTTGCGGGCTCACGGGCTGATTTTTGACTTTGATTTTTTAGCCAAAAAAGGCTAAGTGTCACAATTTCCTCCCTGGCCCCGCAAGTCCGTTTCTTCCCTTTGTCGGGGCTGCAGGCCAAATATTTCCTTTGCACGTTTTTCCGTAAAAATGGCTAAGTGCCCAAATTTTCTCCCTGTCTCCACCGACCCGCCAATTCCCTTGGCAAATTTTCCAACTTAGCTCCGTGGACCCGCCTAGGGCAAAATTTTAACTATTACCTCTGTCGAGCCATAACTCAAAAAATACAAGGAGTTAGGAGGACTTCTTTACCTTTCTGGAAAGGGGAAGAAAAATCCTATCTTATGAAGCCATTTCTAGAATATTTTGAGTGCTTGAAATGTGTGCAAATTGAATTTGAAGCAAAAGGAAGGAAAGAATGAAGGAAAGTTAGCCAAAATAAGCAAGGGCTCATTTTGGATAACAATTTTGGTGACTCAGAGGGGTCATCTACCTACTAGATGAATGATTAGTGGCCTTTTGAAGCATCCATTAGGCATGGAGTCAATCCTAATAACCAAATCTGATCTGAACTATGAAAATCTAACCTCTGAGCCACTTGGAAACCCACTAGAATGCACTATGCAAGAGCAACCAAAACAACACCAAACAACTATGTACAAAATGAAAATCATACATGATCCAAATGGAGCATGCGAGTGTGCAAAAGAACTTCTTCTACTGAAAACAAACCTACCTACTCTACTCTAACCAAGAGCAAAGGGAACTCAAACAAAACCTACAATTGGTAGGGAGAAATAACTTCCCTTCCTCAAAAATGGCAGCCATGCAACTAATTTGGCATTGAACATGGCTAGTTGGAAGAGTGAAAAAATAAATACAAGCTAATCTTCCACCCAAATCACCAATGTATCAACTGAAGAAAAAAACAATACCTCTCTTAGTTTCTCTGCATTTATATTGAAAAGGTATGGCAGTTGATCCTTGGCACTTTGCATATCATCCTCATGCTTAGAGGCAAGAATGACTGGTTGTGTATTCTCCTTTGACTCCAATGAAGAAAAATACCTGATTGGGCAAGGTCTGATCTGTTTGATATGCCCATCACTCTGAAATTATCCTCCAAAAATGGAGTCTTCTTGCAGACCTCCTTGGGTGAATGGTGTGGAAGGAATGGTGGAACTTTTCTGCTCTTTTCCTTCCTCTTCTAGTGAAGAACATGGAAGATTAATATCTTCCAACCTTGATTCCAAAGAGCTGCTATAAAATGCAAGATGCTGCAATTGAATGCTCTCCTTCATGGTAGTAGGTTCTTGTGTTTGGAAGATGGATGATGAAGGATAAAACAATGTGATTTCAATTGGTTCCTCTCCATCAAAACAGTCCTCCAAATCTGATAGATAAACTACCTCCTTGTTGTCCTGTTGCAAATGCTCAACCTCTTCCATGGTGTTCTTTTGATCTCTCTTTAGCATGCAATAAAAGTCGTGAACTTGTTATGAGCTTCATATAATATGTGAATCCTTGCAACCTAATCTCTGCATACCATCTTTAAACTGGAGTAATTCAAACTTGACCACCAAAGAAACAAACTCAAATCGTGACTAAATATTAAGTTGGTCATCAAGAATCAAGCCTCGGCTATTATTTACTCTAAACAGATTTATGATGTCAATGCCATGATGGGTTGACTTTTGATCAATCAACAAGGTAATATTAATCACAATATGGGTATAGCCAGAATAAAGCATAGGCCATCCTTTGAACCTATTGGTGCTCAAATTAGTCTCACCCTGTTTGTCATTGAAATTCCTTAGTTTGCAGCCTGTCTTTGTTTTCTATCTCCTCATATTGATGCTTGAAGACTCTGTCCTCCATTTGGTTTCCATGATCAGTCCCTTCCTTGGTCAAGGATCACTTAAAAATCTAGAATTTGTTTTTCGTTCCTCTGTCCGTGTGAAAGAGTCTATAACTTGGGCGTAAAACTCGGGTTTTTCCTTTCCTTCCATTTTCCACAGTCATGTTTTGTTGTCCCTGTCATTTTTGTCCCAAATACCTATGGAAACATGATTGGATGTAGCTCGGAGGATCATATTTGAGCCTTATAACATTTCCAAATTCTCTAGTCCTTGAAGAAAGATTCATTTCCGGGCTCAAATGGTGATTTTCTTGCATTTTACGATTTGACGGGTGTATTTTTCCCGGTCAAATTTACTTCTCAACATCAATGGAAACGTGGCCCTTTCTGGTTAGATGCGACTCAATGGGGCACTTTAAATATTTTAAGGCCCGATTCAACACAAAAATTGTTCACGTGGAGGAATGACGCTCATTTGAAAATTCTCTTTTGGTTTGGCCTTGGAGTTGTGCCGAGGAGACACGTAGATACTTCTCTACTTGCCTTGCCCAGACTTAGACAATTTTTTCATGCGGCCAGTACATTTTTGGTGGACCATAAACATGTGGAAGGCTGGTGCTCATTTGAGGATCACCTATAGGTCCCACCTTAACATTTGCACCAAGGGGACACGTGGAGGCTTCCGCCGTGTCTTCTCATACTTAGACTTTTCAAGCCCCTTTCTAAAGGCACAGGACATGTGGAGGGATTGTGCATGTTTGGGGACTAGCCCCTAAGTTTTATTTTGATGAAGCACCAGGAGAACACTTGGAGGTTTCCGCTCACTCTACCCTTGCTTGGAATTTTCAATGGCCAAGGAAAACTGTATTGGACCCTAGACACATGGCACCTTCCGCTGATCTTTCAACTTTTTAACAACTTTTCAGGGATCGAGACACATGTTGAGTCCGTGCTTGTTTGGGATCTCTTCTTTTGGGGACCATCTCAAAATGTGCCATTGAGACACGTGGAGGCTTCCGCTGGCTCCTTTTTACATTGAGACTTTTCAAAGGCCAAAAATTTTTTTCTTGGGCCTAGGGCACGTGGAAGGCCCGCACTTGTTTGGGACTTGCCTCTGTGCTTCTCCTTTGTAGTTGCGCCAAGGAAACACGTGGATGACTATGATATAAAGTGGAAAAGGGGAAGAATCAATGGTTGCTTATGTATTGCATCTGTTTTTCTGCCATTTTTGCTCCAAGACTCCTAGAGATGTGAATACACACTATTTTTCATCGTTCTTTGATGAAATTCCTTGTCGTCTCTATTTGTAAAGTGCCATTTGATGGATTCGAAACTTAATTTATGAGTCCAAGGATTGTTAAGGTCGATATTTTGAAGTTGGAATTTCTTAGGCACTTGTAAAAATGGGAATTACCAGAGGAGATGGATGCGGGGCAGAATTGCAGAGGAAAGAGAGGGAAAAAGGATGAAATGATGAAAGTGTAGGCGCAAAAGATGAAAAAGGTGTTGCCTCGAGAGCGAAAAGGATTACCTGTCATATCCAACTGTGCAGAGTCTTCAAAAAATGATTAAAAAGGGGATTTCTCGCATGACATAATCAAAATGATTAGAAGGATTGCCAAAAATTTGTGGCATGGCATCCTAGTCATTAGTCGAGGGCCCAAGAAATGTGATTAGTTCACAATTGGTCCACCTGGCAGCTTTTGGATCTAAATTTGTTAAACTTCACTTTCTGAAACAAATTGTTAACAAGCAAAGGTCCCTCGAATATTATTTTTTTTTGGGGGAAAATTGAGTGAGTAAAATGTATAAATGCAATGAGAATACTCTTGCAAATGGTTGGGGGTTGAATTCTTAAGAGAGAAATTTTGAGAAAGTTGTCTTCATTAGAGACCAATCCGAGATAACCTGTTAATTATTTGTGTTAGATTTTCTATCATGTCAAGTTGGTTGCGGATGTATAGCCAATGTTGTTGGTCTCCACTTTTGGGGGCCATTTCAAAGTTTCATCGGGGAGACACGTGGAGGCTTCCATCGGGTCTTCTCATACTTAGAATTTTCAAGAAACATTCTAAAGGATTGGGACACGTGGAGGGACCATGCATGTTTGGGGACCGACCCCTAAGTTTTATTTTGAAGAAGCGTCAGGAGGAAACTTGGAGGCTTCCGCTCACTCTACCCTTGCTTGAACTTTTCAATAGCCAAGGAAAACTATATCAAACCCTTGACACATGGTGCCTTCTACTGATCCTTCAATTTTTTTAACAAATCACTGGAATGAGACAAATGTTAAGCCCGCGCTTGTTTTGGATCTCTCGCTTTTGGGGACCATCTCAAAATGTGCCATTGAGACATGTGGAGGCTTCCACTAGCTCCTTTTACACCGAGACTTTTCAAAAGGCTAAAACATGATTTTCTTGGGCCCGGGGTATGTGGAAGGTTTGTGCTTGTTTGGGACTTGCCTCTATGTTTCTCCTTTGTAGTTGCATTTGCTAAGGAAACACGTGGATGGCTATGATATAAAGTGGAAAAGAGGTAAATCAGTGGTTGTTGTGTATTGTGTCTTGTTTTCAACCATTTTTCTCCAAGAATCCTGGAGATGTGAGTAGGCATTGTTTTTCATCGTTCTTTGATGAAATTCCTTGTCATCCCTATCTCAGAAGTGCCATTTGATGGATTCGAACTTAATTTATGACTCTAAGGATTTTTAAGGTCGATATTTTGAAGTTGGAATTGTTCGGGCACTTATAAAAATAGGAATTACCAGAGGAGACGGATGTGGGGCAGAATTGTAGAGGAAAGAGGGGGAAAACAAATGAAATGATGAAAGTGCAGGTGTAAAAGATGAAAAAGATGTTGCCTTGAGAGAAAAAAGGATTACTTGTCATATCCAGTTGTGCAGAGTCTCCAAAAATGATTAAAAGGGGATTTCTCACATGAAAGAATAAGAATGATTAGAAGGAATCCCAAAAAGTTGTGGCATGGCATCCTAGTCATTATTCGAGGGCCCAAGAAATGTGATCAGTTCACAATTGGTCCACCTAGCAGCTTTCGGATGTGAATTTGTTAAATGTCACTTTTTGAGGTAAATTTTTAACAAGTAAAGGTCCCTCAAATATTCTTCTCTTTTGGGGGGAAAATTTGAGTGATTGAAATGTATAAATGCAATGAGAATACTCTTGCAAAATGTTGGGAGGTTGAATTCTTAATAGAAATTTTTTTAGAAAGTCGTCTTCGTGAGAGACCAATCGAGATAACTCGTTAATTATTTCTATGTTAGATTTTCTATCATATCAAGTTGGTTGCAGAGATGTATAGTCATTGATGAGCACTTCTAGATTGCTTTGGAAGCTTTCCCTGGCATGAATCTAAGAAATTTTGAAATTAATTTGTGTCCAATCTCTAGCAATTTGTGTCTACTTTGTTTGAAATTTCTGCAAATAGCTTCTTTCATTCCTATTGCAATATAACATTGAATTCTTTGTGAAATCACATAGGATCTCGTCCCTGTCACAGTTTAATGGTATTTTCAATTTCATTTCAAGAAGAGCCTTCATATTGGATGCGATAAGAAAATTTAAAATCAATTCACTGTTATTTATTGATAAAGATTGTTTGTATGTCTTTGGGTGTACCTTAGGCATGATTGATCAGAGACTTTGGTGTTTAATTGAGTCTTTCAATTCAAGCCTTTGTGTTAGAGTCTCAAATATTATGTGAAAACGTGCTGATCTGGGCCTCCATTGAAGCACACCTTTTGGTTGAAGGAATGTCTTAACTATTTTGAAGATTTATGTTGTTGAGTTGTTCATTGTTGTGAAGTCCCTTTGAAGATCTAGTATAATCAACTTTATCCTGCTTCATCTCCCACAAATTATTCAAAAACCATGAATCCACCCTAAACTACCCTTGTTTTCCTTGTGTATCAACAAAGGAACAAAATCTACTTACTAAAATATGTAGAACAATCAGGATTTCTTAATGTCTTCAGTAACCTTAGCCTTGTGTTGAAAGTATCTCCATCTTTTAGAAGTGACAACTCTTGAGAGTTAAATTATGGAGTATTGACCATATTTTCCCAAGGTTTTCTTCATAAAATTTGTGCAAAATAAGGATATCTCCATCTCCTTCATCAAACAGAGGTTACACTAAGGATCCTCTCACCCTAGTTGAAGAGGCATGACCTAATTAGTGAGGACAGGTCAAATCCTCTTAAAGGTGTTATCCATCTCTCTAAAAATATCACTAAAAAAGGACCGGTTAGATCTCATCATTGACTACAAAATGACACACACTATGATCTATATGTCTATAAGCTCCACGTCCAATCCGTGTTGCTTCTTTTCTTAAAAGGGAGAATAAATTTGGATACCAACACTCATGGCGCCATTTTTGGGGAACTGATTTGCGTTTCCGGGGACATGATTTGTTGATTTATTACCAATTCATATCCATTTGGTTTGTTAACAACACCAGTGGTCCCATTGCCGGGGAACTGATTTCGTTACAGGGGACCTAATTTGTTGATTTGTTGTCATTTCATATCCATTTATCTCTTGAACAACACCATGGCACCATTTTCGGGGAACTGATTTGCGTTGCCAAGGACCTGATTTATTGATTTTTCGCCAGCTCACATCCATTTGGCTCATCAACAACACCCGTGGTGCTATTTCGGGACTCTTTGAAGTATTTTTCAAATACAACACATACATACCCTAGTAATATCTCTTACATGATCTAAGTGCTAATACATTGTTGAAACATCATTATCCATTCAGATCTATAAGAATTATTCAAAGTTGTGATTTATGAGTGCAATATTTCCAGCTTATACAGTTATTGCACTAATATTTGTATCATCATTGATAAATTTTAGTAAAAGAAGAGCAGATCTTGTAAGCTTTGCATGAATCTAGAATTGATAGACATTTGATAGGTATTTTATAGTGCTTTTTTAAAAATAAGGTGAAAATGCTTAGTGGTGACTCTGTGTTGTTTAAATTCTTTATAAATACAAGTGTCTTAACATATATCAAGTAAGATTTTTCATTAATATCTAAAAATCTGGAAGGAAGAAGATCTTTCTTTGCCAAGGACCCAAGTAGAAGGTTGTGTCAAGAGTTGGGAAAGTATAATTAAGAAGTAAGAAGAATTTGGAAGGATGTTGGAGATCAAGCATTAAGAAAACAGATCTCCATTGGTGAAACCGATCACTGTGATTGAAGATTGCAGTACCTCCTCAAGTGCTTCAATCGGGTAGTGTTTTTGTTGAATTTAATTCTCCATCTAGAGAGGGTCCTTCATCTGTATTTGAAACATTTTCTTCTCAATCTGCCCATGTAATTTCCAAATCTAATATAGTTTCCAAGAGATAGAGCATTTAGAGGGAAGTCATTCTTAAAATTACATCCATGTACCACGCACACCCTTCACTCCTCATCATTCTCTCTCTCTTGTAAGATCACCTCCTCAAAAAAATATGTCTCGACCTCCACTCGGACCTCCATTTATTGTTAATACTTTTGGTCCCATCAGTTTTAGAGATATGGCTAGCTACCCAAATGGTGTGCCACAATATGGAAGAAACAAATTGCCTAAGTTTTAAGGAAATAATGCAATAACTAGTGATCAACACTTGAAACTCTTTGTCAATATGAAGGAGGACTTCGAAATAGATTTTGAGGATGTATACATTAAATCATGTATCCATACTATAGAAGAAGATGCAAAGGATCGATATAAATATCTGCGGATAATTCCATTGATTCCTAGACAGATATAAAGAATGCTTTTAGAATGTAGTATGGTGATAAAATAGACCCTAGGTTTCTTTTATTAGAGTTTGAAAATATAAAAAATAATCTTAATGAATCAGTGCATTATTTCAATACTAGATTTAACAAAACATTGAGAAGACTTTTTTGTGAATTTGAGGCCATGTGATGAATCATGTATAATAAAGTATTCGGATGCATTTGATAAAAAAGTTGCTTACTATTTGAGGGATAAGAACCTGTGACTTTGAGGCAGGCCTTTATCATGGCTCTACAAATTGAGAACAACATTAAAGCAGTTGGAAAACCTCCTAAGAGGGAGGGTGTTAAACTGATCAACCCTAAGAAGCCTCAATCAAGTAAGGTTGTGGATCTTGAGGAAGTTGTAAGGAATTTGGTGGGGCTATCAAAGAAATCTCTTACTAGCTGGTAGGGTAGAGAAAGGAATTGGACAAGGTTTTCAGGGTCAACATAGGCAACAAGGACAAGATAGACTTGTAAATCATCCTAGAAATGATCAGAGGTCTGATGACAGAGGTAAAGGACCCATGGGAGATAGAAAACCCCAAGCTAGGGAGATAGAGTAATGTTTGATCCTCTAAATGCCGTGAGTTGCTATTGTTGAGGAGAGAGATCAAATGGATTGGTGTGACAAATTCTTCTTACCCCACTGCTTGTATGTGAAATAGATCAAGAAATTGAAGAAGCTGATGATGATGATAACATTGATGATGCATGCATGCATGGTGGACTACTCTACAAGCTCACAATAAGGAGAAACTTCAACTGAGGTAATAAGTGAAAGAACTGCTACAAGTTTTTGGGACTGGATTCATTGGGAACCTCTTCTTCCTCCCTCTCATGCATTAGAAATAGATATGGTACAAGCATTTGAACTTCCTAATAATGATTTTGAGTACCTAAGAGATCTAATGATTAAGAAGTATGATGGAGGAATCCCATCAGAAGAGGATAGACAACTATTAATGAATGTTGTTTTTGCCCAAGAAAAGGAGTATAACACAAGAAGTAAAGCTATCAAAGGGGTAGGGCCTCAAGCCAAACCAAAGACCCCAATTCTCACTAATGTCCCAAAATAGGCTCCAAAGAAAGATGCATCTGGCAAAGGCCTTATTGTCTCAAGTAGAACTGGTGTTCCCACCCATGCCCAAAATGTGAAAAATCTTGTGCCATCTGATGAGTTTGTCAATCTTTCTCCAAATGCTACTTTGCCCAAATACATTCCCTATGACATTTCCCAAGTCTTGAGTCAGATCAAGATTTCTGTCCCAATTGTTGAATTGCTTAGGATTCCTAAGCACAAGAAGAGGGATTTTGAGTATTTGGGATTAGAGGAAGATAAGAATGCCCAAAGCAGAAATATAAATAATGTAAGTACTCCTCCTCCAACCATTCCAGACCTAGAAAAACCACCACCATTGGAGGAGATAGGGGAACCACCTTAAGTTTACTTGGGAACATCTTTGGTTGAGTCTCAATTAAATGTTGATCCATTTTTTACAACACTGATTATTAAAGACAGATTGCTTTACACAATTGTATGTTTGATTCGAAACATCATGCAATGTTATGCCTCTTAAAATTATGAATGAATTGAACATTAAAGTGACATCATCTTATGGCAAGTGTACTGCAATGGATTCTAGAGAGGTTCTGTTGTAGGGAGTGTAAAGGTTTGGTGGTACAACTTACAACTTATCCGGGTAAGAACCTGAAACTTGATGTTGTCATTGTTGATTGCCTTGCCAAATGGGGCATGCTGTTATCAAGAAAGTGGGCTGTAAGTGTTGGTGGAAGTGTTTAGATGGATATGTATTTTTCCACCATTCCAATTGAAGGCAGCCTTGTAAAGTCTGTATGGAGAGAAAAAGATGTTGCACCTCATTGAAGATCCAAATAATGCTTCTTATGAAGTGTTGTATGCTAATGTAGATGCGAGATATATTTTGGTATTTTCTAATGGCAAGGAGCATAAGATTGATCATTGTAAATGTCTTAAACAAGTGGGTTTACGTTGGACCTTGTTATTTGATGGAGCCTATTCCAAGTTTGGAAATGGTGTTGGCATTGTTCTGATTTCTCCAGGCCAAGAAGAGTTTGTCTTTTATTTCAAACTTAAATTTGAATGCACTAACAACATTTCTGAATATGAAGCACTATTATTAGGCTTGATAATTGCATGGAAATATTGTATAAAGGGTATCATTGTCAAAGGGGATTCAAAATTGATTGTCAAGAAAATTAAAAAATTGTATGCTACTAAAGATCGATAAATGAAACAATACAAGCATACAATATGGGATTTGATTGAAATGTTTGACTCTTCTAATATTGTGCACCCTGATAGAAAGTTTAATGCTATTGCAGACAAGTTAGTAGTGCTAGGATATAGATTTGGGAATTACACAGTGTCTCCATTTTGTGAGTATGATGTTGAAATACTAACAAGGCCATCTATCCCTGATAACGTTAAAAATTGGCAAGTGTTTGATGATGATGCCTAGGTGAAATGGTTTATGTAGAACCAAGGTGCATTTGTTGACTAAAATATAGATTGGGAACCAATGGTGTGTGTTGCTGAAGGAAAGGAAACTTTATTTGGCAAAGACATCATCTAGTTGAAGACAAACATAATTCCTAGAGGTTTGGTGGCTCAAAATTTGATAATGTTGATTACATTATTAAAAGAAGTATGTCAGTTTCAAGAGATGTGGAAGAGCACGACCTAGGCACAAAGGAAAAACCACATAAAATATGGTTAGGAAGCAATCTCAGCAAGGAAGAGAAGCATTCCTATGTTCAATTGCTAAAGAAATATCAAGACTACCTAGCTTAGTCTTACTTTGAATTGAAGGCATAGAGGGAAGATTTGTTCCAGCATGAGATTCCTATTGAGTCTAATGCCAAGCCTTCCAGAAAAAATAGATGCCTATAATTCCGCTCCTTTCTTTGAAAATGCAAAAATAATTGAAGAAGTTGAGGGATGGAAGGATCATTCAGCCCACAAGGTACTCATCTTGGGTTGCAAACCTAGTTCCTGTCAGGAAAAATAATGGTGATATAAGGCTATGTGTAGACTTCAGGAACTTGAATAAAGCATAATTGAAAGATAATTACCCTCTTCCAAACATGAAGAATATGCTAAAATTGGTAATTGGTTCTAAATTATTATCTACTATGGATGGTTTCTCTAGCTATAATCAAGTTGTTGTGAAGGAGTCAAAAAGAATAAAGACTGCCTTTACCACTCCTTGGGGAACTTATGTCTATGTTAGGATGCCTTTTGGCTTAATGAATGTTGGAGCAACTTTCCAAAGAGCAATGGATGTAGCATTTGCTAGCTATATTAATAACTTCATTGGTGTTTATCAAGATGATGTAACTGTGTTTTCCAGAAAAGAAATGATCACTTGCAACACTTGGAGAGAATGCTGATAAGGTGTAGAGAGTATGGCATATCATTGAATCCCAAGAAGTTCCACTTTGGAGTGCAAAAGGAAAAGCTTCTTGGTCACATTGTATCAAAATAAGGGGTCATGATTGCTCTCGAGAGAGTGGAAGTCATTAGAAAGGTTCCAATTCCAAGAACTAAGAAGGGAATTCAATCCTTCTTTCAAAAAATAAAATTTATCAAAAGATTTTTGTCTAACTTTGTTGAGCTAACCATCCCCATTACTAGCATGCTCAAGAAGGACCAAGTTATCAAATGGGAAGAAGTTTCCATTCAAGCTTTCAATGGGATCAAATAATCACTAAAGCATGCCCCTATTTTGGTAGCCCCAAATTACAAGAAGCCTTTTCAAGTATTTTATTTTGCTTCAGAAAACACCATTGCATCTGTTTTGTTACAGAAGAATGATGAAGAGGCGAGAGACATATTACCTTTTCAAGAAGGCATTGCAAAGTTGAGTTGAATTACACCATCATGAGGAAGCAAGAATTTTCCTTAGTGAAAGGAAAAAAGGTTTTCAGACCCTACATCTTGAGCTCTAAAGTTGTTGCTTATATTCCCCACACCACAAAGTGGAAGACATCTTATCGGGATGATGGTCTAAGCAAACGATGCGAGATGGGTGAACAAGTTACAGGAATATGACATGGATATCTAAACCATGAAATTGGTAAGAGGTTTGGGCCTAGCTAAACTTATGGCTGAGAGCAACTTGCAAAATATTGAGGTGAATGAAGTAGGAGAAAGGGTGGATGTACTTGAAAGGTTGGTAAGCTCAATTGTATAAAGATATAATATTTTATCTCAAAAATCTATGCTGCCCTAAACATTTGAGTAAAAATCAGAAAAAAGCTCTTAAGTTAGCCTCTCGAAATATGTCATTACTTATTTTGGGTTAGCTGGGAAGAACCCAGAGGGATTGCTCTTAAGATGCATTGTTGAGGATGAAGCCCCAAAGGTAATTTCTGATATACATGGAGGAGTTTGTGGGGGACATTTTGCTGGAAGAGTTATAACACATAAAATATTGAGGGCTGGTTATTGGTGGCCAACTCTCTTCAAGGATACAACTCTATTGATTAGGAAATGTGAAAGTTGCCAGCATTTTTCTGGAAGAATGAAAGCTTCAGGCTCCCTTCCTTTACTTGCAACCTGTGTCAGTTGAAGCCCCATTTAGACAATGGGGAATGGATTTCATTGGGGAAATTTTTGATCCTTCTAGTACTTGTCATAAATGGATTCTTGTAGCCACTAATTATTTCACTAAGTGGGTGGAAGAAATCCCCACCAAGAAGGAAACATGCCAAGTTATCATGGAATTCATTCTAAAAAAATCATATGTAGATTTGGAGTGCGAGCTTAAAATTGTTGCTGATAATGACATGAGTCTCGAGCCAAACCTTTGATGGCAATGTGCAAAGAGTATGAAATCAATTTTACATATGCTTCTAACCGCAATACCCAAGGAAATGGAGAAGTTGAGTCCAACAATAAAAACTTGTTGAAGATCATTAGAAGAACCTAGGAACTGAACAAAAAGAAGTGGGGTGAGCAACTGAAGTTTGTTATTTGGGTGAAATCAACTGTCATCAAAAGAGCTACTTGGTTTGAGCCATTTAAGTTGGTATATGGAACTCAAGATTTGCTGCCCCTTCATTTGCAATTGTCTTTATTTTAGTTTTTCAACAAATTGAAGATCGGGTAATTAGTCCATATAATGCTCTAATCAATTAGATTATTGAGTTAGATGAATAAAGAAGGGCATCCCATCGGCGACATGTGAATTTTAAAGAAAAGTTGAAGAATTTATTTGACAAAACGGTAACTCCCGAGCTTTCAACATTGGAGATATTATGCTTTTATGGGATAGGAGGCATGAATATAAGGGAAAACATGGTAAATTTGATGCATTGTGGATGGGCCCTTATTCAATTGATATTTGAATCGGTAAAATACCTTCTTCCTAAAAGACTTAGATGGGGATTTGCTTGAATTTCTTGTTAATGGTAGGCATTTGAAACATTTCCTTGATTGATTTCTCATAATCAAGGTATACTCCATTATATAGTGTATAGTTCTTTTTTTGTTCTACTTTCTTGTTTTTGTTCATTCGATCCTTGGTGACCTGGTTTTGCGGGTCTCTCGGTTAATTTTTAGAGGATGGTTATGGTTTCTCTACTCTGCAAACTTATTCTTTAACTCCATTTCCCAATGGTATTTTTTTGGCACTTGGTATGCTATTTATTCTTGTGGAACTCTCGGGAGTTCCCATCCCTAAGTCGGAGCCGATATTTGTGTTCAAATTAGTCACCTTACTGTTGTCATTGAAACTCCTTAGTTTTGACCTCTGTCATGTTTTTATCTCCTGTATTGATGCTTGAAGAATCTATCCTCCATTTGGTTGCTATGATCAATCCCTTCCTTGGTTGAGGATCACTTAAAAATCCATAATTTTTTTGTTCCCTCTGTCTGTGTGAAAGAGTTTGTAACTTGGGCGTAAAACTCAGGTTTTTCCTTTCCTTCCATTTTTCACAGTCATGTTTTGTTGTCCTTGTTTTTTTTTCCTAAATACCTATGGAAACATGATTGGATGTGGCTCGGAGGATCATATTTGATCCTTGTAACATTTCTAAATTCTCTTTCTTGAAGAAAGATTCTTTTCCGGGCTCAAATGGTGATTTTCCTGCATTTTACGGTTTGGCGGTGTATTTTCTTGGTCAAATTTAGTTCTCGGCATCAATGGAGACGTGGCCATTTCTTGTTGGATGCGGCTCAGCAGGGCACTTTACAAACTCCAAGGCTTACTTCAACCCAAAACTTGTCCACGTGGAGGAATGACACACATTTTAAAATTCACTTTTTGGTTTGGGATTGGAGTTGTCTTTGGGAGACACGTGGAGACTTCCTCTACCTTACCCGGACCTAGACAATTTTTTCATGTGGCTAGTACAGATTATGGCAGAAAATAGAATTTTGGTGGGCCAGATCTCATTTGAGGATCACCTCAGGGTCTCACCTTAAAAGTTGCACCAAGGGGACACGTGGTGAGCTCGCGCTTATTCAGGGTCTCTACTTTTGGGGGCCATTTCAAAGTTGCATCGGGGAGACACGTTGAGGCTTCCGCCAGGTCTTCTCATACTTAGACTTGGCAAACAACTTTCTAAAGGATTGGGACACGTTGAGGGGCATGTGTGCATGTTTTAGGACTAGCCCCTAAGTTTTATTTTGAAGAAGCACTAGGAGGACACTTGGAGGCTTTCACTCACTCTTCCCTTGCTTAGACTTTTCAAATGCGAAAGAAAACTATATCGAACCCTAGACACATTGTGCTTTCTGTTGATCCTTCATTTTTTAACAACTCTGTCCGACTGAGACACGTGTTGAGATTGCACTTGTTTAGGATCTCTTCTTTTGGGGACCATCTCAAAATGTGCCATTGAGACATGTGGAGGCTTCCGCTAGATGCTTTTACACTTTGAAACTTTTCAAAGGTCAAAAATGATTTTCTTGGGCCCTGGTACATGGAAGGCCCGCACTTTTTGGGACTTGCCTCTATGCTTCTCCTTTGTAGTTACACCAAGGAAACATGTGGACGGCTATGATATAAAGTGAAAAAGGGGTAGAATCAATGGTTGTTTTGTATTGGTGCATTTTTCTGCCATTTTTTCTCTAAGACTCCTAGAGACGTGAATAAGCACTATTTTTTATCGTTCTTTGATGAAATTCCTTGTCGTCTCTATCTGTAAAGTACCATTTGATGGATTTGGAACTTAATTTATGATTCCAAGGATTTTTAAGGTCGATATTTTGAAGGTGGAATTGCTCAGGCACTTGTAAAAATAGGAATTACCAGAGGAGACGGATGTGGGGAAGAATTGCAGAGGAAAGAGAGGGGAAACAAATGAAATGATGAAAGTGCGAGTCTGAAAGGATGAAAAAGGTGTTACCTCGAGATTGAAAGGATTACTGTCATATCCAGTACAGTGCGAGTCTCCAAAAATTATTGAAAAGGTGATTTCTCACATGACGAATTAGAATTATTAGAAGGACTCCCGAAAACTTGTGGTATGACATCATAGTCATTAGTCGAGGGCCCAAGAAACATGATCACTTCACAATTGGTCCACACCGACTTTCGGATGTGAATTTTTAAATGTCACTTTTAAGGGCAAATTGGTAACAAACAAAGGTCCCTCGAATATTATTTTCTTTTGGGGAAAATTTGAGTGATTGGAATGTATAAATGCAATGAGAATACTCTTGGAAAACGTCGAGAGGTTGAATTCTTAAGAGTAAAATTTAAGAAAGTCATCTTCGTGAGAGACTAATCCGAGATAACCTATTAATTATTTACGTATAGATTTTATATCATGTCAAGTTGGTTACGTATGTATAGCCATTAAGGAGCATTGAGATTGCTCTGTAAGCTTTCCCCTATTGATGAATCTAAGCAATTTTGAAATTAACTTGTGTCCAATCTCTAGCAATTTGTGTCTACTTTGTTTCAGAATGTCTGTAAATAGTTTTTTTCTTCCTATTGCAATCTTATATTGAAATCTTTGTGAAATCACACAGGATCTTGTCCTTGCGATAGTTCAATGGTATTTACAATTTCATTTCAAGAAGAGCCTTCATCTTGGATGAGATAAAAAAATTAAAATCAATTCACTGTCATTTATTGATAAAGATTGTCTATAAGTCTTTGGGTGTACCTTAGGTGTGATTGATCAGAGACTTTGGTGTTTAATTGAGTCTTTCAATTTGAGCCTTCATGTTAGAGTCTCAAAGATTATGTGAAAACGTGCTAATGTCTGGGCCTCCATTAAAGCACACCTTCTGGTTGAAGGAACGTCTTAACTATTTTGAAGCTTTTTGTTGTTGAGTTGTTCATTGTTGTGAAGTCCCTTCAAAGATCTGGTATAATCAACTTTATCCTACTTCATCTCCCACCAAAATTATTCAAAAACCATGAATCCACCCTAAACTACCCCTGTTTTCCCTATGTATCAACAAAGGAACAAAATATACTTACTAAAATATGTAGAACAATAAGGATTTCTTAATGTCTTCAGTAACCTTAGCCTTGTGTTGAAATTATCTCCATATTTTAGAAGTGACAACTATTGAGAGTTAAATTATGGAGTATTGATGTATTTTCCCAAGGTTTTCTTCATAAAATTTATGCAAAAGAAGGATATATCCATCTCCTTCATCAAACAAAGGTTACACTAAGGGTCCTCTCACCCTGGCCGAAGAGGCATGACCTAAAATAGTGAGGACAGGTCAAATCCTTTTAAAGGTGTTATCCATCTCTCCACAAATCTGAGTAACAAAGGGCCAGTTAGATCTCATCCCTGGCTACAAAAGGACTCACACTATGATCTATATGTCTAAGCTCCATGTCCAATCATGTTGCTTCTCTGCTTGAAAGGGAGACCAAATTTGGCTACCAACACTCATGGCACCATTTTCGAGGCCGATTTACGTTGCTGTGAGACTCCGATTTGTTGATTTGGTGCCGCTCATATCCATTTGGCCCATCAACAATACCAGGTGGTGCCGTTATTGAGGAATTGATTTACGTTCTTTGGGGACCTGATTTAATGATTTGTTGCGGTTCATATCCATTTAGCTCATGAAAAACATCGGTTCCGCCATTGTCGGGAACCGATTTACATTGTCGGGGACCTGATTTGTTGATTTGTTGCTAGTTCACATCCATTTGGCTTGTGAACAACACCCATGGCGCCGTTTTAGGGGACTCTTTGAAGTATTTTACAAATAGAACACATACTGGACCACAGTAGTATCTCTTACATGATCTTAGTGCTAATACATTGCTAAAACATTATCATCTATTCAGATCTATAAGAATTGTTCAAAGTTGTGAGTTTTGAGTGTAATATTTCTAGCTTATACAATTATTACACTAAGATTTGTATCATCATTGATAAATTTTGGTAAAATAAGAGTAGATCTTGTAAGATTTGCATGAATTTGGTATTGATAGACATTTGATAGGTCTTTCATAGTGAATTTTCACAAACTAAGGTGAAAATCCTTAGTGGCGACTCCATGTTGTTTAAATTCTTTATAAATACTAGTGTCTTAACATATATCAAGTAATATTTGTCATTAATATCTGCAAATCTAGAAGGAAGAAGATATTTCTTCACCAAGAGACCCTAATAAGGGTTATTTTAAGAGTTGGGAAAGTGTAATTTAGAAGGAAGAAGAATTTAGAAGGCTGTTTAAGATCAAGCATCAAGAAAAGAGATCTCCATTGGTGAAATTGATCAGCCTGTGATTGAAGATTGCAGTACTTCCTCAAGTGATTCTGAATCAGGTAGTCTCTTTGTTGAATTGAATTATCCATCTAGAGAGGGTCCTTCATCTGTATTTGAAACATTTGCTTCTCAATCTTCCCATGTATTTTCAAAATCTAATAGAGTTTTCCAAGAGACAGAGCCTTTAGAGGGCAATCATTCTAAAAATTACATCTTTTTACCACACGATCCTTCACTCCTCATTATTGTGTTTCTCCTATAAGATCACCTCCTCAAAATAATATGGCTCACCTCTCCACCCGAGATCTCCATTTATTGTTAATACTTTTGGTCCCATCAGTTTTAAAGGTATGGCTGACTACCCAAATGTTGTGCCACAAGATGTAAGAAACAGATTGCCTAAGTTTCAAGGAAATAATGCAATAACTAGTGATCAACACTTGAAACTCTTTGTCAATATGATGGGGACTTTGAAATAGAGTATGAGGATGTATACATTACATTATTTATTGATACTCTAGAAGAAAATGCAAGGGATTGGTATAAATATCTGCCAGATAATTCCATTGACTCCTGGATAGATATGAAGAATGCTTTTAGAATGCAGTATGGTGATAAAACAGACCTAGGTTTCTTTTATCAGAGTTTGAAAATATAAAAAAGAATCCTAATGAATTAGTGCATGATTTCAATACTAGATTTAACAAAACATTGAGAAGACTGCTTTGTTAATTTGAGGCCATGTGATGAATCATGTATGATAAAGTATTCAGATGCATTTGATAAGAAAGTTGCTTACTATTTGATGGATAAGAACCCTGTGACTTTAAGGCAGGCCTTAATCATGGCTCTACAAATTGAGAACAACATTAAAGCAGTTGGAAAACCTCCTAAGAGGGAGGGTGTTAAACTGATCAACCCTGAGAAGCCTTAATCAAGTAAGGTTGTGGATGTTGAGGAAGTTGTAAGGACTTTGGTTGGGGCTATCAAAGAAATCTCTTACTAGCTGGTAGGGTAGAGAAAGGAATTGTACAAGGGTTTCAGAGTCAACATAGGCAATAAGGACAAGATAGACTTGTAAATCATTCTAGAAATGATCAGAGGTCTGATGAAAGAGGTAAAGGATCCATGGGAGCTAGACAACCCCAAGCTAGGGAGAATAGAGTAGTGTTTGATTCAGTAAATGCGAGTTGTTGTTGAGGAGACAAATCGAATGGATTGGTGTGACAAATGTTTCTTACCCCACCCGCCATGTGAAATAGATCAGCAAGTTGAAGAAGAAGATGATGATGATAACATTGATGATGATGCATGCATGGTGGACTCATCTACAAGATCACAACAATTAGAAACTTCAACCGAGGTAATAAGTACAAGAATTGCTAAAAATTTTGGGATTTGTATTCACCAGTACCTCTTCTTCCTCCCTCTCATGCATTAGAAATAGATATGGTACAAGCATTTGAACTTCCTAATAATGATTTTGAGTACCTAAGAGATCTAATGATTAAGAAGTATGTTGGAGGAATCCCATCAGAAGAGGATAAAAAAGTATTAATGAATGTTCTTGTTACCCAAGAAAATGAGTATAACACAAGAAGTAAAGCTATCAAAGGGGTAGGGCCTCAAGCCAAACCAAAGACCCCAGTTATCACCAATGTCCCAAAAGAGGCTCCAAAGAAAGATGCATATGGAAAAGGCCTTGTTGTCTCAAGTAGAATTGGTGTTCCCACCCATGCCCAAAATGTGAAAAATATTGTGCCATCTGATGAGTTTTTCAATCTTTCTCCAAATGCTTGCTTTACCCGAATACATTCCCTATGACATTTCCCAAGTCTTGAGTCAGATTAAGATTTCTATCCCAATTGTTGAGTTGCTTAGGATTCCTAAGCACAAGAAAAGGGATTTTGAGTATTTGGGATTAGAGGAAGATAAGAATGCCCAAAGTAGAAATATAAGTAATGTAAATACTCCTCCAAATATTGTAGACCTAGAAAAACCACCAACATTAGAGGAGATAGGGTAATCACCTGAATTTTACTTGGTAACATCTTTGGTTGAGTCTTAATTAAATGTTGATCCATTTTTTACAACATTGATTGTTAAAGATAGATTTCTGCACAATTGTATGTTTGATTTTGGAGCATCGTGCAATGTTATGTCTCTTGAAGTCATGAATGAATTGAACATTAAAGTGACAGCATCTTATGGCAAGTGTACTACAATGGATTCTAGAGAGGTGCCTATTGTAGGATGTGTAAAAGGTTTGGTGGTACAACTTGCAGCTTATCCAAGTAAGAACTTGAAACTTGATGTTGTCGTTGTTGATTTCCCTACCAAATGGGGCATGTTGTTATCAAGAAAGTGGGATGGAAGTTTTTGTGGAAGTGTTTAGATGGATATGTCTTTTGCCACCATTCCAATTGAAGGTAACCTTGTAAAGCTGTATGGAGAGAAAAAGATGTTGCACCTCATTGAAGATCCAAATAATGCTTCTTATGAAGTGTTGTATGCTGATGTAGATGCAGATAACTTTGTGGGGTTTTCTGATGGCAAGGAGCAAAAGATTGATCAGTGTAAATGTCTTGAACAAGTGGGTTTACCTTGGACCTTGTTATTTGATGGAGCCTGTTCCAAGTTTGGAAATGGTGCTTTGGCATTGTTCTGATTTCTCCAGGCCAAGAAGAGTTTGTCTTTTCTTTCAAAATTAACTTTGAATGCACTAACAACATTTCTAAATATGAATCATTGTTATTAGGCTTGAGAATTGCATGGAAATATGGTATAAAGGATATCATTGTCAAAGGGGATTCAAAATTGATTGTCAAGCAAATTAGAAAATTGTATGCTACTAAAAATTAGAGAATGAAACAATACAAGCATATAGTCTAAGATTTTATTGAAATGTTTGACTCTTCTAATATTGTGCACCCGATAGAAAGTTTAATACTTATTGCGAGACAAGTTAGCGGTGTTAGGATCTAGATTTGGGAATTACACAATGTCTCCATTTTGTGATTTTTATGTTGAAATACTAACAAGGCCATCTATCCCGATAACGTTAAAAATTGGCAAGTGTTTGATGATGATGCCCAGGTGAAATGGTTTCTATAGAATCAAGGCACTTTTTTTGACCAAAATATAGATTGGGAACCAATGGTGTGTGTTGATAAAGGAAAGGAAACTTTATTCAGAAAAGACATCATCCAGCTGAAGACAAACATGGTTCCTAGAGGTTTGGTGGCTCTTGAATCAAACTTTGATAATTCTGATTGAATTATTAAAATAATTATGTTGGTTTCAAGAGATCTAGAAGAGCATGACCTAGGTACAAAGGAAAAACCACGTAAAATCTAGTTAGGAAGAAATATTAGCAAGGAAGAGAAGCATTCCTATGTTCAATTCTTTGAGGAAATATCAAGACTGCGCCTAGCTTGGTCTTACTCGAGTTGAAGGCATACAGGAAGATTTGTTCCAACATGAGAATCCTATTGAATCTATTGCCAAGCCTTCGGGGAAAAAACAAAGGCCTATCAATCTGCTCATTTCTTTTAAAATGTAAGAAGAAGCTGAATAAGTTGAGGGATGAAGTGATCATTCAGCCCACAAGGTACTCATCTTGGGTTGAAAACCTAGTGCTGTCAAGAAAAGAATGGTGATATAAGGCTATGGGTAGACTTAAGGAACTTTAATAAAGCATCATTGAAAGATAAATACCCATTGCCAAACATGGAGAATATGCTACATTTGTAACTGGTTCTAAATTATTATCTACTCTGGATGGTTTCTTTGGCTATAATCAAGTTGTTGTGAAGGAGTTAGAAAGGATAAAGACTACCTTTACCACTCCTTGGGAACTTATGTCTATGTTTGGATGCCTTTTGGCTTAATGAATGCTTTGGAGTAAATTTTCAAAGGGCAATGGATGTATCATTTGCTAGTTATATTAATGACTTCATTGTTATTTATCAAGATGATGTAATTGTGTTTTCCAGGAAAAGAAATGATCACTTGCAACACTCGGAGAGAATGCTAATAAGTTGTAGAGAGTATGGCATATCATTGAATTCCAAGAAGTTCCACTTTGGATTGCAGAGGTAATGCTTCTTGGTCACATTGTATCAAAAGAAGGGGTCATGATTGATCTCGAGAGAGTGGAAGCCATCAGAAAGGTTCCAATTCCAAGAACTAAGAAGGGAATTCAATCCTTCTTTGGACAAATAAACTTTATCAGAAGATTTGTGTCTAACTTTGCTGAGCTAACCATCCCCATTACTAGCATGCTGAAGAAGGACCAAGTTATCAAATGGGAAGAAGTTTCCATTCAAGCTTTCAATGGGATCAAAGAAGCACTAAATCATGCCCCTATTTTGGCAGCCCCAAATTACAAGAAGAATTTTCAAGTGTTTTATTTTGCTTCAGAAAACACCATTGCATCTATTTTGTTGCAGAAGGATGATGAAGGGGCTGAGACCAATTGTCTTTTTCAGTTAAAGGCATTGCGGGGGCTGAGTTGAAGTACACCATCATGGAGCAGCAAGCATTTTCCTTGGTGAAAGCAATAAAGGTTTTCAGACCCTACATCTTGAGCTCTAAATTTGTTGTTTATGTTCCCCACACCATGGTGAAAAACATCTTATCAGAGATGGAGGTCTGAATCAAAAGATGTAGATGGGTGAACAAGTTGCAGGAATATGACATGGATATCCAAACCAAAAAATTGGTAAGAGGTTTGAGCCTAGCTAAGATTATGGTTGAGAGCAACTTGCAAACTATTGAGGTGAATGAAGTAGAAGGAGAAAGGGTGGATTTCATTGAAAGGTTGGTAAGCTCTGAATGGTACAAAGATATAATCTTTTATCTCAGACATCTATGTTGCCCTGAACATTTAAGTAAAAATCAGAAAAGAGCTCTTAAGTTAGCCTCTCAAAATATGTCATTACTTGATTTTGGGTTAGCTTTGAAGAACTGAAGGGAGTTCTCTTATGATTCATTGCTGAGGATGAAGCCCCAAAGGTAATTGCTGATCTCTATGGAGGTGTTTGTGGGGGACATTTTGCTTGAAGGTTCTGACACATAAAATATTGAGGGCTGGTTATTGGTGGCCAACGCTCTTCAAGGATACAACTCTGTTGGTTAGGAGATGTGAAAGTTTCCAACGTTTTTATGGAAGAATGAAAGCTTCAGGCTCCCTTCCTTTTCATCCTTTGTTAGTTGAAGCCCCATTTAGACAATGGGGAATGGATTTCATTGGGGAAATTTATGATCCTTCCAGTGCTGGTCATAAATGGATTCTTGTAGCCACTGATTATTTCACTAAGTGGGTGGAAGCAATCCCCACCAAGAAGGAAACACATCAATTTATCATGGAATTCATGTTGAAACACATCATATGCAGATTTGGAGTGCTAGTTAAAATTGTTGTTGATAATGCCATGAGTTTTAGAGCCAAAACTTTGATGACATGTGCAAAGAGTATGGAATCAATTTTACATATGATTCTAACTACAATGCCCAAGGAAATGGACAAGTTTAGTCCAGTAATAAAAAATTGTTGAAGATCATTAGAAGAACCTTGGAACCGAACAAAATAAGTGGGGTGAGAAACTGAAGTTTGTTGTTTGGGTGACGTAATCATTGTCAAGAGAGCTACTAGTAAGAGCCATTTGAGTTGGTATATGGAACTCAAGATTTGTTGCCCCTTCATTTGCAATTGTCTTTATTTTAGTTTGTTCAAAAAATTGAAGATTAGGAAGTTAGTCTATATGATGCTTGAATCAATTATATTATTGAGTTAGATGAAGAAAGAAGGAAATCCATCAATGGCATGTGAAGTTCAAAGAAAAGTTGAAGAAGTTATTTGACAAAAGGTAACTACGAGCTTTCATCATTTGGGATCTTATGCTTTTATGGGATAAAATGCATGAAGATAAGGAAAGTATGGTAAATTTAATGGATTATGGATGGGCCCTTATTCAATTGATATTTGAATTGGTGAAAATACCTTCTTTATAAAAAAGACTTACACGGGAACTACTTGAATTTCATGTTAATGGCAGACATTTGAAACATTTCCTTGATTCATTTCTCGAATCAAGGTATACTCCACTATACATTGTATAGTTCTTTAATTTTGTTATGCTTTTGATTTTTTGTTCATTACGATCCTTGGTGACCTGGTTTTGCTGGTTTCTCGGTTCATTTTTTGGAGATGGTTATGGTTTCTCTACTCTAGAAGCTTATTCTTTGACTCCATTGCCTAATGGTCTATTTTTGGCACTTGGTATGCTATTTGTTCTTGTGGCACTCACAGGGAGTGCCCATCCCCGAGTCGGAGCCGATGTTGGTGCTCAAATTAGTCTTGCCCCGTTTGTCATTGAAATTCCTCAGTTTGCGGCCTTTGTCGTGTTTTTTATCTCCTCGTATTGATGCTTGAAGAATTTTTCCTCCATTTGGTTGCTATGATCAGTCCTTCCTTGGTGAGGATCAATTAAAAATATAGAATTTGTTTTTCATTCCTCTGTCCATGTGAAAGAGTCTGTAACTTTGGCATAAATTTGGGTTTTTCCTTTCCTTCCATTTTCCACAGTCACGTTTTGTTGTCCCTGTCATTTTTGTCCCAAATACCTGTGGAAACATGATTGTATATGGCTCAAAGGATCATATTTGAGCTTTATAACATTTCTAAAATATTTGTCCTTGAAGAAAGATTCATTTTCTGGCTTAAATGGTGATTTTGTTACATTTTACGGTTTGACGGGTGTATTTTCCCGGTCAAATTTACTTCTCAGCATCAATGGAAATGTGGCCCTTTTTGGTTGGATGTAGCTCGGTGGGGCACTTAAAAACTCTAAGGCTCGCTTCAACTTAAAACTTGTCCACATGGAGGAACGATGCTCATTTGAAAATTCACTTTTGGTTTGGCCTTGGAGTTGCACTGGGGAGACACATGGAGACTTCTGCTACCTTGCTAAGATTTAGACAATTTTTTCATGTGGTTGGTACAGTTTTGGTAGACAATAGAAACGTGGAGGAAAAATACTCATTTGAGGATCACATCGTGTCCCACCTTGATTTGCACCAAGGGGACACGTGGTGAGCCCACGCTTGTTTAGGGTCTCCACTTTTGGGGGCCATTTCAATGTTGCGTCGGGGAGACACGTGGAGGCTTCCGCTGGGTCTTCTCATACTTAGACTTTTCAAACAAATTTCTAAAGGATTGGGACATGTGGAGGGACCGCACATGTTTGGGGACCGGCCCCTAAGTTTTATTTTGAAGAAGCGCTAGGAGGACACTTGGAGGCTTCCGTTCACTCTACCCTTTCTTGGAATTTTCAAAGGCCAAGGAAAACTATATCAAACCCTGAACACATGGCACCTTCCATTGATCCTTCAACATTTTTTACAACTTTTCCAGACTGAGACACGTGTTGAGCCCGCGCTTGTTTTGGATCTCTTCTTTTGGGGACCATCTCAAAATGCGCCATTTAGACACGTGGAGGCTTCCGCTATCTCCTTTTTGCACTGAGAATTTTTAAAGGCCAAAAATTATTTTCTTGGGCCCAAGGCACGTGGAAGGCCCACACTTGTTTGTGACTTTCCTCTTTGCTTCTCCTTTGTAGTTGCACTGAGGAAGCACATGGACGGGTATGATATAAAGTTGAAAAGGGCGAAAACAATGGTTCTTATGTATTATGTCTATTTTTCTGCCATTTTTGCTCCAAGACTCTGGAGCTGCGAATACACACTATTTTTCATAATTCTTTGATGAAATTCCTTGTTGTCTTTGTCTGTAAAGTGTCATTTGATGGATTCATAACTTAATTTATGAGTCTAAGGATTTTTAAGGTCGATATTTTGAAGTTGGAATTGCTTAGAACTTGCAAAAATGGGAATTACTAGAGGAGATGGATGCGAGGAAGAATTGCAGAGGAAAGAGAGAGAAAAAGGATGAAATGATGAAAGTGTAGGTGTAAAAGATGAAAAAGGTGTTTCCTTGAGAGAAAAAAGGATTACTTGTCATATCCAGTTGTGCAAAGTCTCCAAAAATGATCAAAAGGGGATTTCTTGCATGGCGGAAAATAAATGATTAGAAGGACTCCCAAAACATTGTGGTATGGCATCCTAGTCATTAGTTGAGGGCCTAAGAAACGTGATCAGTTCACAATTGGTCCACATGGAAACTTTCGGATGTGAATTTGTTAAATGTCACTTTCTGAGGAAAATTGGTAACAAGTAAAGGTCCCTCGAATATTCTTCTCTTTTGGGGAAAATTTGAGTGAGTGAAATGTATAAATGCAATGAGAATACTCTTGCAAAAGGTCGGAGGTTGAATTATTAAGAGAAAATTTGAGAAAGCCATCTTCCTGAGAGACCAATCTGAGATAACCTATTAATTTTTTTTATGTTAGATTTTCTATCATGTCAAGTTGGTTGCAGATGTATATCCATTGATGAGAATTGAGATTACTCTGGAAGCTTTCCCTGATGAATCTAAGTAATTTTGAAATTAATTTGTGTCCAATCTCTAGCAATTTGTGTCTTCTTTGTTTTAGAATGTTTACAAATAGTTTCTTTCGTTCCTATTGTAATCTTACATTGAAATCTTTGTGAAATCACATAGGATCTCATCCATGTGATAGTTTAATGGTATTTACAATTTCATTTCAAGAAGATCCTTCATCTTGTGATGAGATAAACAAATTTAAAATCAATTCACTGTCATTTGTTAATAAATATTATCTGTAAGTCTTCACTGTACCTTAGGTGTGATTGATCGAGAGAATTTGGTGTTTAATTGAGTCTTTCAATTCGAGCCTTCGTGTTAGAGTCTCAAAGATTACATGAAAACGTGTTGATCGGGTCTCCATTGAAGCACATCTTCTCGTTAAAGGAACGTCTTAACGGTTATGAAGCTTTCTATTGTTGAGTTGTTCATTGTTGTGAAGTCCCTTGAATATCGGTATAATCAACTTTATCACGCTTCATCTCTCACCAAAATTATTCAAAAATCATGAATCCACCCTAAACTACCCCTGTTTTCCGAGTGTATCAACAAAGGAACAAAATCTACTTACTAAAATATGTATAACAATAAGGATTTCTTAATGTCTTGATAACCTTAGCCTTGTGTTAAAAGTATCTCCATCTTTTAGAAGTGACAACTCTTGAGACTTAAATTATGGAGTATTGACCGTATTTTCCCAAGGTTTTCTTCATTAAATTTTTGCAAAAGAAGGATATCTCAATATCCATCATCGAATAGAGGTTACACTAAGGGTCCTATCACCTTGGTCGAAGAGGCATGGCCTAAAGCAGTGAGGATAGGTCAAATCCTCTTAAAGGTGTTATCCATCTCTCCACAAATCTAAGTAACAAAGGGCTAGTTAGATCTCATACCCGGCTACAAATGACACACATTATGATCTATTTGTCTCTAAGCTCCACGTCCAATCTGTGTTTCTCCTTGGCTTGAAAGGGAGAACAAATTTGGATACCAACAGAACTCAAAATATATTTCATATGCCAACAATACCATTGCGTGTGGAACAGTGAACAAGAAGAATAAGGTACGAGCAATCATAAAATGTGTACAACTACAAAGAGAGGCTAGTGGCTAGCTGATCTGGATAAAAATAGTCATAGGCCAGTGACCCATTTCATTTCCTTCAAAATAGAGTAGAACCCAGAATATCAGACATGCATGATCATGATGTGATCCATCTCAACAAAAAGAAGAATGACTGCAATAACATCATATAGAAAACTAGGAAAAAAATCCACCGGTTAACTCGAAATCTTAGGTTTCGAATGGTGCAAGTGCTATTGGTTTGTTATCAATGTGTTTGTCCACCATCTATAAGATCATCAAGGCTTCAAAGAATCAATTTCTATTACCGAATGTATTGAGCATAACAGAAAAATTATAGTGACACAATAGGCAGTTTTTTTCCTGGACCACAAAAGAGTAAGGAGGAAAAGGGGCTTTCGCCTTCCCATAGACCTATGAGGGAAGATGTTATTTTTTAAACAGAAAAATATTTCTAGATCTGAGAAATATATGATAATCAGGTTACAATAAACCACTTAACATCTTTGTAGCCACACGTAAAATCATTCAATGTCACTTAACATCTCACATTCAATTTGTTGCACAAACATGAGTACCAATTTCTTTTAAGTGTGTAATAAACAATGGTCACACTCATAACTCACTAGATTTTTCATGGGGTTTGAAATGAATGGGAGCATAGAAGATATTGGGAGGATCCTGTAGATATAAATTACTCGGTGATCATACATGACTACGCCCGAATGTGTGTTTTGAATCCTAACAATCCCAAATTATTTTTTTCATTAAATTTCAGTGTTCATTGTTCATTGCGCATCACGAGTATGTTGTGGGATTCTTTCAATGCGCTTATCAAGATGGAAATTACTAATTTTAGGAACCTAACAGAGCATTCCTACCTAATATAGTTGAACAGTGTTCATTTTGCATTGAAAGAAATGGAATTAAGCAACCAACTGCCGACTATTACCTGGAATACATCGAGGCTTCAAAGAATCAATTTCTAATACCGAATGTATTGAGCATAACAGAAAAAATAAAATGTCTTGAGCACAGAAGAGTGAGGAGGAAAAGGGGCTTTCACCTTCTAGTAGACCTGAGGGACCCTAAAAAATATTACCAGGCAGCGATACACAAACATTTCGAGCTAAAAACAATTAGAAATGGCCATTCATATATCACAAACATTCAATGGCCGCCCTGTATAAAGCCATTAATCACCTGTAGCATCGCCACCCACCATTAAGGCATCCATTAGAAGTTACATCCTCCTCCACTTTTCCAAGTTCCGCCACGCCATGGAAGCACAGGTTCAGCGAAACAGTGGATAACCCGCCTTGTAATATCATTTCGTCAAGCATTTTGGTGACTCTCTCCGATGCACGGTTTCCCAAATGAGGTACATCTCCCACTGTAAAGAAATCGATGGCTAAAGTGTATCCTATCTCATGCAACGACAGGATTTACTTCTCACCAAGCACAATCCATGTGCTTCGCTGTGATTAGTCCACTTGCCTCCATTGTTGGATTTCAATGCATCTGATAGCATCAATCATAAGCATCCATTTTCTCGACATTTTTCGGTCCCTACGGGTTGCGTCATCCCACTATAGGAATGCCTTAGGTGAAAATATTGAGTTGCATTACAAGATGTTTAAAGATCATGCATGAAAGGGATTTCTCATCGATTCATGAATGGGCATGCATGTGGTGCTTTGGTATACTCCATATGATTATACGTTATTGCTCACAAATATGATATCTCCTAGTGATCTACATGTGTAGAAATATATATGTTTTGTATTGGTTTCTGTTATGGTTATTTCGTAGTGTTATTGTTACTTTATATTACATGTATCATATTATTGATGATATAGAGAGTTATAACATGATGTATCCATGAAGACACACTATGTTTGCGCATCTATATAGAGACTCATATCACTTCACTCAAGAGAATTATAGTGGTGGTTGTCTATGATCAACCACTTTATTACATCTATGGACATATGATAATATAGTTGTGACTCACTCTACTAGATTCTATTGGTTTTTGACCTCATATTGAGATAAATGCAGAGATGGGTGAGTGATATATGTGTTTTTGGCCACAATACTATGCATTTTAATATTTTATTAGATATATCAACTTTAGATGATATTCTTTGGAGGTAGTTTCTTAGATTGATTGATGAAGGAGTTTAGTTAGGGAAATTCCATTCTAGTTGTTGGTTACTTGATCATTTCTCCCACACATCCGAGCACTTTTAGTATGACTATGTTATGAGGAATTTTGGGATCATTCAGATTCTCCCTCATCTTTGGGTATTTGAAAATGTATAGTTATGGCATGCTTAATGTATTTGATAAAAATATCTTCCTAAATAAGTTATGTTTTCCCCTATATCAATAGAAGAGGTATATAATCTCTTATTGATTTCTCTTAGTGATGTTATAGGGAGAAATTTAAAGTATATACATTAGTGGTTTTAATTACATTGGAATTTATTATTTCAAATATATTCTAGTTGATCATGAATGCATTGATTATAAAAAAATTCCTAATGTGTACATAGGTGAGGATGAGAAGTTTTTATTTGAGCGGGTTATTAGTAGTAGATATGCCAGGAAGAGAGATGAGGAATAAGGGATATATAGAAGGATGTGATTATTACAGATCATGTAATGTATGTGAGTTATTTCAGGTATTAAAAAACATTATAATTATTTATAACTTATGATATCTCCAAATTTTATGTTTCATACAAAATATCATTATTAGACCCTTGTTACTAGGGGATATTTACATGTTTAGACTTGATGAATTCTAGTTGATTCCATTTAGGGTGAGATATTGTAGAGAGAAAATTAAATTTGTAGTGAAAAGGATATACTATTTGACCCTATATCCCATGAAATCATAATCTACATTATTGTAGAGCATCTAGATTGAGATTTAATCTTGCATCACTTGAAAACATTAGTATAGTTTTGAGCATGTCTTAATTACAAAAATTATTTACTAATTGTTGTGTACAAAAATTGTACAAGAGTTTTATTTTGTGGTTTGCATAAGTCTTATCCTGTAAAAATTTATATCATAATATATCATGTCCACCTATGCTCATAGTAAGGCTGTAATGTTCTATGTTGTGTTTTTCACTTAGTTTCCATCATGCAAGAGTGTCTGCAGATTCCATGACATATGTGAATACACACAAACATGGTATGATCAGGGTGGTTGTGACATCTCCAAATAACTTCATCAAGATCATAGTATCACATATAATTAATAATTTTATTCCACATAGTAAAAGGCACATTAGATTTATAGTGCGAGGTTACACTTAATAGTGTAGAGGAGGTGAATACAAGCCATTATACAATAGAGTCACATGTGTGTATGTGGTGACACATCAATATTTCTAAGAGATCATGCTTATAATGTTTGTAATATTTAATGAAAGGAATGAAATATTTTAATTTTAGATTTATTAGGGGCATCTTAAGATAAAATGCAAAGGGTTCCATAAAAAAATCTTGTGTATGCGAGCCATAAAGGAAAGATAATGCTAGTATTGGGAAAAGTGGAATTGATCATGGATGGTATATATAAAATCAAAAATTATTTCATATTCAGATTCCTCTCAAAAAATATGCAAGTTTAAAACAAGAATCATCTCAATCTGATATCGCATGCAAAAGTTATAGTTGTTTTAAGTTAGCTCCGAAACTCACAGATTTAGTTCCGGAACTCGCAGTGTTAGTTCTGGAACTCACAGATTTAGTTCTGGAAATCACAGATTTAGTTCTGTAACTCACAAATTTAGTTTTAGAACTTGCAGATTTAGTTCTAAAACTTACATATTTAGTTTCAGGACTTTCATCAATCGAATAACATTTAGTTCCGAACTTGCAATTCGTATATTTATATTTTCAAGCAATTAAAACAATGGACAAAGCTGCAAGGTATATAATGACAATTAGTTACAAAACTTGCAATTTGTGGACAAAACATATTTAGTTCTGAAACTTGCATAAAAGGAATGAATACTTTAGTTCTGGAATTTGCATAAAAGGAATGATAGCTTTAGTTCTGGAACTTGCATCAAAGGAATGACAATTTTAGTTTTGAAACTTGCATAAAATGAGAACTGTGAATAATTAGAGAATCCAATGAAAAATATGAGAGAATTTTTTGTTCATATAAATGTGTTTAAAAAAATCTCATTCATATTTTCAACAAGTTTTACCAATGAAGAGAAATCTAACTTTCAATGAGTGCATGATCCGAGGAAAAGTGTATCGACAAGCACTAAAAGTTCCATAAACAGAAACAAAAAAGTCAAATAGAAAATATGAGAGAAGTATTTGTTTATAAAAATGTGTTTAACAGAACCCTCATTCAGATTTGTTACAAGTTTTACCAATGAAGAAAAATATAACTTTTAGTGAGTTGTAGTATGAGGAAAAGTGTATCGACGAGTACTAAAAGTTTCATAAACGAAAACATAAATGTCAAATAGAAAATACGAGAGAGGTTTTGTTCATAGAAATGTTTTTAACAAAAACCTCATTCAATTTTTTTCAAATTTTACCAATGAAGATAAATCTAACTTTGAGTGAACTGCAGTTTGAGAAAAAATCGTATCAGACAAGCGTCAAAAGTTCCACAATAAAAAACAACAAAGTCAAATGGAAAATCTAGGAAAGGTATTTGGTCAAAATAATATTTTGAGGAAAAAAATTCTTCTAATAATGTAGGAGAATAAAATCATTGTGATTCTTGTTACCAAAAAGCAAGGAGAAGATTTGGGAGCAAATCTTCCTAAAATAAGTAAGATAAGATTTGACTCCAATAATATATCTCTCTCCATATTTTGTGGAGATGGAGATCTTAGTTGTTAGGATTGGAATAAAGATAAGATTATATTACATTTCCTAAAATAAGGAGTTGGTTGGATGTATGAATTATAAATGTAACCTTCCACACTGAGATATGTAATTCTTTTCTCCCAAGAAATAAAGATATATTATTTCTTTCCAATCTTTTGAAGTAAAATTATTCTGCAAGTTCTAAATTAAAAGTATGAAATAATTTATCTTCCAAGGAATGAGCTGGCCACTCATTCCAAAGAATATGGATAAATGTGTTAATGTATATTTCTTTATTTCTTTAGTTTTCCTTTTGTTGTTGTTTTTTTATGTTATGTAATTTCTTTGTGAACCTGCAGGTGTCTTTTCCTCTTTCCTTTATTTTCAATTCAACAATTTACTTTATGCAAGTGTGTTTACATTTTCTGCAAGTGTGATTTCCTTTATGCAAACGTGCCTTTATATTCTTGCAAGTGTGATTTCTTTTATGCAAATGTGTTTACATTTTCTACGTGTGTGATTTATTTTATCCAGTTTGGATTATGTTTAAAGGAGCTACTTTCCAATATATTCTTCTCTTAATGCATACAACCTTCATAAACCAAACCAAATTGACATTATTAATTAAGAGGATTGATGAATCTCATCATTTTGGTTTCGGTGCAGGACACGGTGTTATTTGGACATTCGAGTTCTCTAAAAGAATATTCTAGTAATAGTAGAATACCTTTTAGTAAATTCTGTGATTTGGAAGTATTTGGAGGTAGTTCTTTAAAAAATTTATTTTTCTGTAAGTAGATTAAAATTTCATTTCTACAATTAGGAATATTAGATTGTAAATATTTATCTCCCCACAAACTAATTCATGTATAAGAAATGACCGTAATGTTTGATCATGAAGATATAATGGTATGAACAAAGAATTCAGATCTGGAAATGGTAGAATATGATATTAAATCTAGAAGTAGATCTAGTTGATGAAATATCATATTCCATTCTTGATAACCACCACCATTTCTCCTTGTATCAAATAATGGTTTAGTGATCTTATTACACATAACCTTAGTCAAAAATTGGCTTATTCAGTTTATAATAATGAAGTGATAGCATTTCTAGTTAACTCCATCCATATTTAGGGATTTCATTAGAGCCAAAATAAAAACCCACTCATAATAAATCCACTCATCCAAATTAATTTTTCATCCCATGATAAAATTCAATCCTTGAACCATATCCATTAGAAAAAATTATTTTCATGTCTTTCAATTTCTTCATTTTTGTATATGCTTGTATAACATGAAGAAACAATTATTGTGAATATCAAGACAATAATTTTTTTTTCGTGCTAACATCCACAAGAATTTCCAAAGTTATTCTTGGTACCAACATGTAGATTTTTGCGCACCAACAATATTAACCAAGGAGCAGTTTGGAGGGACCCACGGATACATAACACAATCCATCTCCTGAGATCACTAGTTTGGGATTTGAAGATTACTATGGTGATTCCGATAATGCACAATTCAAGTTGGGATTTGAAGACCTAGAAATTATCTACACAATTTTTGGAAATATTCTTGGAGTTACCAAGTATGCAAAGAGGTTTTTATGAGATCTTAGACATTGCTTCCTATTTTACACAAGTTGTACTTTGATGAATATAGTCTGATGATGGATCAAAATTTTCTCTAATCATTCTCATGTTATCATTTCTCAAAAAAAAACTTTGATTGGAAAACCAAACTTGTTGAATCAAAAAAAAAATCAAAAAGCTTTGATTGGAAAACCAACTTGCTGGCCAATCAAAGGAAAAAAAATATTGATTGAAAACCAGGGTTCTTTGGCTAATCAAAGGCAAAAAAATAAATCAAAAAGATTTGATTGGAAAACTATTTTGTCGGCCAATCAAAGGCAAAAAAAAAACTTTTATTGAAAAACCAACGTCTTTGGCCAATCAAAGACATAAGGTGGGTGGCTCTTATTCAAAGGAAATCAACTATTACATGGTGGCTTTCTTCTCGGCACTATTTGACCATGTTAACAATAGGATGACAATGACAACTAGAGGTATGATCAAGTTATTTTGTTCTACTATTTTATTTTTAAGCTTTCTTGTAAGTTTTTTATTACATCTAGATCCACTTTTAAGATCTCCAAGGAAGGTAAGATAAATTCATATCTCCCCTACTTATATGAAAAATATGTGCAGCTCTTTGTAATCAAATTTTTAAGTCTAATTCATGGGAAATGATGAATTAAAAAATGCATGAGGACATGCATGAGATTAAGTGTGTGAGAGAAGGAGAAGCACGATGTATGCATTTTGATTTTAAATATGAGACACGGTAGAAGGAGATCTACACAAGAACCTGATGTAAAAGAAAGGAGATCAAAAGTAGAAAAAGGAGGTGAATTTCCAAAGTTTTTCTTAGTACCAGATGTAGATTTTTGTGCACCAACAGTATTAACCAAGGAGCAATTTGGAGGGACCCAAGGATACATAACACAATCCATCTCCTGAGATCACTAGTTTGGGATTTGAAGATTAATATGGTGATTCCGATAATGCACAATTCAAGTTGGGATTTGAAGACCTATAAATTATCTACACAATTTTTGGAAATCTTCTTGGAGTTACCAAGTATGTAAAGAGGTTTTTATGAGATCTTAGACATTGCTTCCTATTTTACAGAAGTTGTACTTTGATTAATATAGTCTAATGATGGATCAAATTTTTCTCTAATCATTCTCATGCTATCATTTCTCAAAAAAAAAAACTTTGATTGGAAAACCAGCTTGTTGGCCAATCAAAAGCAAAAAAATCAAAAATCTTTGATTGGAAAACCAGCTTGCTGGCCAATCAAAGGAAAAAAATATTGATTGGAAAACCAGAAGTTCTTTGCTAATCAAAAGCAAAAAAATAAATCAAAAAGATTTGATTGGAAAACTATTTTGTCGGCCAATCAAAGGAAAAAAAAATTTTATTGAAAAACCAACGTCTTTGTGCCAATCAAAGGCATAAGGGGGGTGGCTCTTCTTCAAAGGAAATCAACTATTACCTGGTGGCTTTCTTCTCGGCACTATTTGACCATGTTAACAATAGGATGACAAAGACAACTAGAGGTATGATCAAGTTATTTTGTTCTACTATTTTATTTTTAAGCTTTCTTGTAAGTTTTTATTACATCTAGATCCACTTTTAAGATCTCCAAGGAAGGTAAGATAAATTCATATCTCCCCTACTTATATGAAAAATATGTGCAGCTCTTTGTAATCAAATTTTAAAGTCTAATTTATGGGAAATGATGAATTAAAAATGCATGAGGACATGCATGAGATTAAGTGTGTGAGAAAAGGAGAAGCATGATGTATGCATTTTGATTTTAAATATGAGACACGGTAGAAGGAGATCTACACAAGAACCTGATGTAAAAGAAAGGAGATGAAAAGTAGAAAAAGGAGGTGAATGATTTCCAAAGTTTTTTTTTAGTACCAACATGTAGATTTTGCGCACCAACAAAGATAACCACGGAGCAATTTGGAGGGACCCAAGGATACATAACACAATCCATCTCCTAAGATCACTAGTTTGGGATTTGAAGATTACTATGGTGATTCCGATAATGCACAATTCAAGTTGGGATTTGAAGACCTAGAAATTGTCTACACAATTTTTGGAAATCTTCTTGGAGTTACCAAGTATGTAAAGAGGTTTTTATGAGATCTCAGACATTGCTTCTTATTTTACAAAGTTGTACTTTGATGAATATAGTCTGATGATGGATCAAATTTTTCTCTAATCATTCTCATGCTATCATTTCTCAAAAAAAAAAACTTTGATTGGAAAACCAGCTTGTTGGCCAATCAAAGGCAAAAAAAAAAAATCTTTGATTGGAAAACCACTTGTTGGCCAATCAAAGGAAAAAAATATTGATTGGAAAACCAGGTTCTTTGGCTAATCAAAGAAAAAATAAATCAAAAAGATTTGATTGGAAAACTATTTTGTTGGCCAATCAAAGGCAAAAAATTTTTTTATTGAAAAACCAACGTCTTTGGCCAATCAAAGACATAAGGTGGGTGGCTCTTATTCAAAGAAAATCAACTATTACCTGGTGGCTTTCTTCTCGGCACTATTTGACCATGTTAACAATAGGATGACAAAGACAACTAGAGGTATGATCAAGTTATTTTGTTCTACTATTTTATTTTTAAGCTTTCTTGTAAGTTTTTATTACAGCTAGATCCACTTTTAAGATCTCCAAGGAAGGCAAGATAAAATTCATATCTCCCCTACTTATATGAAAAATATGTGCAAAATTTCTTTGTAATCAAATTTTAAAGTCTAATTTATGGGAAATGATGAATTAAAAATGCATGAGGACATGCATGAGATTAAGTGTGTGAGAAAAGGAGAAGCATGATGTATGCATTTTGATTTTAAATATGAGACACGGTAGAAGGAGATCTACACAAGAACCTGATGTAAAAGAAAGGAGATCAAAAGTAGAAAAAGGAGGTGAATTTCCAAAGTTTTTTTCGCTACCAACATGTAGATTTTTGCGCACCAACAAAGATATTAACCACGGAGCAATTTGGAGGGACCCAAGGATACATAACACAATCCATCTCCCGAGATCACTAGTTTGGGATTTGAAGATTATTATGGTGATTCCGATAATGCACAATTCAAGTTGGGATTTGAAGACCTATAAATTATCTACACAATTTTTGGAAATCTTCTTGGAGTTACCAAGTATGTAAATAGGTTTTTATGAGATCTTAGACATTGCTTCCTATTTTACAGGTTGTACTTTGATGAATATAGTCTAATGATGGATCAAATTTTTCTCTAATCATTCTCATGCTATCATTTCTCAAAAAAAAACTTTGATTGGAAAACCACTTGTTGGCCAATCAAAAGCAAAAAAAAATAAAAATCTTTGATTGGAAAACCAGAACTTCACGTAATCAAAGGAAAAAAATATTGATTGGAAAACCAGTTCTTTGGCTAATCAAAGGAAAAAAATAAATCAAAAAGATTTGATTGGAAAACTATTTTGTTGGCCAATCAAAGGCAAAACATTTTTTTATTGAAAAACCAACGTCTTTGGCCAATCAAAGACATAAGGTGGGTGGCTCTTATTCAAAGAAAATCAACTATTACCTCGGTGGCTTTCTTCTCGCACTATTTGACCATGTTAACAATAGGATGACAATGACAACTAGAGGTATGATCAAGTTATTTTGTTCTACTATTTTATTTTTAAGCTTTCTTGTAAGTTTTTATTACATCTAGATCCACTTTTAAGATCTCCAAGGAAGGTAAGATAAATTCATATCTCCCCTACTTATATGAAAAATATGTGCACTCTTTGTAATCAAATTTTTAAAGTCTAATTTATGGGAAATGATGAATAAAAAAAATGCATGAGGACATGCATGAGATTAAGTGTGTGAGAGAAGGAGAAGCACGATGTATGCATTTTGATTTTAAATATGAGACATGGTAGAAGGAGATCTACACAAGAACCTGATGTAAAAGAAAGGAGATCAAAAGTAGAAAAAGGAGGTCCACACAAAGAACCCTGCTTTTGTAAAATAAATAAAATAAGAAACAAAGCAGAAGAAGATCCACATAAGAACATGTTGTACAAGAGAGAAAATAAAAAACAAGTAGAAGGCGATCCTCACAAGAACTGATGTAAAAGAAAGAAAAATAAAAAAACAACAGAAGGAGATCTACAAGAACCTGTCTTTGAACTATATATGGAATGCATACATGCATAAGCTCAATGTGGAGAAGACTTTAAAAAGAGAGGAGATGATAATATAATTTATGAGGACATGCATAATATTAAGCATAAGGCAATGATGAAGCCATAAATTTGCCATAAATTACCATTATTTTGTCCTTCCAAGTTACCTTTGAATGTAGATTTAAATATAATCTAGGAACTTATAGTTTGATTAAGATAGAATATATGATATATATCTTGTTCATTCTTTAGAAATATTTTGTTATCTATTTTGTTGATTAATCCTATTGATTATTTGGGAAAATATGCAAAGTCTTGTGTATGCAGGCCATAAAGAAAAGATAATGCTAGTATTGGGAAAAGTGGAATTGATCATGAATGGTATATCTAAACTCAAAACTGATTTCATATTCAGATTCCTCCCAAAAAATTATGCAAGTTCAGAAAAAAAAATCATCTCAATCCGAGATCGCATGTAAAAGTTATAGTTGTTTTAAGTTAGCTCCAGAACTCATAGATTTAGTTCAAACTCACAGATTTAGTTAAAACTTGTAGATTTAGTTCCAAACTCACAAATTTAGTTCCAGAACTTACAGATTTAGTTCTGGAACTTTCATCAATTGAATAACATTTAGTTCCGAACTTGCAATTCATATATTTATATTTTCAAGTAATTAAAACAATGGACAAAGCTGCAAGGTATAGAATGACAATTAGTTACAAAACTTGCAATTCATGGACAAAGAATATTTAGTTCCGAACTTGCATAAAAGGAATGACAACTTTAGTTCTGGAACTTGCATAAAAGGAATGACAGTTTTAGTTTTGAAACTTGCATAAAATGAGAACTGTTAATAATCAGAGAATCTAATAAAAAATATGAGAGAGGTTTTGTTCATAGCAATGTGTTTAGCAAAAACCTCATTCATATTTTCTACGTGTTTATATCAATCAGTAGGTGTCTTTTCCTCTTTCCTTTATTTTCAATTCAACAATTTCCTTTATGTAAGTGTGTTTACATTTTTTGCAAGTGTGATTTCCTTTATGCAAGCATGCCTTTATATTCCTACAAGTTTGATTTTTTTAATGCAAGTGTGTTTATATTTTATACATGTGTGACTTATTTTATGCAAGTTTGGATTGTGTTTAAAGGAGCTACTTTCCAAGATCTTCTTCTCTTAATGCATACAACCTTTGGACACCAACTCGATTGACATTATTAATGAAGAGGATTGACGACCCTCATCATAAATTTCCTCTCCTAGTCATTATGAACCCTCCCCTTGCCAAAGATGTCTTGGTTTCACCCTCACTATGGCTCATAGGAACGTGTTAATAAGATTTTTAAGGGTGTTTAATGTGCAGGATGAACTCCTAAGGTGATTGAAGAAATCACCGAGGTTCAACGAGTAACAACTACTCCCACATGCCTAAAATGGGACATTCTTATGCATTTTGTAACTAGTAAACACCCTCCAAAATCTTATAGGGAAGATTCAAATCATCTAAGGGTGGTGTCGAAGAATATTGAAGTCATCCAAGGTAGTTTAAGTAAATTTGGTGGATTAAATTAAAATTAATAACTTGTGCAATATTGGGTAGTTTTGGACACTGGGTAAGTAGGCTAAAATAGCAAAAGCTAACTTGTCTAGATTATCTTAGGAGCTCCATGAAGAGTTATGAGGTAAAACATTATTCATTTAAAAATTCCTAGAAACCTCTACATGATTAATACATCAATTTGTCTCCAAGACTCAAGAATATTCTATGAGAAGCAAGGACACCGAAACTACTTGTTCTAGTCAAGAAGGAAATAGGCCCTAAAAATGAAATTGTATGGTGAATTGGATCCTTATAATTGGTTTAGTGATCTAGAAAAGTATTTTGTAGTCAAGGGTCAAAGCATATAACCGTGTCCCACTTTTTTGTAGTTTTTATACCTTCATCAAAATATGTCCGACAACAAAAACATGACCAAACACATATAAAATGACCAAAAATGTATTTTTAAGAGCTTCTAAATACCAAGGTGCAGGGAATCACAAATTTGCCTAAATTTTTTAAGTTTTTATAGTATTTTGAATATTTATTTACTAGTCATATTTTAAAATATTTTTTTCCACCAAGTGGGACACACTTATATTCTTTGACCTTATAAGGTTTGACCCCAAAACACTCTTCCATACTTCTAGTGTGGAAAATTCACTCTCGGGTCCTCAAATGTACTCAAAAGTAGGTGACATCAACACTCCAAAACCCCTTTGTCACAATTTTTCACCCTCTATGTGCCCATGCCTTATCCCCAAGGTACGATGGGGACAAGTGGCACAAAAGTGTGACCTCCATCTTTCTCGAGGTTTTATGAATTAAAAACCCAATATTGAGTGTTAGAATGAGAAAACAGGTGTGTTGGATGTCTTGGCCCAATTTTTATGATCACCAAGAAATCCTAGGTCACATATTTCTTCTACTTTTATACCCATTTTCCCCCAATGTGAAAAGGGGACACAAAATTTTTACCCCACCATCATGCCAAACCTTTACAACTTAAATTTCATCACTTCGCACTAAGGTTGTACAAACAAAATTATCACATTTTCCTTCTTCCGTGATGGGTAAAGCCAGGTCAAAAATTTCATTCTTGTTTTCCCCTTATCCCCTAATATGAAAATGGGAAAAGGGGGAAAAAAATTGTCACACCCTTCCTCCATGAAGCCCTCGTAATGAAATAACACATTTCTAGCCCCCAATGCTCATTCCCACCCTTGGATCTCTTCGACAATTAAACATAATCTAACACTTATAACCATATGGTGAAAGTCACAATTTTGTGTCACTTTTTTCCCATTCCCCCTTACACAAGTGAAATCCCATATCAACCTCATACCAACTCTAGTTAAGTTGTTAGGTCAAAGGTAAGTTAATAATTTTGAAGGAAATTTGAATAAATATCCATCTCTCTAAAAATCTTAGCCATTTAAAAAAATTTCCAATTGATATTATTTTCCCTCAAAACTTCAATGGATGCACATGAATGATGCTATAGTTTTCATATAATATCAAGCTCCCAATATGTTTTTTTTTCCCATAGCTGTCAATATGTGCACCCGATCTCCACAAAACTTCACTGGTGCAATCCATTTGAATTTTTTTTGTAGTGACCTATGATTCATGCTAAGTGAACCCACCTTCCAAATTTTATTGATGACTATTTTTTCCATACATGAACTCAACTTTTCCATAGAATATTTAAAAATGAGTTTAGCATTTTATCCGTGATCTAGCTAGCCTAATTTCCTAAAAGGTTTAGCAAATGTTCCTCGTAAAATAATGTTTCATCTGAATCATTCCTTTAAATATGAGGTATATTATTTTTAAGTATATGGAGGACTTATATTTATCTTATTATTCTTCCATATTTTATGAAAATATAATGTTCCCACTAATCCGAAGAGAGAATCATTTGAAAATCAAAGTGAAACATCCTAAACAATCACAAAACTTTTGAGACTAGTTTCATTTCAATCCAACATCCATAAGACACATAAAAATATAAATTGTGTAAGGATTCAAATGTAAAAATTTATTAAGTTTTTGAAAACATAAAATTTTTAGCGCTTATGATACTCCAAACAAGCTAAAACCATATGAAGGAGAAATTTATGAAAACTTACTAAAAATAGTTATCCTAGTCATGACCTGCTAAAAATAAAAATCCTCAAAATCAGCCTTGTATGACATGTTTCAAATCAACTTCCACCTATTTAATTTTATTTTTACATAATTACGAGGTTGGAAAGTTGTCTTGTTGTTCAGACAGAGAGAAATCCCTCACGGAGTTCCCAAAACATCGCCTCAAGGTTAATTCTCGCATAACACTATAGGATGCAAGAAGATGGATGATCCAACTCATCCTAATTGTCACATAAGTGAGTTATCATGGTTGAATTCATTAAAGAAGGATATGTCTTCATCACTAAGGTGAATCGAGACTCGATAGACTCGAGTATAAAGAATCTTTGGACCAAGTTTATACATGTCCTAGATCAAATACATAGGAAGATCTCGAACCTAATATCTTGATGGTTTTTTTCAAACTCTGTAAAATTAATTGATCCTTCAAGGTGAATAAAATAGATTCTCCTGCATCATATCAACTTCTCCAAAAGGGCCATGATATGAGACCATCAAGTTTGTAGCAGTAGGAAGCTATCACAACTCAAGGTAGTGCAATTTATTACATCGATTGTTTCTAAACAAACATTCAAATGCCCTTTAGTGTGTCTATAGCTTATAAAGGAATATTGTGACAAAATCATTTCTACCCAAGAGGATATTAAAGGCGTGAAGTTTTATTCGAGAGAGTAATTATTTTATCTCAAGGATAATACCTATCCGAATTAGATGAGTAAAAATGTGTTAAGAAAACCGAAGAATGTTTCCATTCTAAAAGTTGACATATTTTTCACAGAGGATAATTGTGAGGCTCAAAGGAGTCATCATGTTTATAGTGATGTGGGAAGTGATATCAAATTTGACCTTGCATGGGAATGTGTCTAATGAGTATAACAATAAATGTAGAATGTTCTCTTTCCCCATTTGTACAATAAAACTCTATCCAATAACTAACATATGAGTAAGGAGGTATTTAAGCATCTTGATGTTGTTTCCATTTAAAAATATGAAGTATTTGTAACAAAGGTGAAATGTGAAGCTTAAGGATTTCACAAGGAGGAAGGTAATGATCACCGTATTCCAACCGCAACCTTGTGTTCAAAAGGATTACCATGTTTACATAAATTGGAAACCATCTCAATTTCACATGTTACAATTAACTTAGTAGTTTTCTTAAACACTCATTAAACACATTTAAGTGTGTTTGCACCTCTAAGGAAGGATAATGTGAATTCATAGTATTTAAATTCAATAGTTTTTCATAGAATAATAATTTCATTCATGAAGAAACGCTTCTATCTACAAGAGGAAGACCTATTTTAGTGAGTAAAATACAAGCATGAAAATGTTTGATAATCTTGAAGTTGATTTTTGGTCATAAAGGTCAATTGTGAATGCCTATAGGAATAAGCTAGTGATATCCATATCCTAACTCCTACTTTGTGATTATAGAATATCATAGTGTTCCCGTCACATGTGGTATATCTCATAAAAATATTTTTGAACACTTATTCGATACCTTGCAATGCTTCTATATATCACCGAAGAAGGAGTTTGTGATCTTAGTGCTTCAAATAAGCAAGTTCTTGATCAACATAGGCTTCCAATTCATCATATTCATTAACTCTCCTCTCTCTCTCTTCTTTCTTCTCTCTCCATATTATAATTCTTCATTAAGAATGTAATTTTTCACTATTTTTTCTTATTCACTTAAGTGACCTTCAACTTAACATTGTAAGATTCCTTTTTCATTAATAATAAAAAGACTCACTTTTATTCCCTAGGAATATGAAAGGTCACAAGTGATGAGGAAAGGTGAAAATTCTTATGGGGGAAAATGAAAATACATTTTTAATGTTATAAATTGAAAGGTATTTGAATTCCAAAGGATTGGAAATTGTTGATTGTTATAATTTGTTTGGATTTTTATTGCTAGTAGATCAAAAAATAAAAGAGACAACAAGACTAAGAAATGAAAGACACAAAGTTCTAAAAATCCATTAATTAAAGAAACAAAACTCCTTCTTTGTAACATCCTCATTTTAGAACATTAGAATAAGAATTTTTTTTTGATAAGTGATTTCTAGTTCTAAATACATAATTTAGAACTCACAGATCATAACAATCATTCTTATAACAGATAACCATATGCAGCTGTAATGACTCGGTGTACCACCGATCTATTCATTCCATGACTCGATGAACTACCGATCTATTCATGGGTATCATAGAGTTGGCATTTTTATCTGAACACTTCACTCTTACGGTTCTCTTCCCTAATCTGGGATTTCAGAATGCTCTGTCCAAGGAACCTATCTGAATAATTGTTACCATCATTCATCAGCATCACGTCCCTTAGACTAGGTGACATAGGACAACGCAATCAGTAGCTTGCGATACTTTGGCCAAAGATTTGAAACATACTGTTCATGTCTCATATTCCTTGACAACATACTCATCAATCTAGAATACGTCCTTCACCCCACTCCGATGTTATATAGAATGTCCTATACTGACTTCTGTCAGCCTCCCCTGTCCAAAGTTATTCACTTAGGAACGGGTTAATATCATAACACACGTTATAAGGATACTCTTGCAGACTAGGGATAAGCTGACATACTGGGTCAACCACTGTTAACCCCGTGTCAAGGTACCCCGAGTCTCAAAGGGCTGCCTCATAGCATGTCTATGGTCCTAACCGGTCCCAAAGGAAAATCTTGTTCGAGTTTCAGGTGTAAATCTTAACGATCAATGCAAAAGGGTGTTGCCATATGTCACCTGCATTATTGTATCCTCGAGAAGATCCTAATCTTCTCAAGGTACAACCTAGCAGTTGACATGTGTCAACATCCTACAAAACTGCCTCGGAAAGATTTACATAACTTCAAAAAGTTACTTAAGTTGAGTTGAATTTGTATTAAAGGCCCTCCTAACTGGATAGTCCTTTTCCCACCCAAAATTTCATACCATTGAGTTTCCTTACGTAGTTAAGTTCAATTTCACAGAGAGAAGTTTAATAAGATTTGAGACCTCGTCAAGGTGTCCATCGGTTCCTAATAATCTTATTCTCAAAATTGGGCAATAGCCCTAAGTTCTCTCGTAAGGAAGCTAACTAAACATGTAAGGGTTTATATCAACTCCGAAGACTGAGATTTATCTTACTAGATTGTTATAAGACATGGTGATTTAAAACCATCAATTACGTTGCCTTGACTTAGATCAATGTTAGAAGTAATAGAATACTCTTCCTGTTATAGCTACATATCAGGGTGTAGTTTAACCTTAACTTCCCTAAAATGCAGTGGTCTAATTCCAATTTAGCCTTATTCATAATATAAAAGAATTACTATTCAATCATGAAGTATTTGGTTACATAATTTTTACAAGGCTTACTTAGAGAATCCGACTAGCTCCCATGGCATACAATAATAAAAATGCACTCTCATTCATTCAGACCTAAGAAGTTCAATCCAACAAATAAAAATGCAGCCACATAAGTAACAATCTCCCCATTTCATTTATTTCCAGGCCATACAATTACAACTTATGCACTTCGGCACATTTGATACAATAATCAACAGCAAAAGAATATCTTTCCTCCTATAGTACAATTACAGAAATCAAGTTGGAATTCATCATAAAAACTAGATTAAATAATCTGAGCATCATATCAGATCTGTATGCCTTTACCACTTACGATGTCCATATGCAAAAATTGCTAGCACAGGTTAGTTTAGTGAACTGAGCATGATAAGCACTAATTCTTAAAACAATTGCATTCCACCAATTGTTTTCATTAAACGACTCTGCTTAAATGAAATCATTTCATCAAATCCTTAAACATGAATCGTGCTATTCATCTTTCTACAATTCTAATATGACTTTAAAACATAACTCATATTATAGCTTCCATTAAAATTAAATATTTTTAGATGATTCATCATATATTAGAGACTAAGAAGAAACAAAATGAATCTACAATATCCATCCATCCAAAACCAAGGACAGAATAATCCAACAAAATTACTCCATTCAAGAATGAATTCCTACCAAGACGTGTATCCAATAGATGTACATTTAACAATTCAAGAAAAGACAGATTATAACCTACAGCAAGTTCAACTGACATGATTCCTTTATACTCATAGCATTATTTCAATAAAATTGATAAGTATACCAACTTCTACTACAATACTACTTTTATAAAAGTGGATAACCGAATAATTCAAACAGGTAATAATATAATCAGTAGATAAGGAAAGAAGACTTGGTCAAGAGTCAATACTTACCATTCTCTCCTCATAAATTTAATAGTCTATTCATCTTATACCCGTATCATTGAGTTCTCATAGAGATACAAAAGAAGGGAGCACTCATAATTTCCAGACAAGGAGAAAATATTTCCTTATTCCAAAAGTCCTATATCAACATATACTTTACAACTTAAGAGAGAGAAATAGAGGCATTCAGATCTCCATTCCAAACAAGTTCAGACTGTACTAAACTTCCCAGAGTAATGCATATACATTCAATCTTGAATTCAATTAGGGAAGAAGAGAAAGTAAGAAAATCAACACCCAAGTTTACCATTAGCTCCAATATAGTAAAACTGTTTCATAGGTCGTCCTTAGATTCCTAGGGTCTTGAAATTGCTCATTAACACAGTCATTCATATTCTAAAATAAAACTAATTTCCATTCATGTAGACCTAAGATCACCCACAAACTAATAGGAAACAGGGTTCATCAAGTAATTTTCACTGGGTCCCAACTGTGTTCTAATATCCAAGTGAAAATCGCAAAGAAAACAACAGCTACACCAAATGTTTCATCATTTTCATAACCCATAATCAATGAACATCCATACCCTTTTCAACAGAGATACAGGCTTGTGTTAAAACATATTTCTTACGCATGCGACTAAACCAGTCGAGCTCAATAGAAGGAACTACAGTTTCATCACAATCCAACTATATATTCACCTGAAGTCATCAAGCAATAAAAAAAGCTCATACGACCAAGCAATAATCAATAAACCAACCAAATTAGACACAACAATTCTTTCTCGTGTCATTCTTCAAACATGAAATCATCCAACACAACGTCTAACATGGTACAGTTAGGAACTCATTACCTCAGTCAAACAAGAGACAAGGAAACAACATATACAGAAGTCAAACCCATATGTAATCATAGCAAACACTTCTACAGAAGTCGAACCCATAATGTAATCACAAAGAAACACTTCTACAGAAGTCGAACCCATAATGTAATCACAGTAAGGAGAGAAGATAAAAGAAGTAGATTTCAACAGGGTCTACGTATAACCAGGGATTCCCAAATCATCAAGAAAGAAGAAAACCAATACATTGCTACCAACCAGGCCGAATTTACAAAAAAATCATCTAAACAGAGTTGTTCTAATGAAAGCATTTAAAGGAAAGCAATATTTTTAAAAGTTAGGGCCTATCATGCCTGATAGTGTCGCTTAAAAATTCAAGAAGACCTCTGTATGTGCTCGTACCTTCTCTTCTTCTTCCACGAAAGATTAAACAACAAAATATTGTTACCTCCATGCCTTATATACTTTCCCCGACAGAGAAGGAAGCTAGAAACTATCAAAGTTGCCATGCAACACAGATTAGATGACTGGTTTGAAGTACCAAAGTCTTTGAAGCAGTGAAAATGGTATGCATGGAAAACAAAACATCCAAACAATACTCCACTTGCATGCCTTCCCAAGAAATCACGGTCAGAACCAAAGTTCATTAATTGAATTTACTTCCATCATCCCGCCTATTTTCCATTGCCACCGACCGCCAAGAAAACAAACAAACATTCCCATACTTGGTGATACTCGCCACGTCAAAGTTACATTAGCCATTTGCAACCTCCGCCAAACTGACAAAGATTCTAAGTCCTTCAACCTTATCCCCCTCATAAATGCCATGGAAACCACCGCCCATGACTCGCGACCCTTCTTAGGTCCCCCTCCATTCTTTTCATTAGTTAAGATAGGTTAGAAACATAGGTTAGATCATAGGCTAAGGCATTAGTCTCACTTCCATAGCGCGAGGTGTAGTTAACTCTTAGGAGCATTAAGCTTATAGTTTAGGGCTAGGTTAGATTAGTAATTATTTTAACCAATAGGTTATAGTTTAGGTTAAGATTATTAACGTTAACCAATCTAGTCTAGGTCTCCAAAATAGGACCAATCAGTGTTAGAGTCCATACAGGGTAAAACATTCCTGTAAAGGATTCTATTTGGCATCACTAAATTAAGCTTTTGGTATAACCTAAACATCTTACCTGGCTTAAGGTCCAGGCCTTTCCAGATGTTACGATACCTGGAACCACATCCCATTTATCATGATCAGCCTGAGTTAAACTTCGGGATTGATCATTCAAAACTCAATCAGACCCTGAAACTTTAGTAAGGTCAATAAATTTTGTTCATCCTGAATAAACTTAAAACATTCCTTAGATCAATGTAATTGATCCAAGGCTGAGTCATAAAGGTGGATAAATCCACAATTCATCCAGAAATCAAATTGAACTCAAGTGCGAAGAATGAAAGAAACAAAAGAGTCCAAGCATATTCCGGCTCAGTCCAAGATCTTCAAGAGTAAAGAGGATACAATCCATATCAAGCATGACTTCCCAAAACCAAAGGAACATGTCCTTATACAGAAGAAATCATATATCAACACTTGAATGCTCAGGAGAAAGTAACAATAGTTCAGGGTGTTACATGCTTCCCTCCTAAAAGATTCATCGTCCCGATGATTACATCCTTTGATTTATCTTCAGGTCAATCAATTTATTAGTTCACAAAACAATGACTATTTCCAACTTGAATAATTCCAGAAATCAATGTCATGATACAATTTATTCAACCTGAATAATGTTTGCCTCAAAGTTGGCTTACATAAAGATATGAAAAAGATAAATTCATAATAAATTTTTTATTTTTTTCCAAGTCATCAGATTCCATTCTGTTAAAAAAGAAAGGGAAAAGCAATTTTCATCTCTTCCGCATTTTCCCAAGTTGCACTTTCTTCATTAAATTGGTCCCATCTGACCTTACATTGCTGTATTTCACGATTTCTCAAATGCAATTGGCGAGTTCCCAAACTCGTGTGGGTTTAACCACGATTATCCCCGGGTCTTGGACCTGTAAGGAATTCCAATTTAAAACATGTGATAAGTCTGAAACGTATTTCTTAAGCAAAGAAATATGGAAAACATCATGCATGTGAGACAAAGCAGGTGGTAATGCTAATCGGTAAGCTATAGGATTGATTATTTCAACAATTTCGAAAGGTCCCACATAACGAGGTGACAACATGGCAACCTTGCCAAAAGTTATAGAACTCTTTCTTGGTTTAACACGAAGAAAAACCTTTTCACCAAGCTCAAACTTTCGGTCAACCCGCTTTTGGTCAGCATAGCTCTTCTGCCTATTTGTTGCTTCTTTAAATCGTTCTCGTATCATTTTAACTTGTTGTTCCATTTCAGTGAGGATTTCTGGTCCAATTACCACTCTATCCTCAATACTGCCCCAACTAACAGGGGTTCTGCAATTTCTTCCATAAAGTGCCTCAAAAGGTGCCATTTTAAGAGAAGAGTGATATGTGTTGTTGTATGCAAACTCAACTAATGGGATATACTCTTCCCATTTATACTGTTGATCCATGCAATACATTCATAACATATCTTCCAACACCTGATTTACTCTCTCAGTTTGTCCATCCGTTTCTGGATGATATGCGTAATCAAGTTTAGTTTAGCTCCAAGAACTGCATTAAGCGTTTCCAAAATCTTGATGTCATTCTAGGATCCCTGTCAGATATAATCAATTCTGGTACTCCATGTAACTTGAAAATTTCGTGCACAAATCTTTTAGCTAACACTGGAGAATCATCCTTTAGATTTCCAGCGATGAAATGAGCTACCTTTGTTAGTTTGTCTACAACTACCAAGATAACATCATGTTTATTTTTCGACATAGGCAGCCCTTGTACAAAATCCATTCTTATTACTTGCCATTTATACTGTGGTATGCTATGGGGATATAATAGACCAGCATGATGCATGTGTTCTGCCTTAACCTGCTGACATTCCAGACAATGAGTCACAAAATCTATAACATCCTTTTTCATTCCTTTCCAGAAGTATTGTTGTTTTAGATCAGTGAGCATTTTAGTAATACCCGGGTGTCCAGAGAAGGGTGAATTATGAAATTCAACTAACAATTTCTTTCTCAAATCATTCAACAAAGGTACGTATACTCTATTTTCATAACGTAAGATTCCTTCATTATCAAAATGAAAACCTTTATACCTTTCATCTTCTCGGTTCATGCAAGTGCTACTTTTACTTCTTTGAAAGTATATATCGATTCCGAGGCACTTTTTACCTCATCTTTAAACTGAGTTCTTAATGTTATAAGAGCAGAAATGTGCTTCCTACGACTTAGAGCATCTCTACTCTATTCTCTTTTCCTTTGATGTAGCTAATATCAAAATCATATTGAGACAAAAATCTAACCACCTTCGCTTGTCTTGCATTTAGATTAGGTGAGTGAAAATATATTTCAGCCCTAAATGATCGGCCAACTCAAAAGGCTTCCCAAGTAAATAGTATCTCCACACTTGAAGTGCATGAACAATTGCAGCAAGCTCTAAATCATGAGGGGCATAATTCAGCTCATGTAACTTAAGTTTTCTACTTTCATAAGCTATGACATGATCATTTTGTAACAAAACACCTCCAAGGCCTTCCCCAGAAGCATCTGTTACAACAGTAAAGTTCCCATTAGGGTCCGGTACAGCTAATATAGGTGCTGAAGTCAACTGAATTTTTAAACTTTTAAAAGTAGTTTCACACTTATCATTCCAAATAAATTTCCTATCCTTCTTCTGTAATGAAGTTATCGGTGCAGCCACTTTAGAAAAATCCTTAACAAATTTTCTATAATAACCAGCAAGGCCCATGAAGCTTCTTACTTCGTGTACATTCTTTGGTGCAGGCCACTCGATTATTGCCACTATTTTTGAAGGATCTACTACAATTCCTTCTTTACTAATGACATGACCCAAATAGTGAACTTCAGTATCAAAGAAAGAACATTTGGATAACTTACCGTATAACTTTCTTTTTCTCAAAATTTCCAAAACTATCTTCAAATGCTCATTGTGCTCTTCAACACTTTTAGAATATATGAGAATATCGTCCAAGAATACAAGCACAAACTTGTCCAAATATTCTTGAAAGATATTATTCATTAAGTTCATAAAATCTACGGGTGCATTAGTTAATCCAAAGGGTAGAACCGTGAATTCATAATGTCCGTACCTGGTTCGGAAAGCTATTTTATGAATATCTTCTTCCTTAATTCTTAATTGATGGTACCCAAATCAAGATCTATCTTGAATAAATCGGTGCTCCACGATCTAATCAAACAGATCGTCAATTCTTGGAAGTGGGTATCTATTCTTGATTGTTGCTTTGTTTAACATCTGATAATCAATACACAGTCTAAGTGTTCCATCTTTCTTCTTCACAAATATTACTGCCTCCCAAGGTGAAAAACTTGGCCTAATCAAACCTTTAGACAAAAATTCTTGCAATTGTGCCTTAAGCTTGACTAACTATGTAGTAGTCATCCGATAAGGTGCCTTAGAAATAGGTTTCGTCCCTGGTTTGATTTCAATGGTGAAGTCAAATTCCCTTTTGGGTGGTAAACCTGGTAATTCCTCCGGAAATACATCCTTGAAACTTTGCAACAGTGGGTATCGTTTCATGGAATCACCGTCTTCTTCTGAAAATTTAGATATCTTTACTGCATATAAGGTACATCCTTTGTTCTTAGCCTTTTTAAGTTGCATAGCTGACAGTTTCCTAACTGAAATTTCCCGTTTCACACCTTGAATCTCTGCTATTTTCAGCCAATCATCTAAACATCTTATATTCTTTTCAAAGCAATCTACTTTTGCTTTATGGTCAGCTAACCAATTGATGCCGATGACAACGTCATAGGATCCCAAAGGTGCAACATAGAGGTCAACTTCCGTGGAAAAGTTAGGTAAGTCAAGGACTACCCCAAAAAGACACATACTCACTATATGAACAAAGTTATTACCATACTATACAGTCCAAGATTTATCCATTTTTCCAGCTTTTCTTTTAAGTTTAGAAGCGAGTTTACTAGAAATAAAACATTCAGTAGCTCCTGTATCAAAAAGAATAGTGACAGGTATGCCAAATAACTTACCCGGAACTTCTATAGGTGTCACTTACTTTTCAACTTGCTTGTCTGCTACTGCAACATGTATCTTATGCTACTGATTACGATCATCCTTCTTCAAAGGGCACTGATTTGCGTAGTGGTCTTTGCCACAATTATAGCAGCCTCCTACAGGTCCCTTTTTAGGCTCAAAATTACTTCCAGCCTTAAAATTATCACGTTGTCCTCCATAGGGCTTCTGCCCATTGTTATAATTCTTGGCAAAACTATCCCTTACATTTCCAGCAGGTTTATTCACTGTCGTTTTCTTATTATTATCCACTGGAAACTTACTTCTATTTCCAAAATTTTCCATGGCCCCTTCTTGGGTGCAAGTGAAGTTGAAGAAGGGTTTGTAATCTTCTTTTGCACTTCCTCTTTATGAGCAGAAATAGCCTTTAATTTCTGTTCTTGCCTTATGGCTTTTTCAACAACCCCTTCCATAGTGGTTGGGCTGTGAACATTGACCTCTCCTCCTATCACGAGATTTAGTCCCATGATGAATTTCCATATTCTGAACTTCTCATCAGTTTGATACTACGGTACATACTTGAGGAGTTTCGTAAACCGCTCCTAGTATTCAGTTACCGTTAGCTTTCCTTGTACTAAGTTCTGGAATTCTGTCATTTTCTGATCATAGAAAAGTTGTGGTAGCCAACGTTGCCTAAAATAGCCTTTAAATTGATCCCAAGTAATATTGGTCTCATCAATATTTAGCTCAGCTTTACGGCTGTCCCACCATGAAGATGCTTCGTGGGAAAGCTGATAGGCTCCCCAAATAGCTTTGGTTTCCTCTCGAGAAGTTTCTTATTGCAAAGTACTTCTCCATCTCACTGAGCCAGTTCTCAGCTCCATCTCCTAATGTGGTGCCATCATATTTAGGTGGACTTATCCTTTTTATATCATTAGTGAGTTCACGCTAACCTCGGCCTTTTGTTTTCTCGGTTGGACATGTACATTTCCAATGTTATTACCAACACCCATATCGTGGTTTTCCTCGGAGGTAACCGATTGTTATTACAAGTTTCATCATCCTCCTCATTTCCCATTACTTACTGTTCAAGTATAGCCAAATGATCTCTTGTGTCCAATAGGGCAGCAAGGATCTCATCAAGTTTTTGGGTTGTTGCCACCTCCTCTGGTGGAGCATTATTCGCAACGTTCCCCCTTGTTCTAACCATTTTCTGTTACAAGAAAATTTAGGTTTTTATCAGATTATGGACACAATAGGTCCAAGAGCTGCAACCTTCAGCTCTGATACCAAGATGTAACATCCTCATTTTAGAACATTAGAACAAGAATTTTTTTTTTGGATAAGTGATTTCTAGTTCTAAATACATAATTTAGAACTCACAGATCATAACAATCATTCTTATAACAGATAACCATATGCAGTTGTAATGACTTGGTGTACCACCGATCTATTCATTCCATGACTCGGTGAACTACCGATCTATTCATGGGTATCATAGAGTTGGCGTTTTTATCTGAACACTTCACTCTTGTGGTTCTCTTCCCTAATCTGGGATTTCAGAATGCTCTGTCCAAGGAACCTATCTGAATAATTGTTACCATCATTCATTGGCATCATGTCCCTTAGACTAGGTGACATAGGACAATGCAATCAGTAGCTTGCGATACTTTGGCCAAAGATTTGAAACATACTGTTCATGTCTCATATTCCTTGATGGCATACTCGTCAATCTGGAATACGTCCTTCACCCCACTCTGATGTTATATAGAATGTCTTATACTGACTTCTGTCAGCCTCCCCTGTCCCAAGTTATTCACTCAGGAACGGGTTAATATCATAACACACGTTATAAGGATGCTCTTGAAGACTAGGGATAAGCTGACATACTGGGTCAACCACTGTTAACCCCGTGTGTCAAGGTACCCCGAGTCTCAAAGGGCTGCCTCATAGCATGTCTATGGTCCTAACCGGTCCCAAAGGAAAATCTTGTTCGAGTTTCAGGTGTAAATCTTAACGATCAATGCAAAAGGGTGTTGCCATATGTCACCTACATTGTTGTATCCTCGAGAAGATCCTAATCTTCTCGAAGGTACAACCCTACAGTTGACATGTGTCAACATCCTACAAAACTACCTCGGAAAGATTTACATAACTTCAAAAAGTTACTTAAGTTGAGTTGAATTTGTATTAAAGGCCCTCCTAACTGGATAGTCCTTTTCCCACCCAAAATTTCATACCATTGAGTTGCCTTACGTAGTTAAGTTCAATTTCACAGAGAGAAGTTTAATAAGATTTGAGACCTCGTCAAGGTGTCCATCGGTTCCTAATAATCTTATTCCTCAAAATTGGGCAATAGCCCTAAGTTCTCTCATAAGGAAGCTAACTAAACCTCGTAAGGGTTTATATCAACTCCGAAGACTGAGATTTATCTTACTGATTGTTATAAGACATGGTGATTTAAAACCATCAATTACGTTGCCTTGACTTAGATCAATGTTAGGAAGTAATAGAATACTCTTCCTGTTATAGCTACATATCAGGGCGTAGTTTAACCTTAACTTCCCTAAAATGCAGTGGTCTAATTCCAATTTAGCCTTATTCATAATATAAAAGAATTACTATTCAATCATGAAGTATTCGGTTACATAATTTTTACAAGGCTTACTTAGAGAATCCGACTAGCTCCCATGGCATACAGTAATAAAAATGCACTCTCATTCATTCAGACCTAAGAAGTTCAATCCAACAAATAAAAATGCAGCCACATAAGTAACAATCTCCCCATTTCATTTATTTCCAGGCCATATAATTACAACTTATGCACTTCGGCACATTTGATACAATAATCAACAACAAAAGAATATCTTTCCTCCTATAGTACAATTAGAGAAATCAAGTTGGAATTCATCATAAAAACCAGATTAAACAATTTGAGCATCATATCAGATCTGCGTGCCTTTACCACTTACGATGTCCATCTGCAAAAATTGCTAGCACAGGTCAGTTCAGTGAACTGAGCATGATAAGCACTAATTCTTAAAACAATTACATTCCACCAATTGTTTTCATTAAACAACCTGTTTAAATGAAATCATTTCATCAAATCCTTAAACATGAATCAGGCTATTCATCTTTCTACAATTCTAATATGACTTTAAAACATAACTCATATTATAGCTTCCAGTTAAACTTAAATATTTTCAGATGATTCATCATATATTAGAGACTAAGAAGAAACAAAATGAATCTACAATATCCATCCATCTGAAAACCAAGGACAGTAATAATCCAACAAAATTACTCCATTCAAGAATGAATTCCTACCAGTACGTGTATCCAACAGATGTGCATTTAACAATTCAAGCAAAGACAGATTATAACCTCCAGCAAGTTCAACTGACGGGATTCCTTTATACTCATAGCATTATTTCAATGACATTGATAAGTATACCAACTTCTACTACAATACTACTTTTATAAAAGTGGATAACCGAATAATTCAAACAGGGTAATAATATAACTGTAGATAAGGAAAGAAGACTTCGGTCAAGAGTCAGTACTTACCATTCTCTCCTCATAAATTTAACAGTCTATTCATCTTATACCCGTACCGTAGTTGAGTTCTCATAGAGATACAAAAGAAGGGAGCACTCATAATTTCCAGACAAGGGAGAGAATATTTTCTTATTCCAAAAGTCCTATATCAACATATACTTTATAGCTTAAGAGAAAGAAACAGAGGCATTCAGATCTCCATTCCAAACAAGTTCAGGACTGTACCAACTTCCCAGGAGTAATGCATATACATTCAATCTTGAATTCAATTAGGGAAGAAGAGAAAGTAAGAAAATCAACACCCAAGTTTACCATTAGCTCTAATCTGGTAAAACTGTTTAATAGGTCGTCCTTAGATTCCTAGGGTCTTGAAATTGCTCATTAACAAAAGCCACAGATTGTTATAAACGAAATACATATACGTTCAAATATCAGTCCACAATCCTGCTCCAAATAAAACAGTCTACCCTTCACCCAGGACTCGAATCATTTTAGACTACGAGTGAGGGTAACTGCTATCATTACTTACCAATAGGTAACACTAACTATTTACACTGGATAATTCGTTATTGCATTCAAGGATACCAAACAAGTAGCACTTCCAGTGTTAATAGAAGAATTCTATTGACAAATTTCAAGGTCACTACAGGAAACATCAACACAGTCATTCATATTCTAAAATAAAACTAATTTCCATTCGTGCAGACCTAAGATCACCCACAAACTGATAGGAAACGGGGTTCATCAAGTAATTTTCACTGGGTCCCAACTGTGTTCTAATATCCAAGTGAAAATTGCAAAGAAAACAACAACTACACCAAATGTTTCATCATTTTCATAACCCATAATCAATGAACATCCATACCCTTTTCAACAGAGATACAAGCTTGTGTTAAAACATATTTCTTACGCATGCGACTAAACCAGTCGAGCTCAATAGAAGGAACTACAGTTTCATCACAATCCAACTATATATTCACCTGAAGCCGTCAAGCAATAAAAAAAGCTCATACGACCAAGCAATAATCAATAAACCAACCAAATTAGACACAACAATTCTTTCCGTGTCATTCTTCAAACATGAAATCATCCAACACAATGTCTAACATGGTACAGTTAGGAACTCATTACCTCAGTCGAACAAGAGACAAGGAAACAACATATACAGAAGTCAAACCCATATGTAATCATAGCAAACACTTCTACAGAAGTCGAACCCATAATGTAATCACAACAAACACTTCTACAGAAGTCGAACCCATAATGTAATCACAGCAAACACTTCTACAGAAGTCGAACCCATAATGTAATCACAACAAGGAGAGAAGATAAAAGAAGTAGATTTCAACAGGGTCTACGTATAACCAAGGATTCCCAAATCATCAAGAAAGAAGAAAACCAATACATTGCTACTAGCCAAGCCGACTGTACAAAAATCATCTGAACAGAGTTGTTCTAATGAAATCATTTAAAGGAAAGAAAGATTTTTAAAAGTTAGGGCCTATCATGCCTGATAGTGTCGCTTAAAAATTCAAGAAGACCTCTATATGTGCTCGCACCTTCTCTTCTTCTTCCACGAAAGATTAAACAATAAAATATTGTTACCTCCATGCCTTATATACTTTCCTCGACAGAGAAGGAAGCTAGAAACTATCAAAGTTGCCATGCAACATAGATTAGATGACTGGTTTGAAGTACCAGTGCTGAAGCAGAGTGAAAAATGGTATGCATGGAAAACAAAACATCCAAACAATACTCCACTTGCATGCCTTCCCAAGAAATCCATGCTCGGGAACCAAAGTTCATTAATTGAATTTACTTCCATCATCCCGCCTATTTTCCATTGCCACCGACCGCCAAAATTGGTGATCGCCAAAAGAAAACAAACAAACATTCCCATACTTGCTGATACTGCCACGTCAGGTTACATTAGCCGTTTGCAACCTCCACCAAACCTGATAGCATTCTAAGTCCTTCAACCTTATCCCCCTCATAAATGCCATGGAAACCACCGCCCATGACTCGCGACCCTTCTTAGGTCCCCCTCCATTCTTTTCATTATTTAAGATAGGTTAGAAACATAGGTTAGATCATAGGCTAAGGCATTAGTCTCACTTCCATAGCACGAGGTGTAGTTAACTCTTAGGAGCATTAAGCTTATAGTTTAGGGCTAGGTTAGATTAGTAATTATTTTAACTAATAGGTTATAGTTTAGGTTAAGATTATTAACCTTAACGAATCTAGTCTAGGTCTCCAAAATAGGACCAATCAGTGTTAGAGTCCATACAGGGTAAAACATTCCTGTAAAGGATTCTATTTGGCATCACTAAATTAAGCTTTTGGTATAACCTAAACATCTTACCTGGCTTAAGGTCCAGGCCTTTCCAGATGTTACGATACCTGGAACCACATCCCATTTATCATGATCAGCCTGAGTTAAACTCCGGGATTGATCATTCAAAACTCAATCAGACCCTGAAACTTTCGTAAGGTCAATAAATTTTGTTCATCCTGAATAAACTTAAAACATTCCTTGGATCAATGTAACTGATCCAAGGCTGAGTCATAAAGGTGGATAAATCCACAATTCATCCAGAAATCAAATTGAACTCAAGTGCGAAGAATGAAAGAAACAAAAGAGTCCAAGCATATTCCGGCTCAGTCAAGATCTTCAAGAGCAAAGAGGATACAATCCATATCAAGCATGACTTCCCAAAACCAAAGGAACATGTCCTTATACAGAAGAAATCATATATCAACACTTGAATGCTCAGGAGAAATTAACAACAGTTCAGGGTGTTACATTCTTTGTTTTACTAGATCACAATGATTGTAAAATACTACATCAAGCACTAAAGATATATTTCATCCACATACTTATCTACGTTCATCTATCCTCTCTACTCTCCAAATTTGTAAGAATTGTGATCTTGTAAGACTAAGAAGGAACTTTGTGTATTTGGTTATTGGATCTGTAGAAATTTGTGTCTCTCATTTATTGTTCTTTGCTATCTCTTTCTTTTTTATATTCTTATAATTGAATGTGGACCTACTTTGGTTAATTTATGTGAATTTTGTAAGCCAACTCACAACATTAACCATCTCTCCATGTTTCTTCTACTTCTCTTTACATTCCCTTTAAAAACAATTCCTCCCTTATACACTATACAATCATTTTACCAAATATTTAGTGGAGTATTCCTGTGTGATCCTTGGCCTACCGCCACCTCATAGTTGTAGGTATTTTACATTCAATAAGAAGAGCCTTCTCGTACACCTAAAGGGAGAGGCTTAGCCCCATGACCATTGGTGAAAACCAATAATCTACACTACGATAAATTATTTCAACAACATGGTGCTAAAAATAATTAAAGACCTCATAAAGTACTTTTAAGTGTGTAATTATAAAATCCTACATGCTCCAAATTACTTAATTTTTTAATTAAACAAGTTCTTCTATTGGAAGTCTTGGATTACCAATAGGAATACATGATGATAATTTAAATATTTACTTAGAAAATGTCATCCAAGTCTTCCCTTACTTCGTTACTTAAATCCATGGGGAAGAATATGGGTTAAGGTCTTAAAAGAAACTAGTCTCCAAAATGGAACTCGACACTTAGTAAAAATGTCGATAAACTACTCCTTTGGACCGACACCTTTTAAATTATATGTCTCAGACACACATTTTTGGTATCCCTTGTCCCTCATCCCTCGTATGATACCCTTCGTCATAATTTTTCAACATACATTCCTCTCTTCTCATTTAAATTCCCATTTCCCTCCTATAATATACTTATCCACTTAATTGATAGTTTCGATCTTAATCTCATCTTAATCACACCCTTAATTAATCTACACTAATCATCCCTAATCACCATTAATTAATCCTAAATCCCCATCTAATCCATTTATCCTCCCTAAATGTCTCTATTCACCATTCCTAGACCCTCATTTAATGATTTCACCTCCCCTTTACCTTTATTTAATATTTTCCACCTCCCACCTATCCATTTATCCATATGAAGAAAATCTAACTCGTAGTTACCACCCAAAACCCTAATCCTCACCATCACAAAGTCTCATTACCTCGAGCTTGTCACTTTTCCACAACCCAAATGGACATTCTACTGTTTACTAGTGACCCATGTGGGTCAATGTCAACCCTATTAATAAAACCATATCCTTACTTTTCAGCGATGTAACTTTGGAGACTTTGAGCTTTCTTGTGATCTTGATTTAGTTTCTTACTAGTTTTGTAGCTATTATGATTTTCTTGGATCTACTTTAGAGATCTTGTGCTTCACCTTTGAAGAGTTGGAACCTCTTTATATTTTTTCATGCTTAGATCCACTATTTCCATTAAACCACTTTTTCTTATCATCCTTTTTACAGCTTTCATTAGTCATCTCTAGACCTATCTCTACATTTTCTCATCTTCATTTCCATCTCACTCCTAGATCGTCATTTTAACTCATTATTTTCCATCAAAATATAGATCACTCCTTGCGCCAACACTATCTAGTTGTCATCAACCTTGTTCATATTTGTCCTGGATTTCTATCATTTATTATGCATCCGTTGATTAGACCGCCATCATCAACCTTGTTAAGCATTATCATCTTTCATTAATTTTCTAGCATCCTTTTTATCAAATCCAGTTGAAAATATTTTTTACATTGTTCTGTGCTCCATCTTATCCTTCTAAGCCCCATATCTTCCTCCAAATTCTTCAAATGTATGTTTTTCTATCTTTTTTTCCTTTCTCGCTTCTGACTACCATTGACTAGGCTCTGCATCTTGAGTCACAATCGACCCACCCATGTGTGATTTAGTTTACATTTACTTAGATCAGATCTGCATTTCTACTTTATCTCTGTCATTTTTCTTTCTTTTTATCTAAGATTCTATTGCATTATATCAGATCCATCATTTACATTACTTATCTTTAGCAAAATGTGGGTTGACATCCATCCTAGGAAGTTTTCACTTCTTAGGGTAAAAATTGTTAGGAAACCCACCCATCTATCAACTAATACATTTTATGTTGAGTTCTCTTTGTTGTGCAGGTCATCTATCTCATTATGAGGAGTAGTTCTCTTTTATCTCACATCCATCATCATATCATTCATAGGTACCTTAAACCCTCTCATATTTGGTGTTACTCATTTTCTTTGTTATGATTTCATTAATCTAAAACATGTATGAGAAAATTGGTTGAATATTCTATCATGCCCAGTGGGACCCACCCTTCTTTGGTGAGTCTTTTCATTTATTTTTCATTTCCATTTTATTTTATCCATCTTCTACTAATCTTGTAGGTAGGAGCATTTTTTTCTTTCTTGGGTGTGTGGGTTGATTTTCTTGGATTAATTTTCTTACTTTAAAAATAAATACAAAAAAGGAAAAGTGTTATCCACATATTCTTCATTTTTTTCTATTTTCTCATTTTGCATCTTTTTCCCTTCCTTTCTCTATTTCCTTCATCAAACACAAAACTTCATTTTATGTCTAAAAAGAACCTTAATACTTACTTGGCAATCTAGTCTAATCGGAGGGTAAAGTTTTGCATACAACTTTATCATACAAAAAAACACACACATCAAAACTATACATCTTAAAAATATCCTTCCTAGTGGAACTATTGGAATTTCATCACCCAATAGGATAGATGATGTGGTGTTCTAGCCACATTATAAATATTATGGCCATTAGAATATTGGCTAATCACTCGATACCCTTATCATTGTGGTGCACAACATATGAGGGGAGACCCCAATATCGAAGGGCCGTGTCTTGATAGTCATCACAAGTTTTTTTCCTCATGTACCTTTAGGTATATCGAGGACTCCATCCAAAACTACCTCAAAACCATCCATAGTTTGCACATTTCCTAGGTTCCCTTCAAGCCCATTTTTCTTTTTTCTCACATCTTTAATAATCAAGATAATAAAAAATATGTTGTGTAACTTGTTTGAAGTAATAAAAAATAAACATTTTTCTTATATTATTGTTTATTTCATGCCCCTATTACACATTCCCAATAAAAATGGAACAAACCATGTCATCCAACAACATTCCTATTTCCACTATTGCCTCCCAACAAACTTCTGCCCTTTCTATCATTTCTTCCACCCCTTTGGTCACTTCTTCCATGGTTACTCAACCAATGGTTCCCATTCCCCCTCTTCAAGAGTCTCAAGTCATCCAACCTAACACCCATGTTGAAACCAACCCCTTTCTTTATCACCACTCCATCCCATCTAGACCAGCTACACCCACTTCTCCACCTCTATCAAATCTTTTGGGCCTCCTACCATCCCTTGTGGATGTGTGGAATTCCAAGTTCTTGTCGATGCTAACCAAGTTACTTTTCATGATTACCTTCTTAGAAAATATACCAACCTCTCTCTTGATCGACCCTTATTCAAAAAAAAGTTATGCTTATTATTCCCATCATGAATCCACTCAAGTCCTCAAATCACATCTTGTCTTCTTCTTCCCTAGAGCTATGAATGAACTTGACATGGCACAACATGATCTTGATCCTCACCAATATTCCTCCACAATACCTCACAATCACAAAACCACTCAATTGGTGGTCCCATTTACCCCTAATTTTTGATCATTAACACTATTATCACCTCTTTTATCCCTATCACCTCCTCATCCACTACGGTTATTAGTGCTCCTATCCAATCATCACAAGAGTCTCATTTTCTTCCTCCCACCTAAACAACATAACCCAACTTTACCCCTTATTTCCACTTCTCATGTTCATGTGAATGCGATCACTTCACAACCCCATCCTTTTGAATCAACCCAAACCCATCAACCTCCTCTTTGAGGTGATTTTAGTTACATACTTCCCAATCAATCTACTCAAACATCTCAACCACCCATTACCTACATCCCAACTCATCCTATACCAAACAAACCTAATATACATATCACTCAACAACCAACTCAATCCCATCAATATTATCATGTCCCCATCTCCCAACAATAAACATATATCTCAACCCATTCAATTATAATTACATCCCCTTATCAACCACTTCCACCAACACCTACTCATCCTCACACATATCAACCCCTTTCCCGAATGCCTAACCCATATAATTCATATATTACACAACCACATCCTTCAACTTCTCATCCCCATACATATAATCATCCCATGCATGATTTATTGGGTATAATGGATAAACTTGAATCTCATATCCTTGGGATCCAAAACCACCTTCTCATATAAGAATATTTGCAACGAACCTATAAATCCTTCGGTTTCTCGCTAAGCCTTATCCCCACATTAGGAGCTCCTGAGAATTCTCTAAGTTCAATAGAAAGTAGGACCAAAATGAACCTCCATTCCTTTAAGCACGCTTGTTGTCTCATTTTGCATGATCAATACCTTATGCTTCGTACATTCCCATGTCGTGGTCGACGCATTTGATTGGTATAACAACATTCCCCAACATTCATTATTTTTTTCACCCAATGCACATGTAATTTTTTCATAGAACAATTTTCAATCAATATCATGAGAAATATCACTATCACATATCTCTATGCCATAAGATAATTTTATGATGAATCTATCATGGATTTCATCACACAATGGTGTGGCATAATCAACCAACTATCATTCTCTCTTCCATAGACTAAAATCAAAATTTTCTCATGATCTTGTGCAAATAATATTTCCTCTACTCTTCAAATAAAATCATTACAAACCTTTGAAGAGGCATTTACCATGGCTCGTAAACTTGAACTTCATGCCCTTGAGTAAGGCCATCTATACCTCGATCAAAAAAACCAAGCCCAAATTTATTAAATCCTCCATGCATTGTGCCAAATCTAAAATTGTTCGCTAATGTCATCATGGTCAAATATTCCTCCACATCCACTTCTCACATGGAGCCTCCATCAAAGAGCTCCTAGACCACCTCCTAACTATACCCCTCTTGGGGAATCCTATAGTTCCATATTTGACAAGGTGATGGTAGTCTATATTATTCAACTTCCTCTCATCTGACATTTTATGAATCATGACCTAAATTATCATGGTATCACGAGGAAAATTATTTTAAGTATCATCAAGTCCATGGTCATGATATTGATAAGTGTCACACTTTTAAAGACATTGTCTAAAAACTAATAGATCTTGGTGGCCTCCAAGTGGATAACCCTAATCCACCACCTAATTATCCTCTCGACATCTTCAAACATCCTTTCCCTAATCATTTGATAAATAATAAAAATCCACCCCTACATCACAAATACCTAATAATCTCATACATATAAATACTATAAAACAAGATCCAACACCATCACCTATACCCATCATCTCTTCATCCATTATACCCATGTCTATTTCAGACTCTTCTCCCATGCCCACAACTTCATCAACATATACACACATCTCTACACCCATTATATCTACATCGACTATGTCGATAAATACAACATCACAACAATTCTAATTACACCAACTTCACCACCATATATTTCACCTCCTCACCTATCACATCTAGTCCTTCACCTATATCTACCCTAACATCAACCTTAACATATTCATCACACATTACTACCTCCACATCCATTTCCACATCAATCACATCTCACTACTATGACCCTACCGATAATAACATATGAATCTAAATCCACATCCATACCATCTCTCGAAACATATACTACATAGATACCCCCACTTAATATAACAAAAATTATACTCTTTCCCCATATACAATTCCAATCCTTCTAAACCAAAAATGGTATACATATACAATCTTTAACCCATTTCGATATCCTTAGATGCATCATATCAAAACCACTTACACTTTATATATCTACATCTACAACATAATCTCCATTACTTGGTTTTTCCTCTATAGATCCTTCGGTTGAAATCATCATCATTCCTACTAAAGGAAAATACTCAAAACCAAAGTCTAAGAACCTTTGGAATCCCTATTCAAAAATTCCTCACATATCCACACAAAAAGTTGGATATCCCTCTTCCAAGACTATCCCTCCTAAGCAATATAAGGTCACATCACCACTCTTAGGAGCATCTCCATCCATCTTAGGTCCAAGTTCTTCATCAAGACCCCATTATCAATAAATCCATGTAAAAACAATCTAATCCTTCTTTTAAATTTGATCCCCCTAAAATCATCTGCATTCCCAATTTTCAAATAAGAATCCAAGCCATCTAAGTCACCAACCATCAAAACTGAAACCAAGACATGATCACCATCTTCTCCTTCTAATTCCAAGACAAAATCAAATCCTCCCATAAATCCTCATCAAAGAAACCATCCCTTTTACCTTCATTCATATTCTCTCAAATCCACTTCATCTATAATCTCTTCTTAAAAATCCCCATTAGTTCCTACACAGAAATATTCCAATGCTTACTTCAAGCATCTGCAATCACCCTTCCCCCATTAAGTCTTTTGATTCACGTGGCCCAAGACCTTCATGGTTTGATTCTAATCTCACTTTTGCATATCATCATGCCCTAAGACATGATATAAAACATTGTAAATCCCTTAAATTATCATCCATAATCTCATCAAGGAGTATGATATTATCGTCGAAGAGGATCCCTATTCCATCAACCAATCTCCTTTCTCTACCCCAATATTTGTCCACCAAGGTTTCTAAGTATCCTCATTCATCTAGGACAATCATCGCCATCCCTCCTCCAAACATGACCTCTCCCAAAGAAGGTCCTCTTATTTTTATCAATGTTGTTCAGATTTCCACTCAATCTCACCCACATGATTCTCAACCTCTGATCCAATATAAATCCAAATTTGTTGTCACCACTCCCTCTAGTGATCCTTCTCTCTCCCCCTTCTTCATCAAAATCTAAAGTGTCTATCTTAGCTACCTCATGGTCTATAATGCCATTGAACATAGTATTGTGAAATAACTTCATTAGGCACAAGTGAAGATGTCACTTTATGAGCTCATCCAATGTTGCCCCCGATCATAGAGAAATATCATTAAAGATCTTAAGTGTATCCCTACCTTTAGAATTTAGACTCGCATCTTTTTGGAGAACTTTATTCTTTTTCTCCATATCTTTTTGACAATACTAAAACCCCCGACATATCACCTAAATCACATGACCTTCCCCTTTTCATCACTATGTGTATCAATGACACATTCATTCATCATTCCATGATAGAAAATGGAGCTAACATAAACATCATCTCATCCAACACATTTAATCAATCAATCTTCCTAATTCCATTATCACCTAATCACCCATCATTCTTCATCATGCATTCAATGATTTTGTTGGCCCTTTTGGAAATTATTCTTCCTATACCTATTGGTGAAAATGCCTCCATGAGGTCTTCTATATCATATGAGGGGAGTTCTAATAAAATATCCTACTTGGACAACCATGGATTCGTGTCATGTATTGTGTTCCTTCTACCCTTTATCAATGTATAAAATATTAGCATGAGGGGAAAATAATAACTCTCCCCATAGAGACTCCTTCATTTAAATCATGTCACATGAATTATCAACCAAAAGACATGATCATCCCTAAACAAAATTATTTTGAAGCATCCACTAGCTCATCCATCTTTGTGTCTAAACTTTACCAATGATGACTCAAAAGAAAAAGAGATGGACCATATTACATTGGGGGAGTATTGTCTTCTCAAAAGTAATGCCCTTCCCATACCTCATAGACTTTGCTGGAAGACCGATAATTATCTAATCTACCAACATGATGTCAAGGATATCATTTCTTTTGGTCTATCCCATATTCCTACCAATCTCATATATGGTGGCATTGATGGCCCTTACTCTCTTGTTAATTCCCAACCACACACCAAGAATTATACCAATGGCTTTTGACTTTATTTAAAAAAAATATTTTGCTCACACTTATCTCTATCTCTATGTATGGAAAATATTTGGAATGGGGTGTTATGAATAAGGCATACATGACCTCATCATCGACCAATCTCGTAAGCCCCATGAGAAATTCAGATTGGGTTTAAGGAACAACCTACCGAATCTCTCATACCTTCTTCATCCTCATCTCTCATGATCCTTGATCCCCATATTCTCCATCCCATGAGGCTATGGAAACAAGGATGACATGTGTCTATCTCCTCTAGTTTTTTTTAATATCCATAATTACCTTGGGATGAGTCACTTATCAGTGTGAAGGTGAAACTAGGTCCCTCCCTCTTTGATTTCTTGATATGGTAGAAGAAGATTCCCATAACATTAACATTATTCAATGCACTGATGATGACTCCATCCTTTCTTACATGGGGTAGAAGATTCCTATCTTTATAAGACCTTACCCCAAGACACATCCACCCTTCTTAATGAATCCACCATCGACATGAACATTGGGACTTCGTAAGAGCCCCACATCCTCAAAGTGATTCAATCCATTAATCCACAAGAACTTGAGTCTTTCACCACATTCCTTTCTAGACATATTCAATCCTTCACATGGTCCTACACATGACATGTCGGCCTCGATTCTTCCATCATTTTCCATAACATCGTTACCTTCCCCAATGCAATACAGGTTAAGCAAGTAAAGCTTTTTGTATAAATCCTCTGAGTTTCCCTCCTTATCGAAAAGGAGTTATGCCTCCTTTCAGCCAATTTAAATATTCTTATCGACTATCTACAATGGGTTTCTAAAATTTACCCATTTATAAATCTTATGAAAATCTCTGCATCTGTACCAAATTTTGATATTTAAACCTTGTTTGTCCTAAAGATGAATTTCTCTTCCTAATATCGATCAACTCATGGACCTTACCATTGGTCATGAGATACTTTCTCTTATGGATGGATTTTTGGGTATAATAAAATCCTCATCACACTAAAAGACCAACATAAGACTTATTTCATCACTCCTTGGGGAATTTCTGCTATCACGTCATGCCCTTTAGTTTGAAAAATGTCTAGAGCCACCTATCAACGAGCCATGACTTACATCTTTCATGATATCATCCATAAGACTATAGAGGACTATGTTGATGACCTCTTGGGTAAATCCAAGCATCGATGTGATCACCTTTATGTCCTTGAAGTCCTTTTTGAGTGCCTTATATCATTTCTTCATTCATTAATTCACCAAGTGTGTGTTTGGAGTGATAAATAGAAAATTCCTTGGTTTCATTATTTCTATTAGGGGTATTAAGGTTGACCCGCCAAATCAAATCCATCATTGAGATTCCCCTCTTAATATAAATCATCTTCGTAGTATTCAAGGTCAAACTTCAATCCATCTACCACTTCATCTCACATCTTTTGATTGTTTCCAACCTTTTCACCATCTTCTTCAAAAGACATTGATTTTCTTTGGGATGATAATTGCCAAAAATCTTTTGAAGATCTCAAACATTATCTCCTATCCCCACTTGCTTACATCCCCACGTGAGGGGGGGGATTTCTATCTCTATGTCTTTGCCTCCAATCATGCTATAGGTGCCATGTTGGCACATCATGATGAGAAAGGTAGGGAGATAAGCTATCTATCACATCAATCACACCCTTCACGATTATGAGACTACTACACCGAGGTCTGAAAAGACGTGTTATGCTATTTTCTTCGCTACCTCAAAATTTTTCCAATATATTCTTAATCACAAAACCTATGTCATCACTAGATTTCATCTTCTCAAAACCATGCATTCTAAGCCTTATCATAATGATCACATCACTCGATGGCTTATTTCTGACCGACTGATTTTGACTTAGAGTTCATCCTCATAAATCAATCAAGGGCCAAGATATCACTAATCAAAAAGTTGACGCCCTCTTCCCGATAATCACCTTCCCACAAGAAATTTCTGATGAATCTATCAACACTATTGATCATGAGTTTTCTCCACTTAAGATAACACTCTTATTTGATGGATCTAAGTATCGGCAAGGGGGAGACACTGTTGATCATTATTATTCCTCTTTAGGACACTCCCATTCTCATTTCTTATAGATTAATTTTGAATGCACAAATAATATGACTGAGTATAAATCCCTCAACTTATGTATTCAAACCACTATTTTACTTGTCTTATCCAAATCTTGAAATCTATGGGGATTCTCAGGTTATCATTAATCAAGTCAAAGGGGTTTATGAGTTAAAAAATAAAGTACATAAAAAACATAATGATTTCTTCATCTTTATCCTCGAGGAATTTGATTTCTACACCCTTCAAATCATCCCTCATTCATCCAACCATTTCATAGACACTATGGAATATATTACATATCTCATCCCATGGGAAACTAATGAATCCAAACTCTCCATTATCATTCATCATCTTGATCAAACTTACCATGTTCATGAGCTTCATATTATCAATCATGTTGATACTAATCAATCGGATCTATGGTATTCTCAAATTTTTACTATCTATCCTAGTCCATAGATCCCACCGACCTATTAAAAATGGTAGGAGATCCTTTTTCAATACACCAATCACTATGACATCCTTGGTGGTAGCATACTCTATAAATAGTTATTCCTACGACCTTATCTCATAATCCAAGTCTAATGATGAATGTATCTCGTGGCAAACATTTTATGGTTTGGATATCACCAAGTGTGTCCTTTCCATGGTTTATTATTGGCCTCTTTCAATCAAGATTGCTACAAGTATGTTAAAAATACATCAAATGCTAACAACATTCTAATCTCCTACACATTCCTAGTTAGGCCTTACAACCATCTCATGATCTTTGGCCTTTCTCTCTATGGGTACTTGATCTCATTAGCTTCATCAATATGTGTTCTTTTAGTACCATCATTCTATCATCACTACTAAGTATTTTACCAAATGGGTGGAATTAATTCCACTCATATACTAAAGCTAACTAGATTGTTAATTTTATCTATCAATATCATTGTTTGATACTTTGAAGTTCCTCATAAAATCATCACGGACAACAAAATTCTTCAAAAACAAATATCTCAAGAATTTTTATGATTCTTTCAATATTAAGATTATCTTCTCTTATCCATATTATTCATAAGCTTACAGCCAAACCAAAGCAACTAACAAGATGCTTTGTAACACCCTTGCCAAGACTATTGATAAATCAAGTCATAATTGGTATCTTCATATCCCGTTTATCCTTTGGACCTATCATAATAACATTTTCAACTCTACGAGTGCTAATCCTTTCTCTCTCATCTTCCTCTCTAAAGCCATCCTTCCTCTTGAAGTCAAAATCCCATCCTTACATGTTTCACTTCGTGACTTCATCTCTGATGAATACTATTGCCAAGAATTTCTAGCACAATTAGAGTTGTTAGATGAACGTTACCTTCTCATTATTAAACATCATCTTTTTATCAAGAGCACATAAAATGTTCTTATAATAAATACCCCAAGGAATGAAAATCTAATATAAATGAACTTGTCCTTAAATAAAATCATAATGCCACTTCTCTATAAAGGAGCCAATGTGGAAAGTTTTATCCCAACTAGATTGGACCTTATATTATCACACATAAGTATGGGTTTGGATCCTATCATTTGTCTTCTCTCGATGGTAAACTAGAAACAAAACCTCTTAACATTTGTATGTGTGGTCTTTCTATTAGTAACATATCTTCTATTGTGATCTTAGTCATCTCAGTGATCATACATCCATCGTTAGCCTCTTCCATCTCTCATTGTAATGATTTGGAATTATGTGGTCTACCATCTATTTCCTATCTATGAAATTGAATATGGGCACAACAACTCTTCTCATGGCATATTCCTTATGGAAAATTTCCTCCTAGGTGGGAATCCCATGATCATTACATCCATATCCTTCTTATCTTCCTAGTGAAACCATGATAAGGGTCCATATGTGTCACTTATATAATCCACTCCTACATTATATACTTAGCTATCCCCAGCTCTCTCCATAAAACATCATAATTATCAAATGCTCCTATCAAAAGCTATCTTATCCAAAAAATAAACTTGCTCTCTCAAAGGATAGTTGTTCATAAAGAAAAATTTAAAAGAATAGACTATTACCTCGAAGGATAAATAACATATATCCTCTAATCTAAAAATGAAAAAGTATAAATATCCCAAAGAAAAAGGTAAAATGTAGACTATTCCATCAAGGATGGCTACCATATCATGGCAGAAAAATTCCCACATTGATCAAACTTTTATATATACCGCAATAGAAGCATAAAGTTCAAAACAAGCATCCTAAAAATATTCCCATAATCAAATTTCTCATATAAATCCTTCCACATTTATCAGTTTGTGCCATATTGCTTAGACTTGGGGCATACACCTAGAAAAAACCACCTAAAGAGAACCTATTTTCCCACATATGAGTTATATCTATACCCCTTTTCGTGTTGACATTAGGTCCATAAGCTCATCTTATTTATCTTCCTCATCCTTAGAGTAGCTAACTATCGATGGTTATGTGTTAACACCTACTATTGGTTATAAGTGCATTTCCTTGTTTGTTTTCTCTTCTTTTTACCTCTAATTTGGTTTAAAGAATCAATTCTTCATATGCGCTCCTTTCTACGATAAAGTTATCATTCATCCCTTTTACACCTCTATCAAGTCACATCCATTCTCTCACATCTAATTTTGTTCTCCTATCATTAACATTCACTATATATTTCTCTAATCCTAACCCATTCATATAAATCCATAACATATTCTCCCTAATCTAACCATCTCATCCATATATTTCTAAATCCATTGTAATTTTCTACATAATATCTACCATGTTTGCATATTACAAGTGTGTATGTCATCTCATCTATATATAACATATTTATAAATACATCACATTATTTATATCAACTATCTATCCATTTCCATCACATCTATTTATCATCTATATATGCATCATGTCTAATAAAGCATCACATCACATTTACCAAATCCATATTCTACTCCAATTTCTAAACCATAAAATTCCATCATAACCATAATCATAATCCAACATCTAAATCTAACATAAGCATAATCAAATCTATAAATCATCATACAACACATGATAAATCATGAAAAAATCATATATAAATATATCATAATCAAAACATCCATACATCGTGATATATGTTAAGGATTCTACCTAAAATTATACATCATCAAAATTTTAAACTAAACATCTAAAAATTTCAAATCTTTCCCAATTGGGTTGGTGCGTGTATACATCTCTTTGGACATTATCTCCATCTCCTTCATCGTGGCCTAGATCTCACCTCGTGACGTGCCACGCTATCCTTTCTCTTAGATGGTGCTAGAAATTTTGAGCCCCATACTCTTTGATACTCTACTTTTTATTCCATGTATCTCAACACGTGGTAGCCTCAATGTCATAATGTGCTCATAATAGAGAAACTCTACTCCTAGTTCTTTGTATTAATCTAAAGGGATAATACTCAATGGATCCATCTAATTATCTCCCTTGATGCAACCGGTACCCCACACTATTTCTCCGACTCCAAAACTGATATAGGAATGAGAACTCCAAACCTAGCCCCGTAGGCCTCCTTTGTTGTCAATATCTATCTCTTTTAATAGCCGGTCTCTCTCCTGGAAAAATCCAATCAGCTCCTTATGCTTTCCTCTCCCTCTTAGGCATGCTGCATCTCTATCATGTTAGGTTGTATTTCACTCTACCTGTAGGCATGGTATCTTCACTTCCACCCCTATATATCCACCCTCCTTTCCTCCAGGGGCTACATACTCCCCTCCTTCCTGGGGATCTTGTCCTCATCATCCACTCTCATCTTCCCTCTCCTCCACCGCGTGCGTAGGCTGGCCATCCTTTGTCATCAAATCTCCAAATCCAAGCCCTACTCATACGTCATCATCCTAATCCCATGGAGCCTTTTCCTCCTCTAATGGATCAACCATCTTAGATTAGGTAGGTCTTTCTCCACCTCACTCTCTATCTATAATCAAATACCTCCCCGCACTATCTAAACCACCCAAACTTCCTACATCACTTGTGGAAACTTTACTACCTCCACTATATTTCCTTCATCCTTGAACCCATCTAATCCTCATCATCATACTACTAACTCATATCTACCATAGGCCATGTGGTAAAATCACAATATGGCATTTATCTAACTTGATCCTTATCCAAGCTTTAATATCTCTACATATTAATCCTTTCCTCTCTATCTCTATCATCATGAGCCTCGTTGGATCTCTACCTCAAGAATCTAGTGATAGCTCAATGTGGTATCCTACCACCATGGAAGCCTTGATGTCCTAATCACAACAATTTGTTCATAGTCCCAACAATGTAGTAAAAATATGATATCCATTCATGACCTATTATATGTCACATAAATCTAATAATCATGGTATACCCGAGGCTATAGTGTTGTGCTAAATGAAAATACCACCCTATGTCATACGATATCTTTAAGCACTCATTATAGTGGCCATGGTAGTCTATCTCCCTAGAAGCTAATAGTTTGTAGTTAAATATTCCAATCATCACTAAACATATTATCTCTCCTCGATACTCCTAAGCTCATATCGAGTTTCATACTAAAAATCCCAAGTTGTAAATGTGATCTTGTGGGTCATAGGCTTCAAATATCCATGTCAATACAACTTATCTACTATTAACAATAATCGGCTATATCGGGCTCCCCTTTATCAACATCCTCAATATATTATACACATCCTCAAGAGTAAATGTCATCTTTCATTTCTCGAGCTAGAATGTGCTAGTTTGCACATCCCATATCTCAATCAAAGAAATCATCTAACCAACATCCCTTAGTATCCTCTAGTAATTTCATAATCTACCCAACCCCACTACAACTAATTGATCACACTTCATGTCAGTCACATCTCATCTAATCCAATAATACATGAATGACACTTTGTCTCGAAAGATACAATGTTTCCTTGGATTACCGTAAAACCTATCAAATAATCAATCAATGGTTTCCACATATTTGTAACTCAACATCAAAATCCATAATCTCCCATTCTATCCTAAGTTGACTCTTAGCCGATTGGGTCAATGCCTCCAACCCTTGGCCTCTTCCCTAAAAGGCCTAATTGATGCCGACTATTTCTAGTTTCGCCAAACCACCCCATGCACCCAAGTTGAAAATTCAAAAAATGCTAAAACAACAATAAATTTTTTTAGAAAGAAAGCTAAGGATTAGGCACTCACAATCCTCCACATCCTCTAGTACTTCCTAGTTTCTCCTTTGAAGTCCATTACTCCCAAATCTCAAATATCTCTTTTACTTAGAGATCTTGATAGATAAACTTGTACACAGTGTATATGAGATTAGTTAACGACCCTAGGTGCTTATATATCCCACCAACCCTAGTCACCGCTAAACCTTTTTGGTCACCGCCACGACCCCATTTGGTGTTCTTTTCCAAACCTAATTTTCAATAATTTAATGATTTCACCCTATTTATTTATTAAATTATCTTTTCTTCCACTCTTTTCCTTGCGTGTCACCTATAACATATTGTTTCTTACCTTACACGACTTTCCTATTTTCATCTCTCCTTTGTGTCCATATTCATGTTCACTTATTAACGCACCATTATTTTCCTCTTTTTGATCCTCATCCTACCCAGATGGATATTTTCTCAATTCCTAATTTATGAAGGATATCACATTTTTTTGATACCTTTCTCTTGACCATTCTCACATTTGTTTGTGCATATTTTCGGTATCTTCATTTGACACGTTGGTCCCACGTCTTGTACATCGATTCGAGTAAATTCCCATTGGTTTTCATCCATCTTATAGTGGGCTTTCACCAGTTCACGATCAGTAGGACATTTCCATCATCTCCATTGAGGTTGTACTTTGTTCCCTACCAAGTGATTCCAAAATCACCGCCATATTTTTGTTTATTTTTAGTTTTTATTTCTTGTTGTTCGGGAATTTTTTTATCATATTATTTTTCTCATCCTTTTCACTCTTTCAAACTCATGATTAATTCCCCTTTGTGTCGTTGATCCCTAGTTTTAGGAGGAGCACCTCATCAATCATCTCTTATCATTTTTCTTATGGCTTGCCCAACGTAAACCACTTGATAAAAAGGGGAAAATGTAGACACCAATTTTTTGTATCCTATTGGTGAGAAAAATTTTCAGGTAGATAAATTCATGAGTATCTTACCAACACTTTGGGACTCTAGGTCCCTCTGCTTGGATGGTATAACTCCATTTATGGTGAGTGAGATAAGGGAAACCTATTGTTGTCCGATGAGGTCAAGGATCCAATAGGAACACTCCATCGGACCTATAGATAAATGCTTGCAATTTATCGTAGGAGATGAATTTTCTAGATAGTGGGGAAAAGAGAGTGAGAAACTAGGTGGGAGGAATTAAGTATACAAGTAGAAAATCTGATTATTGCTAAAGATAACCAAATTTTCACATTCATAACTTATAGGAAAGAAATAAACATGTTTAGAAAATCAACTATGAGAAGAAACCATGCATCATGAAAACAATAAACTCCTTTCTTTATTAACATCTTAACTAGTTGTACAATGTTAGAAAATAGAGAAAATTAGATAAGGAATGTGGAAGAATGCTATCTCTTTTTCCTTTCTCAAATAGATCTCTCTTGAGTGCACAAAATTGACAACCCTTAAGAAAGAGGGTGTCATTACATTATATAGACAAATAAATTACTCTTCGCCAACTCCCCATGTGTCTCTTTACTTGCCTTTTTATTACGTGACTTTTGACATTCCTAGGAAAGAACATTAAGTCCCCTTTTATAAAATAAGGGTGAATTATTACATTTTTAGACTATAGTCACATTAATACTAAGAAAAATTGAAAAAGACATAACTAAAAAGTGCATGCCCTAACGAAGAATTAGAAAATGAAGGAAGGAGGGGGAGGGGAAGGAAAGAGAGAAAGAAGGAAGAAGAGAGAGAGTATTATTTCGATGAAGATCCTGCCACTTTCGCGGGACTCCTTCAAAGCCCTACTAGTGAAATCTCAATTCCCTTGAATTATTTTCTGAATATTTTCACCACCAATGCCCATTTCTGATCCTAAGGGATGTAAATGAAACCTAGTGACTTGATCTAGTTCTCCATTAGAGACTTTATGCTTATGTGTTTTGATTACCAAGCTTAATGATTCTCTCGTGGTGATTGAAATGAATTCCTTATCTTTTAGAGATTCTAACATGTTTTCATTGAATGAGAGTGGATCTTTGGCATCTCTCTTGAATCAATTTTTTAAAGACCTCAAAAGATCATCTATTGAAGTTTTTAGGTTCACGACTAGTACCCCAAGCTTCGCACTTGAGCATCGACAACATTTTTCATTTTTTCAACTTGCTCTTCATATGAATCAATTCCATTGATGTCATGCTTTATCATTTCGTATCGATAAAACAAAGTTTGATCCTAGGCTTGAGATAAGTCTTCCGATGATGATGTGAACATACCTTTGGTTACTAGAAGAGATGACTTAACTTTTCCCATTTCCATGACCAATGGATACACCTAATCCTAGTGGTATTTTACCACATCAATTGCTTCCTTATGGTGATTATCTTCATGACCATTTCATCCATGTACTTGTATATTTTCACCATCTCAGAAGTAATACTTTCCCTTTCTCAAGAATCATATTCACCCATTTGTCATTTTCCTTTCCTTGCATGGTGAATCCTTACATTTTCTTGATGGACTCAAGATCAAAGCTACTTACTAGAGTGACTTCCTTAGCTAGGAAAGCATTGGTAGCATTCTTGTCTAGAGAACTTGGACATATGAAGTGAGAGTGCGAATGTTGTTTTCCAATTGATCTATATTTTCCCTTTACTCTTGAATTTTTGTAATAAGGTGAGTGGATGACTCTTGGAACAAGTTTATGTCACCCTCGTGTGTTTCGAACCTAAAGGAATTGTGCTCATCTCATAATCAGCCAGGGTCATTTTTTTAATGGGCTTGATGACCTTCGGCTTGACTACCTCTATATATTTGTTCCTCGAGGTGCCATTGAAGAATTGAGATTCCATTTAAGAAAATATTCCTTTCTTCTAATTGACCATCAAGGTGATAGCCAAGAATTCCGGAATGGTTACCTGTTGCATTATGTGGGTCTCTATTGTGATCATATCCTATACCTAGGGGAATATCTCATTGGTCTCTAGATTGGAAGTGGGCATCATCACAATTTATTGTTCTTCCTAAAGAGGTACATCCTATGTAGGTGGAACTGGTGTAATAGTAGGAAATGGGGGTCTTAGTGTTTTTGTGGCACAAAGAGGTCGATCACCAATTTCCCCCTATTCAAGATCCACCATAGGTTCTTCAACCATTATTTCTTTCTTATTCAATATCCTATAGCAGGGGGCATCACGTTCTTCTAGTTTCCTTTTGAGATTTTTCCCCGAATGATTTCAACTGGGAGCCTTGTCCTTGGACTTGGAAGAGGAGTGATAGGATGTTTGCCTCTTGAGGGATGGAAAAATACCCAATGAGATGAGATCAGCTCCCATTCTCTTGGGCCACTCTTTATACCTTTTTATCACTACCTTTGTGTGTTATTTTATGTCTCCAGACTCATGAACACTCCAAACCACCTGGGAAGAGGGGAAGACCTCATTGCAGGGTAGTCTAGATAAAAATTTTATGATCCATCATCTAGGACACCATATTTGTACCAATAATATCACAATTACCTCATTTTTTCCACTCGTAATCCTCTTATACTTGCGTTCCTAGACCTCATACTTATTAATATAATTTTCCCATAAATCTTCAATTTGAAGCATAGAATGCAAGTCAAGAAGATGGAATGAGTCTAGATATTATGTGATATCAAAGTATTCCTCGAAGTGTATGATTTTATATTGATAGGGGCTATGGAAGATTCAACATTAGTGGAATCATGAGAACTCTTGCATGTGAAAATCCATAGTGAGATAGGGAAAGAAACCTTCTTCTTCTTCCTTCTTGTAAGCTCGTTGTTCACGTGCACCAATTATCTACATAGTTCCATCAACAAAATCTTGTCACTTGGATAGCGAGGAAACCTCCATAGAGTAAGATAAAATCATGACACCTTGAGGTAGGAGAATGTTGAGAAATTAGTGAAGCTTGAGCCATACTTCCTAACTAACGCAGAGGCTTGTGAAAACATTCTCAAATGTTGATTTCCCTCGAGCAACTTGAATATATACATTTTGAATGTATCATTTACCTTAGAAAAATGTTGATTAATTTATTTCAAGACCAACTATGAGTAATCTTCGAATGCATGAGATTTTTAAGACATTATGAGCAAGTGTCAAGCCCTGAATGGTCTTGTGTTCTTCAAGGCGTAGATAAGGTATGAGGTCATGAAGAATTTCTTCAAAGCGGGGACCTAGAGAAATTAGAAATTCAAGTTGTCGGTGATGAGTTACCCCAATCAATCACCTACTTTCCTTAAAGGATTGTGAGAATGAACATTTCCATCTAGTCATAAAAATTATTTGTGATTTCTTCACCCCTTACTTGACTTAAGAGGATGATGGCATCGGAAAAATCTTCATGAAACTCACTTAGGTAAGATTCGTTGGTTTATGAGACAAATTTCTCTTTTGCTTCAACTAGGAGATGAGGGAGAGTCCTTGAAGATAAGATTTAGTATTGAAACATTATGAATATGAAAATTTCTTAGTGATCATCACCATGTATTTTTAGTGGGAATCTGCATACCTTGTAATATGGCCCTTGAAGTGAGCACAACAAAGACTAAATTATCGTCGTCTCTTATTGTTCTAGTGTTTGGTTCATAGTGGTGGGAATATGCCAACACTAAATCAATGTTTTTAAAGTACATGGTATGGCCACCCACTACGTATATACCATTGGAGAAGATATTTTCTTCAACAAGTTCTCTCGGTTTGTCAAACATTCTATGCTTGAGCTCCTCTATGTCCATGTGAGCAACAATGTTGTATCTCACAATAAAGAACTCTGATGTGAGAGAAAAAAAGGGCTCCGGGCTAGTGAAATTGAAATTCAAGATGCTAAAAATAAGTAATACAGGTTACCATATATACGATATAGCAACTTCTTGCGCTCAAAACAAAACTGCTATTTTTAGACTCGGGTTCTAGGAGCTATTATTTTGGGCGGTTTAATTTTTACCTTGGTGTTAGCTTCAAGAGGTTCTCATCATGTTAAAAGCATGTTCAAAAATTTTTTAGGGACAATTTGAAGAACTTTATAATGTTATAAAGTTGCTTTTTGTTTTTTTATTTTTTTTTTTGCTTTTTTTTGACATGTGTACCCTAGTTTTCCATTTTTGTGACTTTCATTGTTTTACTTTTTTGAAGGTTTTTACCATTTTACAAAAGTTAATTAAAATAGTAAGTGAAAACTAACAGAACTTAATTTTTTTGGAATTTGGTCTTATGCTCCATAGTTAGATGAAAATACGTTGTCTTCATTCGGGTTTTTCTTCTAGATGCTCTACACAAAATTTTTGATCAACCTGTTTTCGGATCAACAAAAAAATGACAAAAGAATAGTCTAGGGAACAAAAATAAAATGAATGCCATAAATAATCTAAGGAAACTTTGAAAATTTATTTTTTTAGGAACCAAGGCACTTGAGAGAGTGATATATGCTCTAAGTTTTGTTGGATTCCACCTTGGGGATTTCTAGATACGAGTGTTTCTTCGATTTTGCTCACAAGGGTTTCTGACAAAAATTGTGCGTGGTAACAACTAGGAAAACAAGGTTTTTGGATGGAAGAAAAAATAGAGGATGGAAAATGAATGATGGAAGAAATGGTGAAGGAAATAAGGTGGCAGAAATGGAAGAGATGAAGAAATACAACAACAAGGGTTTCACCAAAGTGCGTGTGGGTAGAAGTAGAAATAATAAAAACAACAACAAACTTAATTTTTTTACAAATTTTAACAACTTGAGCATGGGAAAAAATTTTCGTCCTAACCATAACAATTATTTGGGATGGTTAGTGAAAAAAATTGTTCCCTATCCCATTGGTACATATTTCATCACAATATTTTTTTGAGGCGGGAGAGAGGGGGTTGGAAAAAATATCATTAGAACTTCCCTAGGTCATGTGGGTGACCAGAGACTAAAATGGGAGGGGGCATATTTTTGTGTCATAACCATCAAATTTTTTTGGGATGGTTGGTGTAAAAAAATCACCCCTTCTTGATTAGTCCACTTGGTGCTTCATGACTGGATGAGGTTGGGGGCTTGAAATAAGTGCACAGGGGCTAACATTGACAAATTGACCTCCAATATGGTCGTATTGAGGTCTAGGGGGATACATGGGAGGAAGAACACTTTTTTATCCCAAATTTCAAAATATTTTGGGATGGTTGGTGCAAAAAATTACACCACACTTTGATTGGTCCATTTTTCCAGCTTGAAAATTGGCTAACTCCTTAAACCATACCTTTGGGAGTGACTTGATGAAGGCATAACTTGAGCTCCAAGATGACATTTCCCACACTTATTTATATGAAATTTATTGCAAAATTATTTTTAATGTAATGGTGTGGGTATCATACATTTATTCTTCCCGAAACATCCTAAAAATAAACTTTTTCTTTGGGCTCAAAGGTTATCCATGCCAAGAATAAGTTGTGGGAAAAAATGTACTGAGTCTCACAAAAAAAGTGATAGAACCATCCTATAGATATCTTAATTATATTTTTGACGATATTTTTTTGGCTTCCAAATCTTCATGGATCTCTTAGAATCACTTCCTCGAAGATCGGGGATTTATTTTCACTTTGTACATTGCTTCACCCTTTAGGATCCACTTTTGTTGAAGCTGCTCCAAAACATATTAAACTTCATAGATTCCTCTAGAGCTAGTTGAATTTTTTTTCTCTCCGATACACCTCCTTGATTAGTTTTATTCTTTCATTCCACTTTAGGGTGTGTACCAGCCTTAGGAGGACCAGAGAATAACATTTTCTTAAGCTTCTTGAGACCTTGTATTGGAGAATCTTATCTCGAAATTGCTTGAATGAATTGGGTATCCATAAATAACCTATTAACAAGATGAAACATCACATTGGACTACTCAAAAGGATGGGATAAGTTTGATATGAGGTTTATCATGATCTGGAGGAGGGCTCGGGTTGACCTTTTAGAAAAAAATTCACCATAGGTTATGGTTGTCATGCTTTTAGGTATGAATTTATCCTTGTAAAAACTCATGAAAACAACTGACTCTAACTTGGGGACATGTTTTGGATCGAGTGCATTGAGCACATGACATGAGAACTCTTGAATCTCAATACATAATATTGACTAGTGCCTTATCCATTGGGATTTAGAGAAACACTCAACTCACAGCCGAGATGGAGAGAAATGAGGGACACACACACAACACAAAAATGAAGGGAAACATGAAAAACTAAAAATTAAAAACACACATACTAGGGAAAGGTAAATAATCCTAAATCACCTATAGTACAAGGCGGGGACAACCCACTTTCACTATTTATATAGCTTTAAATTTTTCCCATTGCGAGGAAACTCCAAGTGTGTACCATCCAGATACAAGTGATATAATATTAACCACACACCTCTCTAATAAAAATGGAAAAATCCATAGAGAATCAAAATTTCCATGGATTAATTTTGGTTCTCACCTTTTTCCCATAACAGGATGAGGTCTCCAACTTGAAATTACCCTACAAGGAGCACCAACCCCTAATTTTATGAAGCACCAACTCCATAAGGAGGATACAACCCCCAAGATGATAAAGCACCCAATAAATACCTTATGATGATTTTATCTCTAATTTATTTCTTCCACAACTGATAGAGACCAATGGTTCACTCACACTTCTTCAAACCCTCATACAAACCCTAGGTGTTCAATCTTTCACAAACTAGCTCTTCCTTCACTTCTCAATCCTTCAAAACTTTACACACATGCTTGATGATATTATTAAACCTATCACACACTTTATTTTATCTCAATTCATGCTTCAAAACCTGAAAATATCTCTCACCTAGGTCACACTTCTTGCACACACACCACTAGCTCTAAAAAGCACCCAAAGCAATACTTTTATAAGCTCCTTTACATTTCAAATATAAAAAAACTTTCTCCCTCATTTTTACCAACCTATGCATCGTATAATCATACCAAATTAAAACATAACAGTCACAAGTGACCTAAGTAGGTAGGACTAGCCAAAATCATCATTACAAGCGCTAAAAGACAAATCCCCATGCACACAAAGAGAAAATTACCCCAACATCAAAAACATAATTTTTCAAGACACATAAATAACCAAAAATATTTAAATTAACATTTAAAAATCACACATGGTCAAAATTTACGCTCAACCAATAAGAATATTTCATTTAATGGGACCACTGTTCTTTGTATTTAGCAAAATAGTTGTTTCCAACACCCTTCAGACCCCGAAACTGATAATGTGCCTCTAAATCACAAAAATAAATTAAAATACATATTGTGACCACTTTATGGAAATTAAAATACCTTTATAACAATTATACAAAATTTATAATTCTTGAAACAATCACTTGTTCAAACCACAACCACTTTTTTCTTCACCAAATCAACCTACCCAAAATGTTGTTTTCAAAGATCAGCTAGTTAACACCTATACATGAGAAATAAATACCTATAAATGAATTAATTATATGAAAAATTCACCCCTATTTACTTTATATGTGATAAAATCATCACTTAATCCATCTCATGCTCCAAACAACTCAAAATAGCCAGCAGATCATGTCTTGTCCTGCACTGGAAAAAATATTCCTATCCAAAACCTAACCTTGAAACCTTAGAAAAACTCATCATTATGAGAAAAATAATATATCAATGGAAATATATTTGAATTATCTTTCAAAAAATACTTTAATTCCCTCCAAACACGTCCTATAGCTCCGGATATGCTCATTATAATGAAGACTACTTTTTACTACCGCAAAACTACCCTTTGACCAGTCAACCTAAATGAAGCTCATTTGACATTATAACTGCATCAACATGTCATGAAACCTCTATATAAATAAATAAAAACTCACATACATCATATAATGGTAATTTAGGTCATACCTCATTCGACATAACCTTGTCCCAAGAAAATGTCTTCAAAAACTAACCTGCGTTTGAGTGGGGCCAACTCATCACCATGATCTCTACCATACCTTTATGGAAATATGAAGAAGTATGATAAATTTTCAAAACATCATCCATGAAATATGAATAAATTATATCCAATTAAGAATAAAATCTCTCAAACCACTTTTCAAAGCTAAGGTTTCAAACTCATAAAAATGTTTTATACCTTCTTAACATTCATTCATAAAAATGTGACAATAAAATGACCTCATTATTTTTTAAAACCTTTTATGATAATTATATACATATCCCTAAAATCCATAAGGTCTAATGTAAATAAAAATTCAGGGTGAACATCAAAAGTTATAATTTGAACTAGAAATCACCTTGTTCTTAACCATGTATTACCAAAATAGGCACATCTTTCAAAATCCACATCCTAACATCCTGAAAGTTTTCTCAAAGCACCATGAAACATCGTAATAACATCTCAAATCATCATAAAGTCATCACCATCTCTCAAAATCTCTAGACACTAAGACTTACATAGCTATCCCTTAGGGTTTTACACAATGAAGCGAGGTTCAACTAAAAGAACACTATAAATCATTAAAAATGGTCCAAACATACCCCGTACACCATGATACAACTTAATGCATGCATTAATGAGCTCATATAGCTCCAAAACGCATCCTCATACCTCTTATAATCCATGCCTGCTCCAAATGAGCACCTAAAACATGGTCACCAACCCGAATATGCACCTCCCGCAATTGATGTGATTGCCCAAACACTCTTATTATATTCTACCTAAAATTCCAACATTCTTATCATGAAAAAATAATATCATACCACCATGTAACATATCCTAAGCACTGAATGGGCTTGTAAGATAAAACAATCCTCACTGAATCTCCTTATATCATCAAGTACACATCTGAACCATCATGTCAACATCATCCAAAACATCATATGACCCTACTCCATCATCCAATTTTTCATTAATGTGGTTTTTCATCAATGAAAACACCTACAAAACCATATGCCAACAATCTCCCCCTTTTTCATTAATGGAAAACTACTTGAACTTCCCCCTTTTTTATTAGCAAAGGCATAAATGTAGCAACATGTTCCTCATCTTCTACAACTTCATAAAATCATGCTTTGGTTATAAACATCAACCAAATATCTCATGCAAGCTTAAGAACCTTGAACATTCACACGTAAAACCTAATTTTCCTCCTTCTTTGCAAGCATGCAATTGCCATGCTCCCCTAGGCCAAGTATATACAGATCTGAATACATCAATTTATCATGAAGAAAGCATAATCTTACCTTGTTTGGAGCCAAAACACCATTTTCCACCTTCCCTATTTTTACCTTCATGAATCTACTATAAGACACCATCATCTCGAGCCAATAAACGCCGTGGATATGCCAACAATGTCATAAATAAATATATCAAACTAACATACCTTCTTTCTTGAACATACACCATCTTGTCTATGCATAACATTAGATTGTGACAACACTTTATTGCTCTTTATTTCACATATAGACCGACATCCTTGAAGTGGAATTTCAGTAGCATTTTACTCAACTTTGACAAGTCTTAGAAAAACATACAAATCTTGACTATGCAATCCATAACTCCTTGGACTTAATACCATTGTATCTAGTAAAAAAGCACAAAAATGAGCCACTTGCGTTGAGATCTTGCCAAGAAATCTCCTAGTCACTTTTTCCATGTCCTAAACCATCTTCTTAGTGCTTCACAAGTCATATTTGACTAACAACATGAATTCAAGAATCAAAATTTTCTAATTCATTATGTAGACACCCAATGCATACCTCAAAACCCTTGAGAACAAAATTTTCACTTACCAAAAGTCAATGACATGCTCCCCCGATATGAATAGCTTTATAACACCTTGAGTCATGAAGTACACCTTTAAGAGCAACTTTTCTTGTCAATGTAGCATTGTCTAACCTCAACCTACTAATTCAACATGAAGGCTATGATCAACTTAGGCAAGAAAAATACTCTTCTTATCTTGTGAGCTCACTTAATGATCTTGATGGAGTAACACCATATACTCCCCTATCCCGATAGTCTTAGAAACACGAAAACATTTCAACATACCAACATCTTAGACTTGTAGCTTGTTATACTTCCATTTTAGATCACTGAGCACTTACTCCATACTGAATTTAGTAATTTTGAACTTCAATCACCTTGAAATTCCTATGACACACCTTCAATAATATTTATAAATGTTCATAGGCATCTTTGAAAACACATACCTGTAGATGATAGCATGCTCGCCTCATATGTTCACCCTATACTTGTAGATGTATGGTTTTGTTTGAAGACACAAATGAGGACCACACAACCTTTTTCATTCCTAAGATGTACCACCTATCATACTTCAGACAATATAGACTACTTCACTTTTGTAGATACTTGGTCCATGGGACTCATACCCATCTATAATGATGCACACCAATGTTTATACTTGTAGGTGTACATTACTTATTCAACATAGTTTAATAGTTCCAAAATCAAAATATCTATAAATGTAATTCATCATGCCTTAGTCCATTATAAAATGACCATAAGAAGACTCCAATAATCCTTTCAATGTTAAGAAAACTCGAGAATCAACAAAATTATATGTACCTTATTTTCACCATCAACGAGCTCATTCATAGTTCACTATACCATGTAACAAAGAGAATCAAATGAAAATTTTGATACACATATCTTTATGACAACCTTAAGCTTGATTTAAATACCCATTTAAGCATATATTCACATCCATAAGTCTTGATGAAACATTCCAAAAGTAACATTCCTAGAATTCAAAATACTTCTTCTCAATAAGGACTTTTAAGCACAAACATTGTTAACCTAAACTATATCATAAATTCATATTAATGTAGAAATTATTAGAGCCTAAAACCACTTGAATAATTTAGAACACGTTTTATAAATGATATGTAAATTTTTTTAGCATTTGAGACCATCATTTGGTCATCCAAAACTATCTTTCTCTTCATACCACTTACAATGCATAACGAAAACCCAAACTAGAGAGAAAATTCATATAAAATACCAAAATTGATTTTATCTATGCAATATTGAATAACACCAACTATGGAAACATGATATACTACTTGACATCATGAAATGCAGACTATATACCTAGAAAAACAAGAAATCCTTTACACAATGCAACTCGTAGAAATGAAACCAACTAATAGATATTAAAATGACATATCACACAACATGACAAATTTTAAGAACCCTTTAAGACTTCTCGCACATATTGAATACACATTAATGTATCAAAATCATGCAATTAAGGATTATGATAGACTCATGATGACCAGTTTATTTAGAATACTCATCTTAAGATAACTCAATATAAAAACATCCATCATCATCCACAAATGACTCATTAGAGACCTTGTACTCATGATGTAACACATTGTAAAGAACAAATACCTCTTATATGATGATCAAGACATCTTATAAACAAAAAACAATTGTCATATTACATAGATTAAATGTATCTCATTTCTTTCTCCCTAACACACATTTTTGACCAGTCAAGATTTATTAGGAGATGAGATCACTCCTAGCTTATTTCTTAAGTACTCAAAGGTAAGATTTGGAAGAGGTTTTGTAAGTAGATTAGTTACTTCCTCTCTTTTATAGAAAAACTCCAACTTGATGTAATACTTTCTTACAATATTTATTAGATAGTGATACTTAATAGGAATGTGATTTGTCTTAGAATGCAAAACTGGATTATTTTATATATTGATTACACTAGTGCTATCACATAAAATAGGTGTAGATATATCACTCTTTATCTTATAATATTTCAAGGTATGCCTCTTCTACACAAATTTAGAAAAATAATGAGCAGGAACAACATACTTAGCTTCACAAGTTGAAAGTGCCACAAGGGATTTTTTCTTACTTGACCAAAACACAAGACATTATCCAACAAAATATGTACCACCACTAGTACTCTTCCTATAATCCATACCACTAGCCCAATCGCATCAAAATAAGGCCTCAATTAAAATTTTCACTTCTTAGATACCATAAACCAAACCCAATAGTGCGTTTAAGGTATCTAAGTATTCTTTTCACTTCTTGAAGATGTGACTCTCTAGGATCCTCTTGAAATCTTCCAACTAAACTAACAACTTGCACAATATCAGGTCTTGAAGAAGTGCCATAAATTATGATGCCAATCATGGATCTATATTCAAATTGATCACCTTAGGAGAATCATCTTCCTTGTAAAGATTGCATCCTATAACCATAGGAGTACCAACAGGTTTGCAATCATCCATTTGAAACTTCTTAAGAATTTCCTTGATATAATTGGATTGAGAGATGAATATACCTTTATCTGATTGACTTACTTGAAGTCCAAGGAAGAAGGAGAGCTCTCCTAACATAGACATCTCAAATTATTTCTTCATAGCTTCAACAAAATTGTGAGTCATTTGATCACTACCTCCACCAAATATAATATCATCCACATAGACCACAACAATTAGTAGATGATCTCCTTCACTTTTGATGTACAAGTTTATATCATCTACACCTCTCTTGAAACCCTAATCAATAAATAATTTGTCAAGCCTTTCATACGAAGTTTTAGGGGCTTGTTTTAAACCATAAATAGCCTTATTCAGTCTGCACACATAACAATCTTTATCAATTAAAGAGAAACCATCATTCTGATCCATATAAACTTCCTCATTGAGATATCCATTCAAGAAGGTATATTTTACATCCATTTGATAAACTTTAAAACCTTTGAACCCTGCATATGCTAAGAATAATCTGATTTCTTCCATTCTAGCTACAGGAGTAAATGTCTCATCAAATTCAATTCCCTCAACTTGAGCATATCCCTTACAAACCAATATTTATTTGTTTCTTATAACTTCTCCATTCTCATTTATTTTTTTTCTAAACACCCATTTATATCCAATTACATTCTTACATTTTTATCTAGGTACAAGTTCCCAAGTCTTATTCTTTTCAATCTGATCTAGCTCTTCATTCATATCCTTAATCCAACATTCATCTTTGCTAGCTTCTACTACATTCTTAGGTTTAATTTTTGAAATAAAATATGAGTTATCTTGATTTTGAAGACTTACCAATTTCCTTCTTGTAGTGACTCCAACATCTTTCTTTCCCAAAATCTGATTTTCAGGATGATTTCTCCTAATCTGCCTAAAAGGAGCCTTGGTATCTTGCCTTTCTTCCTCAACATCTTATTCTTTTTTTTCTTGAACAACCTCATCCTCTTCTTCTTTAGAATTATCCTCATGAAGTGTTTCACTTGCCTTAGAAAAATATCTCATAGGATAAGATTCATCAAATTTTACACTTGAACTTTCAACAATAGTCTTCAATATCTTGTTATAGAAAATATAAGTTGTGCTTTTTGAGGAATAAAATAAATAGATACCTGCACCCAATCTAAAATCATACTTACCAATATTTTATTCAATCCTCTTAATGAAGCATCTACATCCAAAGAGTCTAAAATGTTCCACATTGGTTGGTCTTCCTTTCCATAGCTCATAAGGAGTCTTTTCACTATTCACCCTTAGCTGACACATGTTAAGAATATAAATAGAAGTAAAAATTGCTTCCTTCCAATAACCATATGGTAATTTAGACTCATTAAGAATGGTCCTTGCCATCTCTTGAATAGTCCTATTCTTCCTTTCAACTACTCCATTTTGTTGAGGAGTTCTAGAAACTGAAAATTGTCTCTTAATGTCATGAAAAATATAAAAATTGTCAAGTGAATCGTATCAAAATTCTCTTCTATTATTAGATCTAATGAATTTTATCCTTCCATTCTTCTCATTCTCAATAAGAGATTTAAAGGATTTAAAAACATCCAATGCATCAAATTTGTTTCTTAAACATGCAATCCAATTTTATCTAGTGAATTCATCAATACAAAGCTTAAAATAGAAATCACCTCAAGTACTTTCAGTCCTCATATGCCCACAAAGATCAAAACGTATTAACTGAAGTGGACTTGTGGTAGAATCATGTTCATTAGTCTTGAATCTCTTTCTAGTTTTTTTCCATGTAAACATGCTTTCCACAATGTATCTTCTAGTTTGTTTATTTTAGGCACGTTCCTTACACAGTTATAAGAGCTGATTCTAACAATATTATCAAAGTTCACATGACCTAACCTCCTATGCCACAACTAACAATCATTCACCTTTCTCATAAGACATTTTTCTTTGTTGATTTCCTTAAGAATGAACATGTTATTATCAGTTATTTTTGCCTTTGCAACAAGCTTACCTGATTCTCCTTTCCTTATCTTGTAACCTTTCACATCAAAGGTAAGAACATACCCTTGTTTGCACATTTGAATCACACTGAGTAGATTATGCTTCAAGCCCTCAACATATAATACATCCTTGGTGATGGTTTTCCCATTGTCTAAACTCAAAGTACCTCTTCCTAGAATGTTTATGGCAGAATTTTCTCCAAATATCACAGATCCTGAAGCATTTTTATTTAAGGTTATGAAATTACTCTTGTCACTTGTCATATGAGCTGAACAACCACTATCAATATAACAAATCAGATTTTCATCTTGACTATGAAAAGATTAGTTTGAGCAATACCACATACTTCATTTTTCTATAAAGAGGATGAAAAAACCCCATAGATGTCATACCATATATCAAACCCTAATGGATTTGAATAAGACCTCATATTTATTAAAGGAATCATAAAAGCTCTCATTTGTGAATATTCCATAATTGTGCTTTATAAGATCTCCTTTCAAGTGGTTAAACTTTTCCGAAAGGACCTATTATGATACCAATTGATGAAAGAAAAATGGACTGAGATGGGGAGTGAATCAATCCTTAATAAAATTTTAATTCAGATTTTTGATTTATTTATTCAATTACTCACAAACATTTAACCATCCATTAATGTGTGCATACAATCAATCATCACATGTGTAAAAACCCTAAGCAAGATAATCATCACATGTCATAAGATATAAGTGGAAACCATCAAAAGGAAGAAAATCCACTGAACCAAAATACTTATATTGATATGTTTCAAATTTTTTGAGGCACCAAACCCACAAGGAACACCAACCCCTTATTTAGTAGAGCTGAAACCCTACAAGGAGTACCAACCCCTAATTTTATTTAACACCAACTCCACAAGGAGGATAAAACCCACGAAGATGATCAAGAACCAACTAAAACACCTTATGATGATCTTATATCTAAATTATTCCCCCACAACTAATAGAGACCAATGGTTCACTCGGACTTCTTCAAACCCTAGGTTTTCAATCTTTCACAAACTAGATCTTCTTTCACTTCTCAATCCTTCAAACCCTATAAAACATGCTTTATGATCTTATTAAACATGTAACACAATTTATTTTATCTTAACTCATTCTTCAACACCTGAAAATATCTCTCACCTAGGTTACACTTCTTGCATACACACCACTAGCTCTAAAAAGCACCTAAAACAATGTTTTTCAAGCTCCTTCACGTTTAAAATTAAAATTCAAAATTTTTCCATCATTTGGCTCGACCCATGCATCCTCAATATATCCCAAAGAAAAACATAGTATTAAAAAGTTACCCAATTAATTCTTCTTAGCCAAAATCATCATTTCATGCTCCAAAAAGACTCAAATCCCCATGGGCACAAAGAGAAAATTACCCTAACATCAAAACCATACTTTTCATGACCCATAAATCACCACACATTTTTAAATTAAAATTTAAACATCATAAATTGTTACAATTTACATCAACCAATCATAATATTTCATTTAATGGGACCATTGTTCTTTGTACTTCTCAAAATAGTTGTTTCCAACACCCTTTAGGACCTTGAAACTGAATTTGTTCCTCTAGATCACACCAGATCACCTCAAATTAAACATGTGACAACTTTATGTGAATTAAAAACCTATAGAACAATTATAAAAATGTTATAAGTCTTGAAAAAATCATTGGTTCAAACCATAACCACTTTTGTCTTCACCAAATCAACCTTGCCAAATAATCGGTTTTCAAAGATCATCTAATTAACACTTTTTTCGGAACAATAAATACCTATAAATGGATTCATTAGATGAAAAATTAATCCCTATTCACTCTCTAGGTTATATAAAGAATCACCTAATCCATCTCATGATCCAAACAACTCAAAATATCCATAAGATCATGTCTTATCCCGCACGGGCAATTATCTTTATTTCTAAAAACTGAAATTGAAACATTATAAAACTTATAATTATGAGGAAAATATTATATCACTGGAAATATCTCTAAATTATATTTCCACCATAGCTTTTCCTCATAACTCCTCCTGTAGCTCTTGATATGCTCATTTTATTGAAGACTACTTTTTACTTCCCCAAAACTACACTTTGACTAGTAAGAATAATCAAAGCTCGTTTGACCATGTAACTACATAAAAATGTCTTGAAACCTCTTTGTACACCAATAAAAACTCACATACATCATACAATGGTAATTTAGTTTATACCTCGATTGGACAACCTTGTCCTGATACAAACTTCTTTAGAAATTGACTGATTGAGTGAGACCCACTCATCACCATGACCTCTAGAATACCTTTATGGAAATATGGAGTCTTATAAATGTTAAAAACATCATAAATTCACTAGGGCGCTATTCTGGCCATTTAGGAATCAAATCTCTCAAACTGCTTCCGTGGTAGGATTTCAAACTCATAAAAATGTTTTTACCTTCTTAAATCTCGTTCATAAATAAAATATAATTAATAGACCTCATTATTTTTGTGAAACCTTGTATAATTATCATATAAGAATCCATGAAATCCATAAGGCCCCATTCAAAGCACACAATTCGGGGTGAGTATCGAAGTTCCAATTCGAGCTAGAAATGGCCTTGTTCTTAACCATGTCTTACCAAAACTGACATATCTTGCAAAATTCACATCCTAACATCCTAAAAATTTTCTCAAAGAAACATGATACATTATAATAACATCTCAAATCATCTGAAATTAATCACAATCTCTCAAAATCTCTATACACTAAGACTTGCATAGTTACCCCTTAAGTTTTTATAATGTAGAAGCTAGGGTCAACTGAAATATCACTATAAATCATAATGAAATCATTGAAAATGGTCAAAAATACCTGGAATACCATGATATACTTTCATACATCCATAAATGAGATCATGTAGCTACAAAAACCATCCTCATACCTCCTAAGCATCCATGTCTACTCTAAATAAACACCTCAAACATGGTCACTAACATGAATCTGCACCACAAACTGATCCAAGTTTCAAGAACTCTCAAAACATGATATATAATATGAAAACATGATTCTAAAGAAATCAAGAATATCATTCCACCATGCAACATCTCCTATGCACCTGAATGGAATTGTAAGAGCAAGCAATCCTCACTAAATGTCCTTGTATCATCAAGTACACATAGGAACCATCATGTAAACACCATCAAAAACATTATCTGATCCTAATTCATCATCCAATTTTTCATTAATATGGTTTTGCATCAGTGACAACACCTATAGGACCATATGCCAAAAACCATCACCATCGTATGGGAATTGAGGATGTAAAATATGAATTTCTTTACTTCTTTTAACACGAATATGCATGATTTTCTATGTGGTTATATTTCAGCTCATGATTTTTAGTTGGGAAACTCATAAAGGCAATAGGTTCCTCAATACCTTCTTTATTATTTTGAACTAGGATGGAAGATAACATGTGCTCAGAAGCGTAACAAGATCAAGATGAAATATTTATCAAAATTGGGACATACCAGGGTTGGCGCTTTGGATATGGCTTGTTTGACTTCCTCGAATGTTGCTTTTCCATTATCATCCCATTTTGAAGATTGTATATACATTAAAAATAATTTTTATGTGCTTGGTCAACTCTGTGAAATATGGGACAAAGCACCGAAGGAAGTTGACCTTTCCAAAGAAGGAGTAGAATCCCTTCTTACATGTTGGAAGAGACAATGCTCTAATATATATTATCCTCTCGGGATCAATTCTAGCTCCCTCCTTGTTCACAATGTGTCCAAGGAGTTTTCCTTCAGTTACTCTAAAGATGCACTTTTTTGGATTGAGAGATATACCATGCTTTCAACACTTGATAAGCACTTTCTCCAAATGTGCAAGGTGATCTCCTTGCTTCTTTGATAAAACCTTGATGTCATCAAGGTAGATAAAAATCAAGTGCTTCGGTCTTTGAATGCTAAATCAATTACTCTTTAAAATGTTTCTTCAATCTTGATGAGACCAAAAGGCATCCTGTTGTAGGGAAAAGTACCCCATGGGTTAGTTAAAGATGTCTTGGACATGTCTTCATCATGTACTTAAATTTGGATATACCCAAAGAAAACATCAAGTAGCGATATAATATATGATCTAGTGACTTCCTTAGGATATGGTCCATGATGGGAAGAAGATAATTATCCTTTAATGAGGCTTGATTTAGATTTTGGAAGTCCACACAAATTCTTATCTCTCCACTTTTCTGTACTTCAAAATAATATTTGTTATCCACATGGAATGGTGGATAGGGAAGATAATTCTAATATTAAAAATTTTCAAGACTTCCTCTTTGATTGAATCTACAATCTTGAGATTATAAGGCCTTTAATTCTTCCTAAAACACTTAGCTTCATGCTTCAAAGGAATGGAATGATGCATCTCCTTTAGCTAGAAGGACTTTAGTTCATCATAGGAATAAGAAAGAACATCAGAATACTTTCTCAGTAATGAAACAAATCTCCTTTTCTCCTCAGGCAAGAATAACTTATCAATGTTAACCATCCTTGGCTACTCAGTGGTAACAATATTCTCTTTTTAAAATTCAGATGGGAATCATGAATCTTGTTTGGCCTTTTCTTTAAAAATATATCATGCTTCTAGAATGGATCTTATAAAGACACAAGACCTTTCGGGATCTTGTTTCCCTTTATTATAATCACACCCTTAGAATAAACTCCTTCAATTATTTATTTGTCTTCATCCAAAATGGACTCCCAATTTGGGTTATCATGTCCCTCAAAGAAAATATTTCTGAAATTGTCTTGTTTCTCTAGGAAAGCAAGAAGTTTACTGTCATCATTGAATACTTGCCAATGATTCAAATTGTTTGTTATGTTTGGCCTAAATACTATTTCATAATCACAATTTCTTTATCAAAATATGGATGGGAGTCATCAAGGAAGTTGAGAATGTGAGGGAGTCATATTTTTCATTCTACTCATGAGGGATGGATTAAATTGAGAAGGTATCAAAATATTCAATGTAATCCCATATCTTATTTCAAATGCTTGAGCCTTGGATTTTTCACACGTATTGATCTCTTACATTTTCAAAATTACCTTGGCAACACCTTGGAACTTGAGTTTATTTATATCCCTAGAATCAAAAACGTCTGTCCCAATCGAAGGGCCTCATATTCTGTTCTTTTGTTTGTTTTATAAAAATGTAATTTGTAAGAAAATGGATAGAGCTCACATGAAGGAGAAATAAGTACAATTCCTACTCCAGATCCTGCACTAGAGTGGATACCATAAAAATCCATTATCCACAATTGATCCTCCTTATCCTCTATGAGAAGAGGGGGTTCTTATCTTTCCATGATGTGAACAAATATTTTCCAAGTTTAACATCTTGGAATAAGATATTAGCTTTGGGTTCTTTGGACTTTTGAACAACATATTTCATTTTCCGTCCGTATTGACAATAATTTATTCATTTCAACCCTTACCGGAATGATCACAGAGGACTAATCTATCCAAATATAACCTCTCAAATCCCTACACTTGAAACTCCTTGTTAGCAACATGTAAAATTATGTAGGGATATATTCCACTAGATTAGTAAGCAAAACTTTCTGTCTGGATATTCTGCTAGAGATACCTATTTGTACTTGATTATTCCTACTAGTGGTACCTCTTTCACTTCCATGGAGTAGACGAGTGAAATTATTGGTCAAGGTAAGGCACGGGGTATTTGAAAACTGAATGGGTATAATTTTTTGAGGCACTGATTCTATTATGAAGTTATTCAGTTGGTGCCCTTTAATATAGAGAGATAGGTAGAAAGGTAATACTTTCTTGGTTTTGATGCGCTTAATGAAAGCATATTTTGTGATGGTAGAGTGGGTGGTGTTGGTAGTAACCCTTTGGGATTGGAATTTGAATTTTTGACTTTGGGTTACCACATTTGATGTAGTTGAATAGCCTTTCAAATTGCTTGGGATGTGTTTGTAAGAATTCAAATTTAGAAATCTAGACCTTTGATTTATTCACATGCTCAATGATATCAAAAGGTTTAAATATAGATGGAATTGATGTCTTGGGAAAAACTATTGCTTTAGAGGGAGGAGGAAATGCTTCTTTAGAAGCTTTGGAATTTTAGGTGAATGTAGTAGTAGGTTGAGAAGGGGTAGCTTGTTTTTCTTGAAAGTTGGTGGAGGATTTTGCAAGACTATATGTTGGTACATAATCAGATTTAGAATTAGGAGATTTATCCATATGGATCAAAAATGACTCTACTTTATTAGATCATCCAACACCAAAGAAGGAAAATAAAGAAACAAAGGTTCTATCTTTATATTAACATAACTATCACTCTATGCAGAGTGGTGGTTATAGGACTACCGCCCAATCTAGGTGGTGTTCTTGTAACTACCACCCATCTAGGGTGACAATCCTGTGACCACCGGTCTATATTGGGTGGTAGTCCTAACAATTTCAGATATAAAAAAAATTTGAAACGAACAATCCCATAATTGGGAAGGTTGTTTGTGTCTCTTCTCCTCCTTGACCTTTCCCATCCTCTAGTGCATAGGAGGACATGAGAAGGGCTATAAATACATGTAGGAAGGATATTTTTGATTATCGAAGCATGAAAGAAAGTGAGCAAGGAATTCTTAGTGTTGGAATTGTGTTTGTAGAAGAAAGGAGTGTTGAGGTAGAGAAAATAGGTAATTGGGAGGAAGTGTGACATATAATCTACTTCTCTTTCGTACTTATTGTAAGTTTTGTACTTTGTATTTGAATCAAACAATCAAAAGTGGGAAGAAAGAGCATTTTCCCTTCCCAACTGGTTTTCCTCCTCCGGAGGTTTCCAAGATAAAAATTTGTTGGTGTTCATGAGTTTATGTTCTTTCCTTTCCTGCAATTTTTGATTCCAAGAATAAGCAAATTCATTCACTAGCTATCTCTTTCATTTTCTAATTGAAAGTATAATAACAACATTTAATTGTGTTTATATTCTTTCCTTTCCTACAATCGTTGATTCTAAGAATAAGAAAATTCATTCACTAGCTATCTCTGCAATTTCTAATCTAAAGTAGAACAACAATGTTTAATTGTTATTCTGTGAACGATTCCAAAGTAGAGAGTTTACAGATCATTTTTGTATCAGAGCTAACAAGTATCCAGGACTATGGTATTCATTCTTGGATTTGTATGATAATGACGAGATCCAAAGGCGAAGAGGCTTTACCTTGCGATCCAGATATTTATACAAGGAATTTGAAACAAAGAATTCAAGGAAAACTTGGTCTCATATAATTGAGATGTTGTAGACCTTGATGAATAGAATGTTTAGAAGACAAGAAGAAATTGTATATTTTCGTAAGATGATTTCTGTTATCAAGAATCCATGGAATCAAAGGTTTGAGGCTTAGCTAAAAAAATTGGCATTGAGAGGAGCCACCATAAGGAAGATTATGGGGAAGAACATGAAGAAGAGACTTAGAATGCAAGAGAAAAGGTAAAATTTGATCATGCTCCTTTTAAAACTAAGACGAAAGTTGAAATTAAAATATTTGAGGGACAAGTAGATGCAGAGTTGTTTAATAAATGGTTAAAATAATTATAAGTCTACTTCAGCATCCATAATGTAATTGAGGCATGGAGGATCACCTTTTCAAATATCAAAATGGAAGGACATGCTCTTGTTTGGTGGGAAACCCATCTAGCCACTTGTGAAAAGAATAAACGTCCTTTTGTGAAATCTTGGTAAGAATTTAAAGAATTACTTAGAGCTAACTTCTATCCTATTCGCCACAAGACTGACAAATGATTAAATGGCGTATTTTAGACAAGGAAGTGGTCAAAGTGTGCAATACTATACTATGGAGTTTTGGAGGTAGGTTACGTTGCTAAATATGGACTTTGAGGATGAGGATATTCTGACTAAGTACTTGGGAAGACTTCACACTTTCCTTCAAATAAAATTCATCTCCATGAAGCCCAAATATCTCAATGAGGCATGTGTGCAGGCATACTATATAGATGATGAAAAGAAGCAAGGAGAAGCAGAGCCAAGGGTAAAGTAGTCAACAAATCAGAGAATAAAGAACATGGGAAAACAAGTAACAAAGGTAAGTGGAAGGGAAAAGAAAAACAAGTTGTCACTACTATAAATACTTGTAAAGAACCCAAGAATTTTTGTAAGAACTGTGGTATCAATGTTCATACTAACGCTATGTGTTGGAAGTTGCATCCAGAGTTACATCCAAAGAACTAAACCAAGGACTCAAAGAAGTCCATGAAAGTTGTAAAGACAAAAGTAGAGGTAGAAATCAAATATGACTCTAATGTAGATGAGAGGCTTGGATGCAGGGCCACCAACATGGACAACCATGAAAAGGAGATGATTAGACTATTCCAGGATCAAAATCCAAATCAAGATAACTAAGGTAAATGCCTTAGTTGTACCGATTCTCAATATAACTTGATTTCTGAAGCAATTGTAAAGAAACTTGGTCTTGAGACTTACAAGCATCCACACCCATATCCTTTGGGTTGGGTGAAGAAGGGTTTGAAATTCAAGTAATAAAAGATGTAAGGTCAAGTTTGGGATAAATTCCTAGTATATTTATGTATTTGAAATTGATGTTATTCCACTTGATTATTTTGATGTTGTTTTCATGAGTCCTTACTTGTATATCAGGTATTCTATATTTATGAGAACGTAAAACTGATATAGATGGGTTAAGGATGGGATTAACTACAATATCTTGGCACACCACTATAAGACACAAGTTACTATGGTGAGTGACAACCAAGTAAAATGAATTATTCAAAAAAATCATAATAATTTTTGTTTTCTTTTGTTAAAGGATAATCAAGATGGGGTAGAAGTTCCAAATATTTATAACTAGGGAAAATGAGATTTAGATAGTATTATTTAATATTTTCAGGAATTGTTTTAGGCTTTCAGGTGGGTTACCACAAAATGTGAAGTAGATCATGAGATTTAGTTGTTTCAGAGTATCCTTTATCGAACATCGGGTTGTATAGGAAGTCCTTTTGGAGAGTACTAAAGTAAAGAAACAACTCCAGAACTACTAGACTAGATACGTCCCGAGCACCTCACCATGTGGTTCACCTATTGTGATGGTGCTGAAGACGGATGGTTCTTGGAGAATGTGCATTGACTTCTCGCACTTTGAAAAATATCACCATAAAGAACAAATAACCATTTCCCGCATAGATGATCTCTTGGACCAGATTCATCATGTTAAGTTGTTCATGAAGTTGGATCTCAAGTCATCACCAAGTTAGAATGAAGGAGGAGTATATTTGAAAGAATGCATTCAAGACAAAACAGGGGTTTGTATGAGTGGTTAGTACTTCCATTTGGTTTATGCAATGCACCTTCTACATTTACTAGATTGATGAATGATGTATTGCGGGATTTCATAGATTCATGTGTCATTGTTTATCTGGATTATATCTTGATTTTTAGTTCCACATGGGAGGAACATCTAACTCATTTGCAACAAGTCTTGCAAGTTCTCGGGAGAAAGCAACTGCTTTGTAATATGAAGAAATGTGAATTTCCCAAACAATCACTTATCTATCTTGGGAACGTGGTTGGAGGAGGAGATACAAGTGAATCCAAAGAAGGTGGAATCCATCACTAGTTGGTTAACACCAATAAGAGCCACCAAGACTAGGAGTTTTGTGGGAGTAGTAGAATACATGTAGAATTTCATTCTAGGCTTCTCTGTGATTACAACACCTCTACACACAAAGGTGGCATGCAAATATTAAGGATTTTGATTATGGTAAGGAACAAGACAAGTCCTTTGAGTGATTGAAATACAAGATTAGTCATGCTCCAACAATTTATCTTCCTAATTTGTAGCAACCCTTTGAAGTAGAGACAAATGTTAGTGATTATGTTATGGGCTCAATTTTTCTTCAGGGAGGTAAACTCGTATGCTATCATTCTGAAAATTTTACTTCAGTAGTTAAAGGATATTCAGTATATGATAAGGAAATGTATACACTAGTTTAGGAAATCAAAAGATGGAAGCATTATTTGTTGGGTAGAGAAACTATTGTGCACACTGACCACAAACCTCTCCATTATTTGCAAGCACATTCTAAATTGCAGCAAGCAAAGCACTACAAATGGATGGTGTTCCTTCAGCAGTTCCATCTGGTGATAAAATACAAGAAGGGTAGTACAAACTTGGTGGAAGACATGTTTTCTAGGCTACCCACATAGGAGAAGTTCTCCTGCTTGGCCACTATCTCTTAGATCGAGCCCTTCACAAAGGAAGCTTACAGAGAGGCATATGCACGGACAAAGATTTTGGGGTGAAACTTCAGCAGTTGTAGTCCCAGGGGTTGAAAGGATGGGGATTGAAGATTGTTATCTAAAGGATTGGCTACTCTACCAATGGGGGAAGTGTTGTGTGCCTAAATGAGAAAGACTTCTATTGATAAGGGAAGCACATAACTTGAAATTAGTGAGACATTTTGGTGTTGGTAAGACCCTAGACCACTTGCAAAGGTATGTGTATTGGCCAAATATGCAAGAATAAGTATTAAAATTTATAAATGGATGTAAACTTTTTGTACCAGGTAAGCCTAAGACTAGGAAGGAGGGTATGTATATGACTTTTCTAGTTTCTACTCGTCCATGGGAGGACATTCCTATGGAATTTGTAGGATGATTACCTATGTCTAAACATGGCCATGAATATCTCTATATTATTGTTGATACATTCAACAAGATGTGTATACTTATGGCATGTAAAAAGATAGTAAAATCATATGAGGCATCATATTTTTCTTTGCTAACGTATGGGTGCATTTTGGCTTGCCAAAGTCTATTGTTTCTGATAGGGATTCTAGGTTCTCGAGGAAGTTTTGGGACAAGATAGATACCAGGTTATAGATGACCACAAATTTCCATCCATAGATAAATGGACAGAAAGAGGTGGTGAACAGGACTTTGGTATAGTTGATCAAAGGGTATAATAGAAAATACCCAAGGACTTGGGATGAGTCCTTACCCTACATTCAACATTCCTATAAATGGGCATTACACACATCCATTATGAAGTCACCATTTAAAGCATGCTTGGGAAATATACCTAAAACTCTATTGGACATAGTAGTTGGGTAGCAGGATGAGGAGGAGACATGAGGCATAAAGGTGACTAGAGTTAACAAATTCATTGATAGGATTCAGAAAATCCATCTTAAAGTCAAAGAATAGTTAGAGAAATCTCAAGCCATGTACAAGGCTAGGCATGATCATCACATAAGAGAACATAAGTTTCATGTTGGATATAGAGTTTGGCTATAGTTGATCAAGTAGAGACTATAAGGTCAGGCATGGAAGCTCAAGACACTACGATATGGAACCTTCACCTTATTGGAGTAGGTTGGAGAAAATACCTTTCGACTTGATTTATCATCAATTATGACGATGTACTCAGTAGTAAACTGTGAGAAATTGCATTTATATGAGTCATCCATCCCAGGATAAAGATGAAGGAATAAATTTTCTACCTTTAATTGAGGATTTCATCTTGGACTCATGAGGTGAATTGGAGGAGGATGTAGTGCTGCAACGGAAGGTTAGAGAGACTACGAGAGGTCCGGGAGTTTTGTGAGGTTGGACTAAAAGGAAAGATACCAAGGTAGGCCTGGTGGTACTCGAAGGAGTAAGTGAGGGAATTATTTCCTCATCTACTCCCCCAATAAGATTTTGTGGGACCAAAATCTTCCTAAGCAGGGGAGGTTTGATCCATAAGGATCCAAAATGACTCTACTTCATCAAATCAACCAACACTAAAGAAGGAAAATGAAGAAACATAGGTTATGTATTTATATTAATAGAACCTCCACTCTATACAGAGCAGCAATTATAGAACTTCCGCCCAAAAAGGGTGGTGGTCATTTAAAGCTAGGGTGATAGTTATTTTACCACTGGGTCCGCATTAGGTGGCAGTCCCCGACACTTTCGAGACAAAATAATACAATTTGAAATAAACAGTCCCAAAATTGGAAAGGTTTTCCATGTCTCTTCTCCTCCATGACCTTTCCCATCCTCTAGTGCATGGGAGGACATGAGAAAGGCTATAAATACATGTAGGAAGGAGAGTTTTTGATTATCAAAGCATGAAAGCAAGTGAGAAAGGAATTCTTAGTGCTGGAATTGTGTTTGTAGAAGAAAGGAGTGTTGAGGAAGAGAAAACAAGTAATTGGGAGGAAGTGTGAGATATTATCTACTTCTCTTTCATACTTATTGTAAATTCTATACTTCTTAATTGAATTGGCCAATAAAAGTGGGAAGAAAGAGCATTTTCCCTTCTCGACTAGTTTTCCTCCTCCGAGGTTTCTAGGATAAAAATTTGTTGGTGTTCATGAGTTTATATTCTTTCCTTTCCTACAATTGTTGATTCTAAGCATAAGAAAATTCATTCACTAGCTATCTCTATCATTTTCTAATCAAAAGTAGAACAACATTGTTTAATTGTGATTAATGAACTATTCCAAAGTAGAGAGTTTACGGATCGGGAGGTACTATTGGACTTACTTGGTACAATAGCTTGTTTATTGCTTCCCATCAAGGGAGTTAGTTTAGATCCTCTTTTGATTATCTTATTATGATGATTTATCACTTGAAGACTATATTTCTTCTTTGTCTTCTCAACAAGTGTTGAGGCGGTGTTGAGGCAGAGGATCCTTTTTTAGAGTGGGTAAACACGGTGCATGAGAAGCTTAGTGATTTTTCATCATCATCATTGTCTTATTATGATTCATACTCAAACAACTAACCTACTTGTCATTCTCAATTTATTCAATCTCAAGAATGTTTCCATCTTCACCTTCTTCCTCTGGTTCTTTGACCACTTCTTCTTCTTCTTCCTCTTCTTTGCAAGCTGCATTTGTTGGTGGTGCTTCAAGTTAAAGTATACGTGGAGGTGGGGTAATCCTTGGTCTATTTGGAAAATTGATCTTTTTATTTTGATCATCCCTCAAAGTAATTTGTTAAAAATTATTTTAAGTGCAATCATATGATTTTCCAATTTATGGAGAAAGGGATCTCTGGGAGTAGAACTAGAGATTTGACTCTTTTTTAGAATTTGGATTTTCTAATTTTCCAAACAAAATCAATTCATATTATTTCTCTATACCATAATCTTGTGCTTATTTCAATATTTTGGGCTGAGACCTCTTGAAAATGAAACCAAATTTAGGTATCTAAGATCTTATGAAAAACCTTTTCAAATTATTATGTGAGGGAATGACATCAATAGGAATTCTCTTGAGCAATCTATTGTACTTTGTTATGAAATCCCTCATTACTTTACTAGGGTCTTTCTTAATGTGCACTAATTGTAGTAAAAGATCTTGACTATCCTTTATAGATTTGAATCTATATTCAAAGCATGTTTTAATATCATCCCAACAGGTGATAGACCTTACCGATAGAAGATAAACCATTCCACCACTATTTCTAAGGATTACACAAAAACCAAATAGATACATATTCGTGATCGAAACCCAATACACTGCGGTGGTGATGAAGTATGTTAGATTTTGTTCGGGAATCGGGAACCATCTCCTTTAAACTTAGGAAATTTTTCCTTGATTCTCATGGAAGCTCATGAAGAGGTTGTGGAAGCACAAGTGGGCATGTATTTTGGCTCTATGGTGTAATAGGATAAATTATTTCTTCATCTACCATATCTGCTTCAGCTTTTACTTCAATTATTTCTCTTTCTTCAGCCCTAGATGTGGCACTTGCATCTAATATTTCTTGAGATCTTTCTATTTCTTCAATTTCTTCCCTTATTCATCCTCAACTCTTGCTTCATCTTCTTCTCTTGCTTTATCTTCTTCTTCGGTTTCTATTTCGTGATGTCTATAATGTTTTCATTTATATATAGACACTCAACATACAATGGATTAACAATGATTGGATTACTACTTAGACTAGTTTTTGGATGAAGGGGATGCCTTGAATATTTTTAGTTCCTTCCTTTGTTGAATTTCTTCAAAATCGGTCGGTATTCCCTCATTTTCTTTGTGACCATGTACAAATTATATCCACCATCTTGTAGATTTAAGATCCTCTTTATTGAGATCATGTTTTTCTTTCTCTTTCCAAATCCGTAGCACAATGTTATTCTAAATCATAAACTGTTATGGAAATGAAGTATTGTGTAAAATATAGTCTATTGTGCCGGATGGCTTCCTTCAAGTTGGATATGATATCTTCTTGAATGTGGAAATACAATTTTAGTATTTTGAGAGGATGGTTACCGGTATATTCATTCATTAGAGACATAAGGTTTGGAGTCTTTTTAAATTCCAGAATTTAATTTTTGGATTTTTGATTTTTTTGGATTTTTTGGTTCTAGGTTGGGTACATATTGCTACTTTGAAAATCTTCCCCATAAAGGGTACTAATAATCATTGGTGATAATTTTTAAAAATAATTCAATAATTTGAAAAGATTAGAGAGATTTGTAAACATAGGAATGTTATTCAATAATATCCATAGTTCATAAATCGACAAATACATATATATAGGATATACATATCCTATAAAATAGGAAACCACTTACAAATATTGACGAGTTGTTAAAATAACTCACAACATATTAAACCATATTTATGTGGTTGTTAATATTAACAAATTTACTAACAAATATAATGTGAGCAATAACTAATTAATTCCTAACATTCCCCCTTAGTGCGAACATGGGGAGAAAGTACATCTCAAAAATTGGAAACAGAATCGTATGCCTCTGCATACTTTTAGGTCTACATAATGTTGGCTTGGATCTTACTATCTGGATCTTGCTGCACATGACCTATCTACTTCACCATAGTGAATCCCTTACCGGATGATCACACTTCCACCAATACACCTACATACGTGAACTCAACAGTTCCCACTTTCAATTCCATTAAATGCTCTTTCAAGTTAGTCGATTAATGAAGAATTATGACAATCGAATAATCTCGGTAGTCATAGGATCACTTTATTTCAGCTTCCCTCCTATACAACACGTTATCAAATTCCAAAATGCACATTCTTATTTTTTATATCATAACAGGGTAAGGAAACCACACACCACTTTATTAGGCATACAAAACACAATTGAAAAGAGATGCCACCATAAGAAAATATGGCCTCGTCATTGATGATTAACGAGAGGAACTAATCACTCTCTATCCTTCGTTTCCTCCAAAATTAGCCTCCAACATCTAGTTTCAATCTACTAACTCAATAAAATGTGATCATCTTGCTCAATAATTTCCAAGCTTCATTGAAGTGACCAGGAATGATTTGCTGATAATTTGAGAACCAGAGCTCCATTTTATAAACTAATTTTTTTTTTGGAAAGGTGATTTTAAGATCTTTGCAATGGTACCAAAAAAATTGATTTCATCACCTGACCTAAAAACTGTTCATGACTGAGTTGGACATGAATTTAGAGTTGTTGTTCATGCCTAAATTCCAAAAGGCCACGGTCTACACGTTTCTACCAAATTTGGATTCAATTCTTTGTGATTTCTATTCACTACTCCTCGCAAGACTTTATTCAAAATCTGAGTTGGATGGAACCAATATTAGAAAATTTGAGTTGGATGGATGCCAAATGAAAATAAATTAGAAGAATTTGAAAAATATCAAAGATAGTTGTAGACATATGAATTATATTCAATAATCTCCTAGTTCATACATCCGGAAAATACATACATACATACATACATACATACATACATACATACATACATACATATATATATATATATATATATATATATATATATATATATATATATCCTATAAAATAGGAAACCACTTACAAATATTGATGAGTTATTAAAAAAATCGTAACATATTACACCATATTTACGTGGTTATTAATATTAACAAATTTAATAACAAATATAATGTAAGAAATAATTAATTAATTCCTAACAAATGTTTTGGGTAGAAAAATTGGTGGGTATCTTGCCAATGCTCTAGGACTCTAGGTCCCTCTGCTTGGATGGTGCAACTCCATTTATTATGAGTGAAATAAAGGAAATATATTAGTGTCCTATGAGGTCAAGGATCCAATAGGAACACTCCACCATACCCGTGGAAAATGCTTGCAATTTCTTACAAGGGAGGAATTTTATAGATTGCGGGGAAGAGAAAGTGATAAATTAGGTGGGAGGAATTAACTCTTCTGCAAGTAGGAAATCTGATTCTTTCCAAATTTAACCAAAATTTTTGTATTCACAACTTATAGGAAAGACAAAACCATGTTTAGAACATCAACGATGAGAGGAAACCATGCACAAAATTGTTCCGCAGTTCGTGGATCATGAAAAGAATAAACCCCTTTTTTTATTGACATCTTCAACAATTATGCAATGTTGGAAAATAGATAAGGAAAGTGGAAGAATGTTATCTCTTTTTCCTTTCTCAAATATATCTCTCTTGAGTGCACAAAATTGACAACCCTTAAGAAAGAGGGTGTCATTACATTATATAGACCAAGAAATGACTCTTCTCATACCCCCCATGTGTCTTTTCACTTTCCTTTTCCACATGTGAATTTTGGCATTCCTAGGAAAGAACATTAAGTTTGATTTTATAACATAAGGGTGACTTATTACATTTTTGGACTATAGTCACATTAATGAATAAGAAAAAAGTGAATAAGATGAAATAAAAAAGTGCATCTCCCAATGAATAATTAGAAAATAAAAGGAGGGGAGGGGAAGGAAAGAGAGAAATAAGGAAGAAGAGAGAGGATTATTACAATAAAGATCCCGCCACTAACGAAATACTAGAAAGCTCTTCTCGTGAAATCACAATGCCCTTTAATTCATTACTTAATCTCAATACCACCGATGCCACTTTCCACTCATGAGGGATGTAAATTAAACTTAAAGACTTGATCCAGTTCTATGTGAGAGAGTTTATGTTCCTGCACTCTTAGTACCAAGCTTGATGATTCCTAATGATGGAAATTATTACCCTTATCTTTTCCAGATATTCCAATGTGTTTTTTTTTAATGATATTGGATATCCAGCCTCCCTCTTGACTTTATCTTTAAAATCCTTTAATAGATCATCTATTGAATTTTCTAGGATCACATCTCACACCTCAAGATTCTGCACTTGAGCATCGACATCCTTTTGCAGATTTTTAACATTCTCTTCATATGAATCAAGTTCATCGATGGCATGATTTATCGATTCGTATTGAGAAAAAAGAGTTTGAGTCCATACGGGAGACAAATATGCCAATGCTGATGAGAACACGCATTTGGTTACCATAAGGGATGACTTCACTTTTACCATTTCCATGACCAATGGATATACCTAATCCCGAGTGGTATTTCTCCACATTAACATCTTCCCTCATGGTGATTATATTCATGGTCATGCCATCCATGTACTTGTACAGTGTCATCATGTTAGGAAGCAACACCTTCCCTTTCTTAAGAATCATTCTCACATATTTGTCATTTTCTTTTCCTTACACGACGAATCCTTGCGTTTTCCTAATTGACCTAGGATCAAATCTTCTTACTTTGGAGTGACTTCATCGGCTGGTAGAGAATTGGAAACATTCGTGTCTATATGCACTTGGACATATGAAGTGAGGGTACAAATGTGGTCTTCCACTTGATCTAGATTTTCCTCGTACTCTTGAATTTTTACAACAAGGCAAGTGGAGGAATCTTGGACCAAGTGCATGTCACCCTTGTGTGTTTTCAAACCCAAAGGAATTGTGCTCATCTCATAAGCAGTTGGGGTCGTTTCCTTAATGGGCTTGATGACCTTTGGCTTGAATTACTTTATATATTGGTTCCCCAAGGTGCCATCTTTGAAGAATCAAGATGATGCTTAATCCATTCTTCCTTTCTTTTGGTTGACCATAGAGGTGATAGCCGAGAAGTCAGGAATGGTTACCTGTTACATTGTATGGGTCTCTGTTGTGATCATCCAGTAAATATCGTATTGGTCTTTGGCTTGGTAGTGGGCATCATCGTATCTTATTGTTTTTCTTGAGGAGGTGCATCTTCTACACGTGGAGCAGGTGTGCAATATGTAGACACCAAAATTGGGTCACACTATCCTTGATCTCGCTTTCGAGTGGTTAACATAGCATGTTCATATAACCACGCCCCCTTTACCCCACATTTATATTAATTTAATTACTTATAATTAAATTAATACCCATCCTCACTTTATCTATTTATTTATTTACTTTAATTAAATTAATTTACACCTCACCCAACCACTTCACCTAGACACCTCATCATAAACCTATTCTTAGCATGTTTCTTTTAACTACGATTCAATTTCTACTTACCTTAACTAACCGAGACTTAGTCTAACCATAACATTAGATGCCTATTCCTTCTATAAAAGCATACCCACTTATCTAAGCACAAGATACTATTTTAGATCAAGACCAATGGGTGAATCGCAAAAAGATAGCTAAGAATCATTATTTTAGCTAACCTAGGATTTCACGCCGTAACCGATGCCGGTGAACCCTAAACCAACAATGGTTAACCTAAAGCATCGTCGCTTACCATATATTCATTTTTTTAACCTTATTTGAGGGGTTGGAAAATTTTTGAGAAGTGGGTGTTTTCGAGTTTTGCGGAAGGAGAGATCTGCATGCAAAGCACGAACCAGAGCTCGCCGAGCATCCAAATGACCCTAGAAAACACAAGGACTAATATAAAGCCATTAGAATTCATGGTAACATTATGGGAAACACTATTGTGGCACTAACCACAAGTTTCACATGTGGGCCCTACCTTCCACATGTGGGCCTACTCCTCCTCTATCACATTGTGCCTCAACTCCCCTAATAGAGGCGGTACTCTATCTCGAGTGTCAACTACCGACATTCCTGCGCAAGAAATTAACTCAACAATGTTAGGGTCTGAATTCATTTTTATCAATATCGAATTCTATGCCCCGCTACCCCATATACATTTATCATGTTCCTACTTTATCCCTAACTTATTATTTATCCCATTCCCACTTACTTGAACCCCATACCCACTTGTGACCTAAGTCCCACCTATCCCCTACCTACGTTTACCTACCCTTACCTTCTCCCACCTACATTTCTCCCTCCTATATCGCTACTCTATTATTTTTGTACCTATTTACCCTACCCTCTCTTTTCCACACCATTATTGCCCTCTACGTCTAACCTATTTTGTCCCCATCACCTTTTCACAAAGTGACCGATGTCGGTCACCTATGATTGACATCGGTCACCCATGACTGACATCGGTCCCCTATGACCACCATCGGTAACCCATGACCGACATCAGTCCCCCTATGACTCGCTATCGGTCCCCTATGACTGCCATTGGTCTGTTTTTTCCCCACTAATGTTGGTAATACATAACCGATGTTGGTAACCCCAAACCGTGTCGGTCTCTTATTCAGCCCTAAAGTTGAATCCTCAAGGCACTAAAAATGAAAATTTGCAAAAACTAAGTGTAAACTACCTCCATTCTACCCACACCTTACCCAAATTCATTTTCTAACATATAATTAGCTTACATTCCACCCCCCCACACCCAAATTGGTTCATTTTACCCACATTTTCAAGTTTTCCATTTCCCCCCATTTGTTCATTTTTACCCAACTTTCCAAATACAAATGAGCGATAGGGATTGGAACCTACCTCATCCCTCTGCCTCCTCCTCATTAGGACCTTTGATATTTGCATTGGTGGGCCTTTGGTGCTCTCTCTCACTACTTCCATGTCTACAATCAACCTCACAATCCTCCAACAAATCAACTCGTTCCACCCGATCACGTGGACCCATCTCCCTCATTCCAATAATTTTTTTCCCTCAAGAGGGACGTTCCACAAATGTGAAATTTTATGATCATGTGACTTTCTTCACCCTTAGAATAGTCAATATTGCATCAGATTTAGGGTCTTACGTTCATAAGAGCATATTTGGTATGGTAGACATGTTATGGTTCTTGTCAATTAGGAGACTCTTTTTTCATCTCTTACCAATCACCTTCTTCATTACTTGTTGATTACCCTATACAGATCGTGGCCTTCGACAACTAAATTTAACCATATCTAAATGACCTCAACTCAACCATGCCTAAAATTACCTCAACTCAACCATGCCTAAACTAACCTAAACTCAACCATGCCCGAATGACCTAGACTCAATCTTTCCTAAAACCTACCGACCCATTTATCTATGCTCATCTTACTTTTCCCTAGATTACAAGAGAACTATATCATTCTCGAGACCCCTTTTTCTAGGGCTATGTAGGAAGCACTCGAGGGCATGGGGCCCTTGGAGGTTAGCTCACCACTCTTTACCCTAACCAATTTCCCCCATTTTTCTATTTACATTCTACCTTAGTTAGTTTTCCATTTTACACAACAATTGGAAAATTAAAACATACAAACATACATACCTACCATTTCATAACATCATACATCAATCAGTTCAAAATTCCATGATATTAAATATTTGGAAGTTTAAACCATAACAAAAACATGCATCATCATTTATTTTACACACTACCAACAACATGGAAATTAAATAAAACCCAACAACATGACCAAATCATACCTAACTGACCTAAAAATCCACCATGCCTATACCTAAGTCCACCATGCCTAAATGACCTAAAATCAACCATGCCTAAGTGACCTAAAATCAATCATGCCTAACTGACCTAAACCCCACCATTCCTAACTCACATAGACTTCACCATGCCTAAATGAACTAATCTCAATCATTCCTACATGAGATTAACTCCATCATGCCTAATTCACCTAGTTTTCATCAATACATAATAGAAATGGAAATTAAAAACATAGGTACATCATTCATCTAATAAACATCATCAACTATATAAATGGGAGAGTCTGTGTATCAATACATATATACACAGATACAAATAAATACCAGTATCTCCAAAATCTTAGATACATCCTCACCATCTTTAGTATGCGATGCAGTATAAGATCAACCTCTAAAAAATTTCATGTACATCCTCACTATCTTTGGCTCAGCAGGACATTATATATATAAAAATCTGAAAAACAATAATCATGCCAAGTGACTAATCATCACCCCACCTAAGATCCTCGGGGTCAGTCTCATCTGTCTCCTCCTCTCTGCCTATCTGGTGCACTACCAACATCTCTCCACCGTCCATGGGTCTCGGTATAGACTCCGCCTAGTCTACATTGGGTCTACCCTCCATAAACTCGTGGCCTCACTTCTTGACCGTGTCAGGCTCACTTGACCCATGTACTCTCTCGCACTATCGGTGGATGATCTTGTCCTCTCACTCGATGCCTATTATGCCATGTACTCTATATAGGAGCGGAAATTTATCCCGATAATTGTTAGGTGATCTTGGTAATCCGCACCTCGCTCAGGGCAATCCTAAACCTCGCCATCAACATCATCTCGAGGTGGTGTCATAGGTCTTATAGCCACCTGTGAGCTTTGTCATGCTAGGCTGGCCTCGAGACCCTATATCTCAGTGCACCTTGTCATCCTCCCCTGTGCCATGGGACCATGCCCCGCCGATGTCTCATAATATGGGACCACGCCCTAAGACTATGGAGGTTCCTACACTATAACTCGAACTCAGTAGAGCCACAACTTGAGCCTATGTAGTGGCTAACTAGCCTTAACAACCTTATGACATGTGCCTCGTAAGGTGACTATATGTTCTCCAAGCTGTACATGAGCCCGGCCCTATGCTTGTACCTATACTTGTGCCTCGGCAATAGTCAATTACCCCTGTAGTGTAGTCACCTTCCCAATCAAGGTGGCTACCTCTTCCTACGTTGCTATCAACTACACTACCAACGCTACCACATGTAGATGTAGTGCATATCTCTACACTATCACAGTCACCAAAGTGGGCTTCCCTGGCCATGGTGGTGCTTCTTGTAACTCTACTACCCACCAGCATCTGTATCCATCAGATACCCCTGCATCATCTATCCTGCCATCCACCGGTAACTCCTCCTAACTTGCTAGCTCCGTGGGATGAGGTGGAGACAAATGCCTCTCCACATCCTCCTACCGATACTATGGAAATGATGGTGGCACATCCTACAATACTCTAAATTTCCATCGAATATGTCTACTGGGATCATCTCATGCTCGCCGACACATCTCCCTTGTATCCATTGCACCAGCTACAACCCTTTTACCTTTTTCCTTATGCCTCGAATGCTTTGAAATCGACATAAGTCTGTCATACTATGTCTCTCACATACAACCCTTCCATCTCCTGCCTATAATGCACCACATCATGTAACACCTCTACTAATTTTGGCTAACCTCTCAAGACCACCCATCACCTCGAATCCTCGCCTCTACCCCCACGATGTTAGTTTCTGCTATCGGCAACCTAATGGTTGCACCACCATATTGTTCTCATAGGCCCAATAATGTAACAGGAAGGTACAACACATGGCATATCAGTGCATCCTTTGATAACCCCATAGCTCCATGTATAACTATACCAAATAAGCTAGTGCCCATGCAAAGAAGACCCGCTCCTAGATCATGTCTCCTAATACCCCCATCAGACCCTTGGGAAAATGAACATCCTCTAAATTAGGTAGTGCATAACACCCTATTATCACAATCATCATCATGGCTAGCCGCGTCTCTTGTGGGTGTGCAACATACATTACCCCGTACACCATGCTCATGTTGTGTTTAGTCATCTCACTATCCATCTCCCTGAATAATCCAATCATCGCCTCGAAGGCACCATTAACGAATATAGTATAAACCAGATCCCTAAAAATTAGAAGTCGTAAAATCCTATATACACCATCTAGCATGATTTTCATCTCACCAAAGTAGGAAGGTGGAATGTGTTGGTCACTACATCCCATCTATCGATGAGAGCGACCATGAGACTAGGATCCTGTCAAATCCATCTGTACCACCTAACCCCGATCAGCCCTACCTCCCACATGTGGGCCCACTCCTCCTCCATCACACTACACCTCAACTCCCCTAGTAGGGGTGGTACTCTATCTCGTAGCGTCAACTACTTCTGTACCTACAACCAATCAACTCAACAATGTCAGGGCCTGAATTCATTTTTATCAACAACATAATTCTACACCCTGCTACCCCATACACATTTATCATGTTCCTACTTATTTATCCCATTCCCACTTACCCGAACCCCATACCCACCATGACCTAAGTCCCACCTATCCCCTACCTACATTTACCTACCCTCACCTTCGCCCACCTACTTTTCTCCCTCCTATATCACTACTCCATTCATTTTTACCTATTTACCCTACCCTCTCTTTTCCACCCCATTCTTGCCCTCTACATCTAACCTATTTTGGCCCCGTCACCTTTTCACAGTGACCAATGTTAGTCACCTATGACCAACATTGGTCACCCATGACGACATCAGTCTGCTATGACCTCCATCGGTGACCCATAATCGACATCGGTCCCCTATGACTGCCATCGATCATGATTTTCCCCACCGATGCCGCAAATACATAACTAACATTGGCGACCCCAAACCAAGTGTCGCTTTTTTGTTTGGCCCCAAAGCCGAACCCCACGGCCCTAAAATTTAAAATTTGCAAAAACTAAGCCTAAACTACCCCCATTCTACCCACACCTCACCCAAATTCATTTCCCAACCTAATTATCCTACATTCCACCCCCCATACCCAAATCGGTTCATTTTACCCACATTTTCAAATTTTCCATTTTCCCCCCATTTGTTCATTTTTACCCAAATTTCCAAATACAAATGAGCCATAGGGATTGGAACCTACCTCATCCCGTTGCCTACTCCTCATTGGAACCTCCGATATTTACACTAGTGGGCCTCTGCCACTCCCTCAGGTTGCTTCCATTTATACAATCAACCTCACAATCGTCTCGGAAAATCAATTTGTTCCACCGATCACATGGACCCATCTCCTCATTACAATAACCACTCAACCTCCTCCACCTAGGTCTTGTACAATCAAATTGTCCTCTGCTCTCTGAAAAAAACAACACATTCGCTACTCATCATTTTCCAATAATGTGAAATGTAAAATGATTCCGTAACTATACAAATTTTTACTTTTAATCTGCCCAACCCAACCAACGCCGATTTTCCCATACCAATATCGGCCATGTGCCCTAGTCTCACGATAGTGGTTTAACTAGACCGATATTAGTTTTTCTATGATTTCTATCAGCTATACTCCTTATACCACATTTTCCCCCTTCTCATCAATTTAACCACTTTCATACACTTTTACCTTCACAGACCTTCACCACTACACTCAAGGTATTTGTTTACACCGTACCTCTCGTATTTTTCCATACCACCTCTTTCTCTCTATATCAGCCTTACCCACAGCCTTACCTCCCAACCTCCACACCATGCAACATTCAGCCCTACCCATGACCTCACCTCTTGACCTCTCCACCATTGAATTTTGGCTTGACCCCCCACCCCATGACTTTTTACCTTTCACCTGTCTTCATTATCCATCAGGGGCATATTTTTACCCCTAATATGGCCTTACCAATGGGCTTGCCCAACTCCCCCCACCTAACCTTGACCTTTGTGACCCTCACATTTGTGTACTTATTATCCCTTGCAATAATGATACTTGGGTTGTTTAGTTCAATGCCCTTACCTTACCTAAATGCCGCGTTGTTTATCCACACCAACGCATACCTTTGTATACTAGATCATACCTAATGTCCTCGCACCTAACCTTGTTGTTGACTACACCTCTACTAGATAAATTGTTGATGTGTAATCAAAACACCCTTGAATGTCTGCAACTCGATGGGTTGAGAATATCAGTTTGATTGCATAACATGGAGATTTTCCCAAAGTGTGGGAATTTGAAATCGGAAAGCTCTTTGGATGAAGGCCGGTTCCTATTCCTCTGTTCAAGTGTACACATTCATATTGTAGAGATCTACTCTAAAACCTACTCTATCCTGCCAAGGAGACATGGGTAAGGCGATGCAAGAAATAAAACCTAAACTAACAAGGGTGATGCACCAAAGGAATGTTGAACACTTGCTTTGCAATTAAACACAAACCATTAAAACTATAATACAACCATCATGCACAGATAACCAAACTATAATGAGAGATCAGGAGGCTGCAATGAACACAAGAGTGGGTTGAAAAGCATCCACATACTTATCTTATTGCTCCAAAAGTTGATACAATGCATTATAATAGCTAAAGAGGTAAATACTACATTACAACTTGAATGGGAGGTTTTACTCCAAAAAATCACTTGCAGACAAGGGAAGAAGGGAGGGTTCAAAGCAAAAATGTCCAACCTCGAGAAAATTTCCTCCTTACAATAAATTGAAGAATTAGAGGAGTTAGAAGAAATCAAAATTATTTCTCCAACCACCCAATAAATGTATTGAATTTGCCTACAAAATTGATGGTTTCCATGACACAACCCATGCCTCCACATAGTGTTCCTTGTTAGAAAAGAAAGGAAGCCCGCACTTCATTAATGGTGGTAGGTCAGAAGCTTGACAACCTCAAAAATGGCGGACTGTAATTTTCATTTTTAAGAACTTAGTCCCACTAATTTAAAGATATCTAGTTGTAGTTGAGTAAAGCATACGTCGAGATATTTCCAAAAAGTCCTCTCTTGCTCAAATCTGAGCTTCCAATCAAAATTTATGATCATCTAAATGTCGTTCGGCATTCCATGCGAGATCTCACAATTTTTAAAAATCTAAGCATTTAAAATTCTTGGTGGGCTTCATGATTCATATTTCATTGATCACCTGACTCTTCACAATCTTTTCCAAACTGCTTTGGGTTTGGAGTCTATCTGTGCAAGATCCACGTGGAAGCCCCTTGCATTCTTAATATTTTTTGCTTTGCCTCTTAGGGTCTTGAGAATGTGACGGGTTGACACTTGACACCATCCGTGAACATGATGCTTCATTCCTCGGTGAGAAATGGTCCCCACTATATAGATCAGGGCTTATAAGAATTTATCCCCTACTTCCACTCTTGAAGTTGCGATGGTTGGACACTTGGCATTGTCCATGAGCCTACTCTGCTTTCTTTATGTTTTGGCTAAGTCGCTTCTATTTAGGAGCAACTATGTTGGACCCTAGACACGTGGAGGGCTAGTGCACATTTGGGGACCTACCTTTGGATTTTACCTTTGAATTTGTGCTGATGAGGCACGTGGAGGCTTCCGTTGGCTCTTCCCATGTTTAGAATTTTCAACGGCCGGTGTAAATTTCTTGGGCTCTAACCACGTGGAGATCCTGCACATGTTTGGGGACCTACCTTTGGATTTTACCTTTGAAGTTGCACTAATGAGGCACATGGAGGCTTCCGCTAGCTCTTCCCATGCTTAGAATTTTCAACCGACGCTTGTGCCTTTCTGCCATTTAGGAGCAACATTGTTAGACCCTAGACACGTGGAGGTCTTGCACTCATTTGGGGACCTGCATTTGGATTTTACCTTTGAAGTTGCACTAATGAGGCACATAGAGGCTTCATCTGGACTTTTCATACTTATACTTTTCAATGGACGGTGCAACTTTGTCAAGATCTCGAGCACGTGGTGAGTCTCGCACATGTCCGGGGACTTTCCTTTATTGCACCTTTTGAAGGTGTGCTAAGATGACACGTGGCACCTTTTGAAGGTGCACTGAGCTAACATGCAAGTGCCTTCCGTGATTCTATTGCTTTTCTTTGAGTCGACTCACTCACTGGGCTCGATTTTGACTTACTAAGTAAGATTTCTTTAGTTTTTGACCGTCTGCTTCCCGAGATCTCTGAAAATGTCAAGTCCAAAAAATTTGAGCCTTTCTCCATTTTTTCACTTGAAATTTAGTCTTCTTCAACATTTCTATTGGCCATTCATTTTCCCACTTTCTATCATCATTTCCAAGCCTTCATGTAACCTGATTGTTATATTTGAAATGTGGGATCTCATGATCGAACCGAACTCTTCATTTCTCTCGGTGTGGAAGGTTGTGTTAGATCAAAATTTTCCTAAGGGGAAAAATTGGATAACATAAACCTACCGGCCTTTACCAATGTAGAGTTTTCATGCTTTTCATCTTGGTACCTTATCGCAATCTATATTTTGTCTTCACCGTAACCCTACCCATTGTACCCTACCCACCAACCTAAACTACCCCTACATTTGTTTAATTGCATTTAGGATTTTTTATTTTACCTATACCTTGACCTTACCCATGCAATGTCCTATTTACCATGACCTGCCTACTTTATATGACCATTGACCTTGTGTACTCACTATACCTTGCGATGCCATTACCCATGTCGTTTATCCTAACAACCATACATTGCCTATTGTCGTGTCGCTTATCTTAACGAAACCTTTTGTGTATTGGAACATACCTAAAAGTTCCTACACTGCCCTTTTTTGATTCCTGACCATATCCTATAGCTTGGATACTCGGAATCACTTCAACCTTGTTTGGATAAACCTATCAAACTTGGATGGTGTAGAGTTTGCAAGCTCTCCAACTTGGTAGGGTGTTGCAGCCTATACATGTGTGTGCATTCAATTTCCATTTCCCGTTATCTAATTTGACCATGGCCCAAGACTCTATTACCTGATTTGACCATTACCCATTCCCAATTTGACCTGACTCGCCTATTATTATTACCTGAGTTTCCATCACCCTTTCCCAAAGTACACATACCCTTCCCCACCTAGCTTCACTTACACCAACTACACATTTATCAAACCACTCACTGATTTTGTATACCACCTCATCCATTCCTGGTTTGAGGGGGATTACCTTCACCCACACTTGGAGAAACCCTTCTCTCACCCATACATGAGGCAATCACTTCTTTTTTTCAACGTCACTTACCAATACAAGCTACATGAAAAAAGGGGAAAACGTAGACACCACATTTGGGTCACACTATCCTTGATCCCCTTTCAAGCGGTTAACATAGAATTTTCATATAACCATGCCCCCTTTACCCCACATTTATATTAATTTAATTACTTACAATTAAATTAATACCCATCCTCACTTTATCTATTAATTTATTTACTTTAATTAAATTAATTTACACCTCACCCAACCACTTCACCTAGACACCTCATCATAAACCTATTCTTAGCATATTTCCTTTAACTAAGATTCAATTTCTACTTACCTTAACTAACCGAGACTTAGTCTAACCCTAAAATTAGATGCCTATTATTTCTCTAACAACATACCCACTTATCTAAGCACAAGATAACATTTTAGATCGAGACAAACAAGAAAAACTACCCAAAAGATATCCAAGATTTGTTATTTTAGAAAACCTAGGATTTCACACCGTAATTGATGCTAGTTAACCCTAAATCGATGCTAGTTAACCTAAACTTTCATCGGTTACCATATATTCATTTTGTTAACCTTGTTTGAGGGGTTGGAAAAAATTAGAGAAGTGGGTGTTTTCAAGTTTTGGAGAAGGAGATATATGCATGCAAGTGTGAACCGAACCGCTCAAGCATCCAAATGACCCTAACCAACATAGGGACTGATATGAAGCTATTGGCATTCATAGTAACATTCTCGGAAACATTATCATGGAATTAACCACCGCTTGACAAATCAACCATTGCTATCTTCCACCAACCAGACTACAAATACAAGTAAGTGTGTTTTTTATCTACATCATTTTATGCTTACTTATATTATAGTTTCTTTATCTTTGTTGAATTAGATCCTATTCTCTATTCCACCATCCTTACTTTCTTGTCAATCCACCCATCCAACCACCCATAACTGTTTAGCTCCCCATATCCGACTCCTAGGCATTCCTGAGCCTTCCTAGCATTTTTACAAACCTAACCATCCTTCTTCCATTCTCTATGCAATCATAGAGAAGCTCCAAAACCAAGTTTATTTGATTTCCTCCATTCTCGCCCTTACCAAGGTCGATCATCTAGAGTGTCATCGGTTCCCCTTTATCACCATTGGTCATCGACTAATGTTGGTTATTGTATCTTCTCGACGCTGCACTTTCACTAAGTTGACTTTATCACCCCTAAAACCTCACAAAAGCCTCACCCAAGCCAGATACACTACTTGAAGCCACTCCAAAGACCTCCCCATCTCTCTGTGTAGACACGAGAAATTGGACCCCTATTTCTAACATTTAACTATTCTACCCTTATCCACCCTAAACTGTCATTGGTCATAGCTAAACTATCATCGGTCACACTTGACTAGCATCGGTCTTTGTGTCTGATAACCCAACTCAAGACAATAAGCTAATACCCACTCCCAAATTTCCCGAGTAACCATTGGTAACCTTTACCGACCTTTGTCGACCTATAAAAACTCAAAAATACCTACCCAAGCTCCGTGCATTTGATTATAACCCTTCCTATTATATTAGATTTTATTATTGTATTTAAATGAGATGCATAAATCATATCAACTACAATAGGATGTTACTTGTTTACGTTATTTCTTGAATTAAATTGTATTAAACGGTGGATTTACAACCATATAGGAAGTATCATACTTCCCGCATCTAACACTCGCTAGGCAAGTACCACTAACATATATTGTTTAATATTCTTCTTGTGGTCTTATTTTTCATTTGCAAGTAGTTCCTCCTAGCCAAAAGGAATTTCTTCACGGTGCTAGCTCGGATCAAAAATTAGAAACACATGCGTGACAACTTCAACCGACATCACAAACATGTATTCCTCCTCGGCCTATCACCCTTTATATGTTTCATTAATTTTATCAAGAATTCAAATGAAACACAATAGTATGAGATGGACATATTGGAGATTGTTGTGGCGCAAAGAGGTAATTTGAATCAAGTTCCCTTGTTCAATATCTACCAATGGTTACTCCACCATTTTTATTGATTATTTAATCTCCTGTAGTGGGGGACTTAGGTTCTTCTAGTTTCCTTTTTAACCTTTCTCTTGAATGAATTAAACCGGGAGCCTTTTCCTTGGCCTTGGAAGATGAGTGATAAGATGCTTTCCTCTGGAGTGATGGAAAATTACCTGACGAGATGAGATCAACCATCCTTCTCTTGAACCACTATTTGGACCTTTTTATTACTAACTATGTGTGTTCTTTGATGTATATAGACTCATAAACACTCCAAACCACATCGAAGTGGAGAAGTCTTCACTACAACATACACTAGATCAATTTTTTTTGAGACATCCTCCTGGACACCATCTTTGTACCAATAAAATATGAATTTCCTCATTTGATCCACTTTCATCCTTTTATGGTTGCATTCCCACCCTCATACTCATCAATATAATTTTCCCAGAAATCCTCAATTTGATGGATATGGCCCAAGTCAGGTATATGGAATGATTATGGATATTATTTGATATCAAAGTCTTCCCTAGTGGTGTATGAGTGCATATTAATAGGGGATAGGGAAGCTTCAACATTAGTAGAATCATGGAACTCTTACATGTGAAAATCCCTAGTGAGATAGGAAAGAAACCTGCTTCTTCTTTCTACTCTTCGACTTGATATTCACATGAACAAATTATCTACATAGTTCCATCAACAAGATCACATCGCTTGGATAACAAGGAAACCTCCATGGAGCAAGATCAAATCCTAAAACCCCGAGGTAAGATACTGATGATAATCAATGAATTATGAACCATAGTTCTTGACTAGGAAAAGGCTTGTGAAGACATTCTCAAATTTTGATTTCCCTCAAGCAACTTGACTACATACATTGTGAATATATCATTTACCTTAGTAAAATGTTGATTAATTTATTTTAAGAACAATTGCGGATACTTATTGAATGCATGATATGTTTGGGATACATTTTGAGTAGGTGTCAAACCCCTGAATGGTCTTGTGTTTTCCAAGGTGTAGACAAGGTATGAGGTCATGAATAATTTCTTCAAGTAAGGACCGAGTAATTAGAAATACAAGTTATCACTAATGAGGTACCCCCAATCAATCAATTGCTTTCCTTTGAGGATCGTGAGAATAAATAGTGTCATGCAGTCATGAAAATGGTATGTGATTTCGTCACCCATCGCCCGAATTAAGATAATGATGGCATCCTAAAAAGATTCATTCAACTCACCATGGGAAAGAGTCTTTGGTGTACGAGAGGGATTTCTCTAGTGCTTCAACCAGATCCAAGGGAAATTACTTGAAGATAAGAATCAATTTTGAACCATTCTAAAGATGAAAATTCCGTAGTGATCACAACCATGCATTTTTCAATGGGAATATGCATACCTTGTGATATGCACCTTGGAGTGAGCTCAACTAAGACTAAATTGTCATTAAATCTTATTTTTCTAGTGTTTGGTTCATATTACTGGGAACATGCCAATAATAACTCAATGTTTTTCAAGGACTTGGGATGGCCATCCACTACATATAGTCCACTGACGAAGATCTTTTCTTTAACAGGTTCTCTCATCCTACCAAACGTTCTTTGCTTGAGCTCCTCTAGGTTCATGTGATCAACATTGTTGTTACCAACACTCAGGAACTCAAATGTGACAGATAAAACAAGATCCAGGATGTAAAATTTAAACTTCATCATGTCAAAAATAAAACATATAGGTTACCATAGAGGTGATATCATGTTCTTACACTCGGAACCAAAAACTACTATTTTTAGACTTTGGGTTCCGTGGAGTCGCTATTTTGGGTAGGGTTTATTTTTTTCCTTGGTGTTAACCCTAAGATGTTATCATCATGTTAAAATAATGTTAACATATGTTTCATGGCCAATTTGAAGAACTTTTTTATTTTTATAAAGTAGTATTTTCTTTTTTTTTTCTTTTTTTCTTTTTTCATTTTTTTGGCCTGTATACCTTAGTTTTCCATTTTTGACTTTCAATGTTTTTCTTCTTACGAATGTTGTTACCATTTTAGGATAGTTAATAAAAATAGTAAGTACAAACGAGTGAAACTTAATATTTTTGGAATCTTGTCTTCTACTCCACCTTTTGATGAAAATGCATTTTCTTCGTTCAAGGTTTTTCATCCGGATTCTCTATGCAAAATTTTAGATTAACCCACTTTCTAAATCAACAAAAATGAAATAAGAAGAGTTTAGGGAAAAAATTAAAATGTATTCCATAAAAATATGAGGCACCTTTGAAATTTTGGTTTTTAACAGCACCAAAGAACATAGGAGAGGAAAATATTCTCCAAGTTTTTTCGATTCTCGCCATAGGGATGTCAAGATATGAGTGTTTCTTCGATTTTGCTCACAAGGGATTCTAGGAAACATTATGCATGATAACAAATATAAAAGCAAGTATTTTTATATAAAATTAGTAGTGGAGGAAGGAAAATAAATGAGGGAAGTAATGGTGAAAGAAAGAAGGTGGAAAAAATTGAAGAGATGAAGAAATCTTGCAAGCAAGGGTTTCTCATGTGTGTATGTGGGTGGAAGTAAAGCAATAAGAAACAACAAAAAAATTTAATTTTTAAAAAAATTTAACAAGTTGTGAATGGGCACACATTTTTTCTCAACTATCCCAAAATTTTATCATGTTTGGTGCAAAAAAATTTCCCTATCCCATTGTTCCATGTGTCATCATGAGATTTTTTGAGGTGGGAGATAGATCGGCCGGAAAAAAAGCTCTTTAATAACTTCCTGGGTCATATGGGTGAGAAAAGGATAAAATAGGAGGGGTACATTTTGTGTCCCAACCATCCCAAAAATTTTGGATGGTTGGTATGAAAAAATGTACCCCTTCCCGAGTGGTCCACTTGGCACTTCATGACTAGATGAGGTGGGGGCTTCAAATCGCACATGGGCTTAAATTGAAAAATTGAGCTCCAATATGGTATTATCAAGGTTCACAGAGATATATGGGAGTGGGAAACCATTTTGTGTCCCAAACATCCCAAAATTTTTGGACAGGTTGGTGCACAATAGTGTTCCACTCTCTGATTAGTCCATTTTTCTAGCTTGAAAATTGGCTAACTCCTTAAACCATACCTTGGGGAACTACATAATGGATGCATAAATTTATCTCCCAAATTTTTTTCCCACACTTATTTATATGAAATTGATTGGAAAAGGATTTTTAACACAATTTTTATGGTTTCATACCTTTATTCTTCGCGAAACCTCCTAAACAAAAGGATTTGTCTTTGGGCTCAAAGGTTGTGCATGCCAAAAATAGGTTGTGGGAAGAAATTAAAGAGTCTTGTGAAAATACGAGACTTCCATCCTATATATCTCTAAATTATATTTCCAGATATATATTTTTTCCTTCCAACTCTTCATAGAGCTCTTAGAATCACTTCTCAAAACTCGGGGGCTGTTTTTGCACTATAGACTACTTCACTCTCCAAGACCCATATTTGCTGAAATTGCTCCAAAACCTCTAAAAATTCCTAGATTCCTAAAGAACAAATTGCATAAATTTTTTATCTCTTTGATACATCTCCTTGATTATTTTGATTCTTATGTTCTACTGCTGGGGGTGTTCAAGCCTCGGGTAGACTAGAGAGTAGCCTCTTATTAAGCTTCTTGGAGAGCTTGTCTTGGAGAATCTTTTCTTGAAAGTACTTGAGTGGAATGGGTATCCATAAATCACCTATGAGCATGATGAAACAAAACATTGGAGTAATTTGGAGGATGGGGTATAACTGATATGGGGTTTATAATGATTTGGAGGAGGGCTCTAATGACCTTTAAGTAAAAATTTCGACCGTAGGGGTATGGTTGTCATGCTTTCAGGTATGAATTTTGCACTGGAAAAAACTCATGACAACATATCCCTTGTCCCTCATCCTGGTCTGATCCACTTTTTTTTGTTATTCAACATACATGCCTCTCTTCTCATTTAAATTCTTACTTCCCTCCTAAAACCTCCTTATCCACTTAATTGATATTTTCCACCTTAATCTCATCTTAACTTCATCCTTAATTAATCTACCTTAATCATCCCTAAGCACCATTAATTAATCATAAATCCCTATCTAATCCATATATCCTACCTAAATGTCTCTATTAACCATCTCTAGACTCTCATTTAATGATTTCACTCCCCTTTTGCATTTATTTAATATTTTCCACTTCCCTTCTACCCATTTATCCATCCTAAGCAACCCTAACTTGTACTTACCACCCAAAACCCTTATCCCACATCAGAAGGGATCATTACCTTGAGATAGACACTCTTCCAATGATGACATATATGGTTTACCGCAATTAGGGGTGATGCATGTAGGTCACCATCGACCCTCTAAATATGGCCATACCCCTCACTTTTCAGGGATGAAACATTAGAGACTTCGAGGTTTCTTATGATCATTCCTTAGTTTCTTGCTCATCTTTGTAGTTGTTATCACTATATTTGAGCTACTTTGGAGATATTTTGCTTCACATTTGGAGATTTGAGCCTCTTTCTCTTTTTCATGCTTAGATCCACCATTTCCATTTCATCACTTTTTCTTATCAACCTTTTTCAAGTTCATCGGTGATAACAAAGCCATATGTCTTCATTTTCTCATCTTCATTTCCATCTGCAGATCATCATTTTCACTCATATTTTTCCATCAAAACCTAGATCACTCCTAATCATCGTCAACCCTGTTTGGTCTCTCGTCAACATGGTTCACATTTGTCTAGATTTCTATCATTTATTCCATCATTTCGATTAGGAATATTCACCATCGACCCTATCAAGAAATTCTCATCTACCATTAAGTTTCTTGCATCCTTTCTATCAGATCCATATCCAGATATTCTTACAGTGTTCATGTTCCATCTTCTCCTTATAAGCCTCGATATGCTTCCAAACCCTTTAGATTTGTATTTTTCTATTGTTGTTTGACTTGGTCTTCTTTAGTCGTTGTTGACTCGGATTTATAGTCTCAGTCACCATTGACCCACCTAGGTTCGATTTTGTTTAAATTTACTTAGATTAGATATACATTTCTAATTTATTTCTGTCATTTTATATTTTTGTTTTATCTCATATTCTCTAGCATTATGCCGGATCCATCATTTACGTTACTTATCTTTATCAAAATGTGGGTTGACATCCATCCTAGGAAGTTTTCACTTCTTGGGACCGGCTTTGTCGAGTAACCCAACCATCTATATACTAATATTTTTCTATTAAGTTCTCTTTGTTGTGTAGGTAATCTAGCTCACGCTGTGAGGAGTAGTTCCCATTTATACCCACATCCATAATTCATATCATTGAGAGGAGCCTTAAACCCTCTAATATTTTTGTTACTCATTTTATTTATTACGATTTCACTAATATGAAACAAGTACGAAAATTGGTTCAATAATGTCACCTTTTTCAACTAATTCTTGAATAAAATGATAGGTGATTAAAAAATATGTGCTTCTTCTTGATTTAAAAATAATAATCACATATAATTGTAGAGTAAATGATATGGTAAAATATATTAAAGATAGAGATGCCAAAAACTCAAGCAATGCAAAACTATTAGCTAAATCGTGGATAGTTTGGAACTAATCTGGGAGTGTAAAGTGTTGAACATGATTGAAACATTATTGCAAATGCTCTCTATAAAATTTAAAACCTAAGAATAATTCTAGACATGGAAGCCTAATGCTAGACAGGGGTTCCTTGGCATTGGTGATTGTGCATAAGATAATAATCTACTTTTCTCTCGTATCACTAGGGTTTCAATGTCACTTCCTGACAGTCACTTGATATTCACTCTTTGATCACCTAGGGTGCCTAAAACCCTTAAATAAAACCACAGCTACCTACAAAAGATCAAAAACACATCAAATTAGAATGAGATATGTAATATGTGAAGTTCGAATGACCTAGGTGGTTACTCAAGTGTGAGCTTATGAACAAGGATTCCACTACATTATATACTCGATGTAGTTCTTTGTGCTTGTGTTTGAAATTGTTTCCTTAGGTTATCCTCATGCCAATAATGCCAAGATAGCGGGTTGTATCTAGATAAGATCCAAATATGTGGTATGGAATTGAGCACTTCCCCTTCCTATGTAGTGTATGCAACCCAAAATTTTAGTCTCTTTGATGGTAGTGATAATATAGATGTGGTTTCCCCTTATAATTTCGAGCCAAATAATAGAGTGTATGTTGTATACATATGGATATCTTATTTGAATTTCAACACTAGTGACCCAAAAATCCAACTATGAGCTCATGATAAGGATAAGAAAATAAGAAATGCGTACCACACATGTAAAAATAAGTAAAAATAACAAAGAGGAAAGAAGCAACCAAAATGGATAGCAACGATCGGGCACAAGTGTCCGTAATGGGAGCTAGTGTCCCTAGATTAATGAAGACAAATGTGAATAGACCAATAGAAAGGTATCCTTGTGACCTTACAAGAATAGGTTGTAGAAATGATAGATGTGAGAGATAAAGACAATATAAATAATCAAAACAAGTGGGTGGATAAAGGATTTTGTCACCAATGTTCACTATTCTTACTTAAGATACATTCATATTGCAACATACTTAATGTCATAATAAAATAGTAATATGTGCACTATTTGTTGTCTACATTTTCCCCCTTATGCTATTTGAATGAAATTCAAGTAGTGTAAAGGAAGTAAGGAACATACATGTATAGAATTCGTAAAAGTCGTGTTGCAAGGTACATGTAGAATGTAGAAGCTTGCAGCGTGGGAATCATAGATCACCACTTTGACCCATGTGGCGTAAGTGGAGATAGAAAACCTTTGTAAGGAGTACTTGGAGAAATAGTTGTAATGATTTGGATATTTCAGAGATTTTGAATTATTGTCAAAGGAGATTGAAGAGGTAGGGAGTGATCAATTCCCAACTTGATTTTGTTTGTAAATGGGAGGATTTGGGAATCCTGTCACCAAAGGAAGATTTTTGGGGAGAGAGGTATAGTTTTACTCACCATCCATGACTACATCCCCAAAAGGTCCAACCCACGAAAATGGATACAAACCAAATTTAGATCCCATTTAGTCCCGTTTGGAACAATTATTTTTCTAATTAAAGAACCCATATAGGAGAAGTCTAGGAAAGGAAATTCCATCTCATTCCCCCACTCCTATAGTAATGGGTGTTTTGATGTGAATAATATTGGATGGATTCAAATTTATTTCATCTTGAAGCAATAGTAATGTAATATAGATCCCATGTTAGGTCATCTGGAAGAGATAGTAAAGTATGCTCATTGAACAAATTGATTGATTTGTTTGAATGATAGAAATTTTTTTTGAGATTGTGTACGTAATAAATTAATCATGGATATGCTTTTTCTTTTCCCCTGATTAGGTCATTTTGGGTAATAGATTTAGAGAAATAGAAAGAATTGATTGTCATATAGAATGATTTGTACCTTTGTTTGAATGAGATCAAATAAAGTTGTAAAAGTAATCTCCTAGGAGTTTCGATTGACTTTATTCTAACTCGAGATGGATTATGAGACAATCCTAATTTTATGCTCCTAATTTTAGAGAAAGGGGGAAGGGAAGAGAAATGAGAACTGAGTTGAAATAAAAACATATAAGATGTTATAATAGTAAATGAGAAATAGTATGGGATAGTATAGTCACAATATGAATAGATAGTGAGTACTACATGTTCCAAATTTGATTATTAGATGTTGAAACTTGTATAGTATGGTGCTAGAGACAATTATGATCTGAATGGTGTAAATGGAAAGAAAAATGAAGTTAAGAGGCTCAATATATGAAAGAAACTATTTAACGTGTATTAGTTGTAAAAGTGGTTGCAAATAATAACTATAGTATATGAAAAAGTGGAATTACTATATATAATAATAGTGAAAAGTGAATAATATTTCATTTGTACCGAGATATATTGAAATTTTGAGCTTTGATCTATGAGGATGTCATGTGTTAGAGAAATGAGTTTGACTAGATTTGAGAGAGTAGTGGTGGTCGTGGCTTTGTAGATGACCAATGAGTTGGTAAGTGTGATGATTTTTGGAAAATTTTGTCAAATATGTTTATTTTTGTCAATTTTAGTTAAATTTACTTTTTTGTAATTTTTGGCATTTCTAACTGGGTGGAAGTGGTCGGGCATTTCTATCCTTGGGACACTAATGCCTAGTTACACATGATAGTGACTTAATTCAGGTGCTCCCGACCGATCTTCGGCATTGGCGTTCTAGAGTGGGGTTTGGGTTCCGTGTTGTTAAATGATGATATTCTGAATAGTTTGATGTTATGATAAGTGATTTTTGTAGTATGTATGGTGTACTAATGGAATAATTTTTTTATTTTTGTGTTGTGTAGAGGGATATACACTTGAGAGAGTTTCGGTGGACCTCCATTTGATTTATTTTCTTACTTTAGAATTGTCGGATGCTGAATGAGATATATTAGACCCTACTAGCCTATGACACATTGCTAGTTTAGGGAAGTACCCCATAATATGGCTATTTTGACTTTGCTTCTATGCAATGAATAGTCCAAGATACATGTACATTTTGGTTTCCTACTAGTGAGATGACAATGAATTTGGATGATGTATATGGTATATTACATTTTCCTATTGTAGGATATAGGAACATGTGATGACTAAAGTGGATTCCCAGAGGTAGACGAGGGTAGTGATGTGGTATTTCATGGTATACGAGTATAGAAATATACTCATATCATTTTAGATGTGATATTAAGATCGAGTTTTATGTTGTTGTGGAAGTTTATTGTAGTGATTCTAGCATCATCGGTGGTAGTGGAGGGTGATGGAGTTGGGATATTGTATAAAATTCATGATATTTGTTGCATGATACATGAACATGGGACTAACTATGCATGAGTGTGGTGTGTATTGGACCAATTGTATAGATATTTCTATAGATTTACTCAACACGGTCATGGGGGTAGAGGAGGAGCCACAAATTTGTTACACGTATGGGAATATGAGAATATAGCAATATTGAGGCCACTCAGTGGGCCATGAGATGATTGGGAACAACTCGAGATATTTGCAATGAGGTGGGTACACACCTATAGCAGGGGTATGGATACGGCCACCTATAGGTTGATGCAAGATCAAATGGGCCTTGAGGTCATTATATAGAGAATGTATAGAGACTACGGTGGATGGTTAGATGATGGTGTGGATTTGTGGCACATAAGACGTACCATGAGGTAGGAAAATCACTTCTCAAGGGTGAAAGAGTTGTTCTAGGGTGAGTGAGTATCTACATAGTTTGGTATGGCCTAAGATGTTCCCTTAGAGCCATAAATATGGTTGATATCTACTAGTGTAGAGAGATGAGTAGGTGTGAGGCCAAGCATGATAGGAGCACAACTAGTGCATCATGGTCTAGATGAGGTAGATGTCACTACGGATCCCATACGGTTGAAAAAGTGGGATGTATCCAAGCCAAGAGTGGGTGGTGGGAAACACATTAATGGGTGTTGTTATTTCTAGTAGTGTTATATGTGACAGCCGGCTAATCATTGGAGGAGTAGAGAAGTAGGCACCCGCCCTTAATGTAGATGGCATTATAGTGGCACAAGCTGGATGTAATTATTCTTTTAGTGTAATTTTTATTTATTTCTTGATTGATATAATGTATGAATGTAAATATGTGTAATAACTAATGTTGGTTGTGGGATTGCAGGTGATGCTTATTGGACACTAATTTTGGACACTTTGATACATGCATTGATGTGAAAGGTGCCCCAAAATTTCTCATGAGAAGTGGTATTATAGAGTGGGTTAAGTGTATTTTGGGCGAGCATGCCCATTTATTCAATCTAGTGGCTATATTTGAAGCCACATGTACTATGTTATTGATCGAGTGTGATGAGGATCGCATAGATACTGATCGAGCTAGACATGCAATAGGACGAGGAACCCTAGCTTAGGATGTGTTTTCTAGATATATGGAGCTACAAGGTTGATTTACGAGAAAACAAATGATATTTCTATATTACAGAGTTAGTTATAAAGATATAGAGGCCAAGATCAACAGTGTAGAGTGAGCAGTGAAGATTCTAATTCTAGAGCTCCCAGGATTATGTATTGTGATAACAAGGATGATGTATGATGTATTTTATATGTTGTAGTGATGATGCATGGGGCTTGCCCTAATGATTATATGTTGTAAGTTATGATTTTTGATGATATATATATATATATATATATATATATATATATATATATATATATATATATCTGTGTGTGTGTGTGTATGGACATTGATATCATATGTATTGATGTGCATTGGTATATGACGTGGTGATTGTTGCTTGCACTTTGAGTTGATATGTCTTCTTGGAAAGGTTTTTTTGATGCCAAATGCATGATGATGTGGAAATAAATAGATAAATAATGATTACAATAAGATTGGTATTTGAATGAGAATGAAGATCATAGTATGTTATGAATAGAAATAGATGTATGTGATGTAATAGAAGAGATAAATTGAAAGAGAAATGTTACTTAGAAAATATAAGAGAATAGAATAACAATGCATTAGTAAGAACATGATTAGAATAAAGTGGGGAGGAAGATTTATTTCCCCGGTGTGAGAAATGAGGTTCATTATAAAATCCCCATCACCAATCAACAATGAACCATATAACAAGACATGAAGGACAGGTGCATGAGTTGCAAAAAGAGAGATTAATTAATGTAGTATTCCCTCAACAGTCAAGTGTGAATTGTAGCACGAGAGTGTGTGTCATAGGTTAATGAAGTGGATATTATCTACCGGACATTAAGAGTTCAACAACACATGAATAGAATATGTGAAGCAACAAGTGGTAGGAGGGAAAGTGACCTTAGGGGTGATGCATTGTATGCGTATTATTTTCAAAAAAGGGTTGCAAGAATGTATCGGTGATATTATGCTTGGGAGACGAGGACTTCATTTTTGTCATGAAGATTTTTAGGATCCTAGGGAAAAATTTCAAAGAAGAGTGGGTTCACCAAATGATTTAATAAAAAAATTAAATCTAATTGCGAGTAACCGATATGGTAAAATACAAGTAAGATACATATGCTAGTTACTCAAGCAATGTGAAACTATAAGTAAACATGAGAGATAAAATCCATAGTTAAATCTTGCGAATGTAGAACTCGGTCTGGATAGTGTAAAGTGTTGAACAAGATTGAAACAATGTTGCAACTAATATATGTAAAATATGGAACTCCGAGAATAATGTCGACATGGGTTCCCGATGTTGACAGGGCACCTATTGCTGGTGACTGCTTCCTAGGTGCTTTGGTGACTTCACGAAGCTCCAAATCTACTTTCTTTTGTTTTTTTAGGGTTTTACGCGCTTCATGTCATTCTCTTGACATTGATTATTTGATCACTGAGGGTACATATAACCTGTAAAATGAACCCTAGCTACTTGTACAATCTCACAAATACATCAAATCAAAATGAAATATGCAATATGTGAAGTTGGAATGACCACAACAATCACTCGAAGAGTGAGATTATGACCACATGTTGTACTTGCATTATAAAATCCATGTAGTTCTTTGTGCTTATGTATGAAATAGTGTCCTTAGGTTTCCCTCATGCCAATAATGCCAAGATATTGGGATATATCTATATAAGATGAAACCGTGTTTGCATGGAATTGAGTACTTCCCTCCTATCCAAAGATATGCGGAAGAACAATGTAGTCCATTTGATGGTAGTGATAGTATATAGATGTGGTCTCCTTTTAGCATTTTCAGCCGAATAATAGTCTATGTTGTATATATATATGGATCTCTTTTTTAATTTTGATACTAGTGACCAAAAAGGTGAACTATGAGCTTGGGATAAGGATAAGAAAATTATAAAGGTAGACCACAAATATCAAAATAAGTAGAAATAACAAATAGAAAAGGAGCTCTCAAAATGGATAGGAGTTCCTGAAGCTAGTGTCTAGAATGGGTGCTAGTGTCATAGGATAACTCGTGACAAATTTTGAAATAAAAACATACAAGGATCCATGTGACCTTACCGAACTAGGTGTAGAAATGATAAATGTGAGAGATAATGAAAAAGAAACAATCAAAATAAGTCGGTGGAAAAGGATTGTGTCACCAATGAATACTTTTCTTACTTAAGATCCATACATATAACAACATACGTGACGACATAATAAAATAGTAATATGTGTGTGATTTTATGTCTACACTTCCAAGAAAATTGGATTCTTTTACAAAGAAATGGAAGATAAGTTGGAAAAAATATAGTAGATTCTCTATGTTGTCCTTCATAAAAATATGAGAGGATTATTCTAATCTATATAGCTTACCAAGCGGATGAATTTTATACTATATACTCTACCTCAACCATGGAAAGGGGAAAATGATTGTTTCTTTAAATCCCATGAAATGGTTCTTGATCCAATCTAAAACACATATCATAATGTGCCCTTTTTATTATCAAGGATTCCTTCCCAATCACTATCCATATATCCAACTAACTACAAATCATTTATAATAGAATATTAAATGTACCTCAAGTTTCTTTTATATTCTTGCCAATGTATCTCTTTAGGAGTTTCCATGAACCTAGAAATGAGGTTATTGTGTACATTATTTGTGGTATTGTTCCGATGAGTACATCAATCTTCCTACAAAGATTTTATGACATGTGGGATCTAAATTTATACAAAAATCTTCCTTCCATAAGTTAGTAATTTTTTAAAGATAAGGTAAAAAGATTTGATTTTTGAGTGATCAAAAGCCCTTTACATAAATAGGATCTAGGTCACAAGTGACCAAAAAGGTAACAGGGTAATAAAATTAAAAGAAACTAGGAAAAATAATGTTAGCTACATCGATATCCAGAACAAATAGATGTAACCTAAGACAATGAGAGAACTAAACATCAATAATTGAAATCAGCAATGTACAAATTTGGATCTGTGTCACACCACACTAATTTACTTTTCTTGGGAAGGAACATATTCCAAAATACCCCATTATCTAATTTTCTCAAATCCCCACCATGAAACCCCCTTCTTTCTTCCCGAGAACCACCTCCAACCTATCCTCCATGTCACCCACCATCCACCGACCCTTCTCCGAACTAATACCACCTTTCATTATATGAGCCACTCTTGTCATGATGTCGTTGGGAGGAGAGTTTGAATACTATATGGCTCCACCTACCACATTAATTCCTAATTTTGAATTTTCATCCCTCGCCCAATGAACCCACCCAACTGTCACCATTGAAATGGTCACTGCCGCAATGCTCATCACCACCACCACTAAGCCAGCCAACACCCACCATGCCCGAAACTTGTTTCAGATTGTGTAGATGTTGGTTTAAAATCCAAAATTCTTAAACTCTCAAAAATATCCTTTGTATAATTCCCTTATATTCCATGTGATATTTTCTTGAATTCAATACTGAGAATATATCTCAACAATATTAAATTAGTCATTTCAAACTCCTTTTGATGGCTGATTTGAACTCTTCTTTGGCATTGTTTTCATTTCTAGTAAAGATTAGATCATCAACATATATGACTCATATATGGATCTCACATTCCTTGTTTTCCTTGATATAGAGTGTAGGTTCACTTCTTATTTTTCTATAGCCATTATTTATCAAATAAGATTCTATATGGTTGTACCATACCTTTGGTGCTTATTTAACTCCATAAAATGATTCCTTGAGATTTTACACCTTGTTCTCATGTCTTGGAATCTCATAAGTAGGTGGCTATTTGACATAAAATTCTTCTTCTAACATTTCATTTAAAAATATGATTTTAACTACATCCGATGAACATTCCACTTCTTATGAGAAACTATTGCAATGATTGTTCTTATGGTTGTCATGTTTACTACTGGAGAAACTATTTCATTATAATCATGTCTAGGATTTTTTTGTATCCTTTGATAACTAGTCTTTTTAATGTCTCTCAATCTTGCCTTCGGAGTTGTTTTGGTTTTTTAAACCATCTTAAATCCAATGAATTATTTTCCTATTGGATGGTCATCATGTTCTCATGTATTATTCATCTATATTGCATGTATTTAATAATCCATTGCTTCACACCACTTGTTATCCTTAACTTCTTCTTCAAAGTAAATATGATTAGGTGCTGAAAATAGAGAAAAATTTATTGTTTCATATTGATTTTCATCATACCTTGATTGAGCATAAATTTATTTTACACTCCTTTTCCTAACTTATAGTTGGTTTGAGCTAGAAGATGATGAATATGCCTCATGTGATGCTCTTTATGTAACTATTTGGTTGCTTCCACTAGAAAATTCACCTCTTTGTGAGATAGGGGTCCAAATTTGGTAAATTGTTCACCCTACCATATTTTGTTTCAATTTCATTAAAAGTTTCAATTTCCTTTTTATGACTACTACACATATTGTACATATACCAAGATAAATCCCCAATGAATGAAACATATTTATTGATTATATCTTCCTTGGTGATTGGATTGTAAAACCTATAAGGTTTAGATTGTTCACTATAACCAATGAAGATGCATTTTCTCCTTTGTTATCATACTTTTATCTTCTTTACTTGGGAACATGTTTGCATGCCACATATATATTAACTCTTAAGTGCTTAACACTCATCTTTCTTCCTTTCCATTCTTCTTGAGGTATCATGTTCTATATAATATTAATAGGACATCTATTCATCAAATAGACCATTATTGTAAATTATTGAGCCCAATGATCATCAAGTAATCCTATAAATTTAATCATGCTTCTTGTCATCTCTTAGATAACCTAATTTTTCTTCTTAAATACACCATTTTTGTGTGGTGTGTACCTCATTGGAAATTTTTTATTCATCCCATGCTCCTTGAAAATGTTCAAAAATTGATTTGATATGTATTCTCCCCTTTTAGTTCTCGATGTTTTTATATAATGAACAATGTGTTTCTAAACCATACACTTAAATTTTATAAATACTTCAAATGCCCCAAGAATACACATGTGTCCTTTTGGTAGTCACCTATAAATGTAATACAATACTCACTCTTTCACAAGGATTGAGTCTTCACGGTACCACATACGTATGAATGTATCGATCAAGAGGTGTGTTTTCTCTCCAAGTTCTACCTTTGGAAAATCTCTCCAGATTAAAAATTTTCCCAAGGTTGGTTCCTTATTCCTCCCTTTGTTTAGGTGCATACGTAAGGATTTGTAGAGGATCTATCTCTATACCTAATCTAAAACTTTCCAAGGAGATAGGGATAAAAGAGTATAAGAAATAAGAAATGACTAAACTACCAGGTGATGCACCAAAGGAATGATGAACACTTATTTTTCTAATAGACACAAACCAAAAAATGCATACAATAAACAAGCACAGATAGCCAGATATGTAATGGGAGACCAGATGAAAGAAAAAGAGACAAGAAAGGATCTAAAATCAATCATAGACGTGTTTTATTGCTCTGTAGATTGATATAGTCCATTACAAAGTAGCCAAGAGGTAAAAACGTAATGCAATTTTGATAGAAGGCTTGAACCCCACAAATCCCTTTGCTAGAGGAGGAGGGGAGCCTAAAAAAAAGAATGTCCAACCCTTTACAATGAATCCTGCCCCCGTATTTATAGATTCAACAAAAGAAGAAAGAGAGAGAGAAGTGGGAAAAGAGGTTGAAACTCAACCACTATGTTAATGCTTCTGATGAAATCTTCCCCAAATCCATCTTTACTACATCAATCCTTGGTTTGGTGCCTTGAAGGAAGAGGAAACGGTGAAACAGATCAAATCTGATCTAGTTGTTGAGGCAAGAAGATCCTACATTGAAATCCCAAAGATGTTTCCTCCATTTTCTCTTCACCTAACCTCCTCAAAATTAAAGTTTCAGACCTCCATGGCATGGGTGAGGCCGAGATCTTTCCAACGGTGTCAGATTTGTAATATTTTGAGCCTTGAGTCGAAAGATATGCCCCTTCAAAGTTTGTATCGGGTCCATACAGGAGGGTGGGAAAACAACTTGAAAAATGGGTCCCCTTTTGATATGGGACACGTGGCAGCCAGATTGGAACAAAAATCGGGCCTACGGGTCCACAATTTATCTTTTCCCTTTCCTCCATTCCCCTTTGGCTTTGGCTTTGACCTTATACTTGGCCCCTTTTGATTTTGAAAACTTTTACCCCTTTTGAGATAACAAGGAAGCACAGAACCAAAAACTTTTTCTCCCTCTTAGCCCATTTTTTTACACCTTTTCTTTCCTCTTAGCTTCATTTACCTTTTCTCTATTCACCCTTCAATGTTCACATACTACCTTGGCATTCTCTTACACCTTTTATACTTAGCCAATTTTGAAGCCTTTTTTTTCATTTGAATGAGTTTTCTTTTCCTTCTATGCGGGATCGTGGTCGATCCAATATTTGGCACGGGGTGAAATATGGATAACAATTTGGTGACTCATAGGGGTATCTACCTACTAGATGAAAAGACCAATTGCCTTGTCATATCCATTGGGCATGGAGTCATGAGTGATAGCCTGCTATTGATCTGAACTTTGAAAACTAACCCCTAGGCCGCTTGAAACCCATTAGAACTAAAACTGATCTTGACCAAATGCCAAGTCCAAACACTGCATGAGAGCAACAAAACAACACCACACTATATACAAAATTTGAAATCATACATGCTCCAAATGGAACATGCAGAGCATGCAAAGCACTTAGGAGAAAAGCAATCTACACTACAACAAGACAATGTGCATAAGCACTTAGAGGAAAGAGAAAACTAAACTAATATGTACAGGGTGAGAACTCCCTTTTAGTAGTAGTGTTTAAGATAGATCCCATTTACTTGGAATCTACAACTCTTCACCCTCCAATGTAGACAATTGGAAAGCATTGCTACTTTTGCATCTTGTGATCATATAGGGGCCACTCCAGATGGCATCAAATTTGGAATGCCTTCCTAGGTTTTGCTCGATCTGCATCCCATTTCAAAACCAGGTCTCCTTCCTGGAAGGTCCTTGCTTTTGTCTTCTTGTCAAAGCATTTCTTGATTGAAGCTTGATTCTTCTCTATTGCTTGGAGAGCATGCTCTCTGGTTTCTTCTAATTCTATCAGCTCTACATACCTAGCCTCCATTGGTCCAAATTCAGACATCTCTAGTTGCTTCACGAGCTCCAATGCTGGAAACTCAAGTGATATAGGCAACACTGCCTCTTTCCCATAGATGAGCTTGAATGGAGAGCTTCCTATAGATCTCTTGGGTTATTCTATCAGCCCATAAGGCCATTTTGAGCTTTGTGTGCCAGGTCCTCTGATTCTCATCAAGAGTTCTTCTGATGATCTTTAGCAGGTTCTTGTTTGTGGACTCATCCTGGCCATTACCTTGAGGGTAATAGTTTGATGAAGTACTCAAATAAGTCCCATTCTTAACAGCCCATCCTGTGATCTTGGAACCTATAAATGCTAATGCATTGTCTGATATGATGGTGGTTGGCACTCCAAATCTGGTCACTATCCCTTCATAGAAATCTAGGATACTAGACTCATTTGCTTCCTTGAGTGCCACTTGCCTCGGTCCATTTGGTGAAATAATCTATCATTGTCAGGATCCATTTGTGACCTTGGCTTGAGTTTGGATTGATGACTCCAATGAAGTCCAATCCCCATTGCATGAAAGGTTGGTCGACTGAGATTGGGTGCAATGGAAGTGTTGTTAGCCTTTCCTTGCCTTTGAAGAATGCACAATTCTTGCACCTTTTGATCCATGTGTAGCAGTCACTAAACACTCTGGGCCAATAATATCCTACTTTCATGATTTTGAGTGTTGTCACTCTTGGAGAAAAATGGCCTCCAACTGCTTCAACATGGAATTCTTGTAGCACTCTCTCCACCTGATCTGTCTCAATGCATCTCAACAGAATGCCATTGATGTCTCTTTTGAACAAGACACCATCAATAAGAACATATGGGATGGCCTGTAACCTGAAATGTCTCCTTTTTTTTTACTCATCCCATGAGGACACATGCCTATTCAAAGGAAGTGCACCATGTCTTGGGTCCAACAAGGAGCAGTACATCATCTCTCCCTTCTTCTTGATCATCTTGTAGAACAAAAAACAACTCCCTTTCACTATTTATTTTCATCTTGTTGACCTGAGGCTAGTTGTTCACACAACCCCTTCCCATGGACCAGCTTGGTGACCTTGATCTCAATGTCATATTCCATGACACGAGTGATCCATCCTGCACACTTTCATTCAGGTCCTTGCTTGAGAAGGAATTCTTTAACTCCCACATGGGAGACCAATAGTTGGATTTTGTTGTTTGAAACCAAATGCTTAAACTTCTTCAATCCTCTGATTACCACCAGGACCTACTTCTCAATGAAGGAGTACCTCACCTCATAATCTTCTAGACTCTAGCTGAAGAAAGCAATTGGTTGTTTTGTACTTTCTTTGTTCTGCTTTGCACCAAGATTGCAGAAATTGTGTCACTTGCCACCAAAGGCATACAATATGAAGTCTTTGGAAAAATATGGGTTCACAAGAGTTGGGGCTTGTGATATGGCTTCTTTGATAGCCTCAAAACTTTCTTTTCCTTCAGCTTTCCACCTGAATGTTAAGCTCTTCTTCAACATCAACGTTATTGGCTTAACAAGGGCAGAAAAGTTTGGAACAAACCTACGGACAAAATTGATTTTTCCCAAGAAGCTTTGAAGAGCCTTCTTGTGACTTGGCAATGGCAATGCTCTTATTGCTTGAACTCTTTCTCGGGTCAATTTCCAATCCTTCCTTTGATACAATATGGCCTAGAAGCTTGCCTTCATGGGCCAAGAATATGCATTTTTGGGGTTCAATGACACCCCAAAACTCCTACATCATTGGAACACCTACCTTAGATGGAAAAGGTGATCTGTTGCATTTTTGGAAAACATTGTAATGTCATCCAGATAGATCAACACTATTTTGTTGATCATACCCCTTGAATGCCATATCCATTTCCCTTTGAAAAGTGGCTCCGGCATTGGATAATCCAAATGGCATTTTCTGTAGGCATAGGTGCCCCATTTGGTAGTGAAAGTTGTTTTGAATTGATCATCTTCTTTCACCATGATCTGGTTGTACCCTGAGTAGCCATCTAGGAGGGAGAACCTTTCTGACCCAGACACTACTTGCAAGATCTGCTCCATTGAAGGGAGTGGGTAGTGGTCTTTGAGGGAGGCTCTGTTCAAATCCCTGAAGTCAACACACAACCTGATTTCTCCATTTTTCTTTCTTGACTGGGACCAGATTTGTAACCCAACTTGAGTGTTTGATTGGAAATATGATGCTTTCCTCTATCATCTTGTTCAACTCCTTCTTCATCAGAGGCTCAATATGTGGGTTGACTGGTCTCTGCTTCTACCTGATGGGTGAGAGCAGCTGGATCTAGTTCTATTGTGTGTTGTGCTAGCTTTGGATTGAACCCTCTTAGGTCTTCATAACTCCAAGAAAACACATCAGAAATTCTTGGAAAAGTTGTATGAATTCATACCTTTCTTGTTTGGTGGCCACTTTGCCAATTTGAAGTGTTTTGTCTTCTCCAACTGGGATTGACTCTGAATCTTCTCCTTTGATCTACATGTTAGCCTTCTCTTTCTAAACTGATCATTAGGATTGAAAATAGATTCCAGTGTCACTAAGCCTTTGGGAAGCTTGTTTGTATGTAGTTGTACTATCTGATTCCCGTATTGCTGCTCTAGTCTGCTCTAGTTTATAGCTGAGAATTCAGCTTCTTCTTGTAGAAAGTTAATGATCTGTTGATCATTCTCAAACACCTGCCAGCATGTATTATTATCTGCACTTTGGCCTCACAACCACATGGATATGTGGTTGTTCTCTGTCTCTCTTGATGTTGTCAACCACATCAAATGTTGCTCCAACTGCTTGCAAGTCTATCAACAGCTTCATTCTCCTTCCTAGGTATGGACACAATATTGAAGGCCTCAAATCCTCCATGAGATCCCATACCCTACTCTTGTAGTTCTTGAGCAGGTCATTTTTGACAACATTAAGTCCTCTGACTTGATTGGCAACCAGTTCACTATCACCAAATACTTGCAAGTTCTTGATTCCCAGCTTCCTTGCCCAATGAAGACCTTGGACTAAAGCCTCATATTCAACAGTGTTATTTGAGCAAGAAAACTAGAATCTGAAGGCTGAATAATATCTCATACCTCTGGGGGACACAATCATGGCTCCTCCTCCAGCTCCTTGTCTACTCCTTGAGCCATCAAAGAACAATTGCCATACCTCATTGTCATCCTTGTATTCTGCTTGATTAGGTCAGGAAGAGGTTGATTCTCTTCATGTAGGCAGTAGACACCTAGCTCAGATTCTTCCATCTCCCTATAGGGGTCAAAAGCATGGATTTTGTTGGCCCAATCATCGAGAGTCAAGTCTGGGATACATCCCACCTTGGTATTTGCTTCAGAAGTGCTTAGGAGGTCTTCTTGATCAAAAGTTGAGCAATTGGCATTGATTGGGCTAGGCACATAGGATTCAATATGATAATCAACAATAGGTTCAGATCTGATTGTGGCCTTCACCCCATACCTTGTCCTAAAGAGCATATGTGACCAATCAGCAGATAGGTAGCCTCCAATTTTGGCAGTGAAGTCCTGATGACACACAAAGCAAAATGTGGTGGCAAATCTATGATTGACACGTTTTGCAAAATAGTCACATTAGGGCAAGCATGTAGAGTGAGACTCAGATCCTTGATGATTCCCATAGTGGTCACTGTTGTCCCATCTAATTGGACTACTCCTCTAGAGATGACCTCATATTGGAGACCCAACTGATCAACTATTTGTTTGGGCATCACAAAACTACTAGCCCCAGAATCAATCATACAATTGTGCACCAATTTGTCTCCAATAATCAATGAGACATAGAAGGGAGGAGGTCTCAGTTTTTACCTTGTTGTTCTCCATGGTTTCTCCTTGGTTGAACTGCATTGGCAAGCACTCTCTCTTGTTGGTTAGGGGGTGATTTGAACTTGACCAATTCTAGCATGGCAGTCTGCAATAGATCCCTCTACCTCTGGAATGGCCAGTGACTCCCATAGTGAAATGTTCACACTTGTCCTTTTCATCTGCTCAATAATATTGAATGAGCTATCTTTTTTGCCCCTTCCCAGACACATTTCTTTCTTGCACATGGGTTACAACCGGTGCTTGACTGGGTTTGGAAGGTGGTCTGGATTGGTTCAGCATGTTGGGGAGTTGTACTTGGAGCACCAGGACCTTGTGGAGTGATGGAAGGTTGAGGGTCACCTAAGTTCAGTGGTTGGCCCTCTCCAATATTTCTCCTTTTGGACCATGTGTTGGCAGCCACACCTTGAGGAGGGGACTGATTCATCCCACAAAAGTCTTCAGCCTACCAATTGACAAGCATAGTCTCATTTGGGGGCCACCTTGTTGAGCTCCTTGTTGTTGATCTTCCTCTTGGCCAGGTTCTTGTGGCACCATACTTGGTTTGCACCATCAAGGCCTGATTTAGAGCACCATTAAAGCACGTTGATTGGTTATGTGGTTGATCATGGAAAACACCAATCATATTCCTGTGCCATATTGTTTTGTGTTGGGACCAATGCTCTTGATGTTGAAGTTGTGTTAGGATCATACGGCCTGAAAGGTCTAGCAGCTTGGGGTTGTCCTTGGTTCTAGCTCTAGTTTACAGTCTGAGGTGGTGGCCTATTCTGTTGATACTGGGGTCTAGCTTGATATTGAGCCTAGGGGCTGGTATGGCCTGAACTCTGAGCTTGTTGTCTTTTGATGGTCACTAGCTCATTCCCAAAGTTCTAAAGTTGCTTCATCACTTCCTAAAGCTCTTTAGAGGTATTAGATGATGAAGTGGAAGCTTCAACTGAGCTTTGACTCCTGGGGGTGGGTATAGGAGCTAATGTAGGTGCTTGGCTAGTATCTGGGCTTCCTAACTTAGGGTACAAGGCATGGATGGCCTAGGAGTGATTTTTCTAGCTTGAATCAAATGGTTCTCAACCCTATGGAGAGGCTATATGCGGTAATGTAGTGCCCCCATTGATTGAATCATCAGAGAAATATCAAAATTTAAAGCCCTAAGAAAGTATAAGAAGGCACCTTCATTAGTGGGCTTTACTGTTGTTGGAATCCTATCCCAGGTCCACTGGAATATGAGGTTGAAGTCTCATCAGTTGCTCATTTGGGGCTCTCTTGATTGTTGTTAGTTGCTCCAACAAAGACAAGTTATCACCTTTTTCCCCAAACTGATTGTGAAGAGCCATGCACAACTGGTTCCAGTTCTGATAGAGCCTACTTCAAGACTCCTGAACCATTGTGAAGCTTTCCCTTTGAATGAAGAGGTGAGCAACTTGACTGCAATGTCCATCTCATGGATCTCATGGATTGTACAGACATTTGCAATATCTTGGACATGGTCACTAGGAGAAGTTTGATTTTCCCTAGTGAAATATGGGATGCTCTTTAATGCTGCAATCGGAACTGGGTTTTGTGCATTCAAGGTGAGTGGACTACTTTGTCGGTGAAGTTGACATATGGATTTGGTTGTGCCATTCTGATTGGCCTAAGAATCCTTGCAGACTGAAAGAAAGGCCTTGCAGGTGGAGGTGTTGACAAGGTTCTACTTGGTGGAGATGGAGACCTCTTGAACTCTTCTTCCTCTCCTTTCTCTTCCTGGGGATAGATGCAAGTATTCAAATATACCTTCTTTCCTTGCTCTAGACCGGGTTTTTCTCATGAATCTCCCAAGCTTGGGCTACTGAAACCAGTAGATTTGTTTCTTTTGGAGTCGCCAGATGTACAATTTTAAGGCTTCTTAAAATCCAGAATCACAACAAGTGTACATCAATTCCTACTATAATAAGATGGAGACTTCTTAGTCCCACCGGCATGCCAAAACTATTAGTGTGAAATCACAACACCCCCAAATGAGTTCTAAAAATCTACTTTTCTAAGGCAGACTCATTTGGTGTGATTGCATAACATTGAACTTTCCCCAAGGTGTGGGACCTTGCAAAATGGAAAATCTCTCCAGATTAAAGGTTGGTTCCTTATTCCTCTATTTAGGTGCATACGTAAGGATTTGCAGAGGATCTATCTCTATACCTAATCTAAAACTTGCCAAGGAGACATGGATAAAAGAGTATAAGAAATAAGAAATGACTAAACTACTAGGTGATGCACCAAAGGAATGATGAACACTTATTTTGCTAATAGACACAAACCAACAAAATGCATACAATAAACAAGCACAGATAGCCAGATATGTAATGGGAGACCAGATGAAAGCAAAAGAGACAAGAAAGGATCTAAAATCGATCACATACGTGTTTTATTGCTCTGTAGATTGATACAGTCCATTACAAAGTAGCCAAGAGGTAGAAACGTAATGCAATTTTGATGGAAGGCCTGAACCCCATAAATCCCTTTGCTAGAAGGAGAAGGGAGCCTGCAAAAACAAAGAATGTCCAACCCTTTACAATGAATCCCCCCCATTATTTATAGATTCAACCTGAAAGAAGAAAGAGAGAGAGAGAGAGAAGCGGGAAAAGTAGGTTGAAACTCAACCACCACTTGTTAATGCCTCTGATGAAATCTCTCCCCAAATCCATCTTTCTTTACATCATCAATCCCTTGGTTTGGCCTTGAAGGAAGAGGAAATGACAAAATAGATCAAATCTGATCTAGTTGTTGAGGCAAGAAGATCCTGCATTGAAATCCCAAAGACATTTTCCTCCATTTTCTTCACCTAACCTCCTCAAAATTAAAGTTTCAGACTCCATGGCATGGGTGAGGCCGAGATCTTTCCAATGACATCAATTTGCAATATATTTGAGCCCGAGTTGAAAGATATGCCCCTTCCTCATTTTTTTCTTCGGTCCGTACAAGAGGGTGGGAAAATGACTTGAAAAATGGGTCCCCTTTTGATATGGGACACATGGCAGCCAGATTGGAACAAAAATCAGGCCTACGGGTCCACAATTTATCTTTTTCCCTTTCCTCTAATTCACCGCTTACACTTTATACTTGGCCAATTTTGAAACCTTTTCTCAACTTCACTTTTGAGCCCGAGGGCTTGGATTTCACCATTTCTTCCCTTTTATCCTTTCAAGGTTCCTCTACGGCATCGCCCTTCTTTTTTTGACCTTGTTATCCCATAGTGTCTACTCAGTAACTAATTTGTAGGATTTGAATGAGTTTTCTCATGTTTCCTTGCGGGGGTCATGATTGATCCAATATTTGACATTTTGACTATGGATTTCTCTTAACATTCTCTTCTTATAAATAACATTCAATCCAATATTTGGCACATTTTCTTAGCCACATTGCATGTTAAATATAAACTTCCATCATTTCATGATTTTCAGATTCACCCTATTTTTCATTAGAGTAACTTGCATTATGAGTTCTCATATCATACTCTTTCTTCCCGCATTCACTAGCATAGTTTCCATACTTCTTGCAATACTAACATTAAGTTTTAGGTTTATCTTACCTCTGTAGAACCACCTCTAAAAGTGTTGATGCTTCTTCCTCTTCCACTTCCATGTGGATCTTGATGATTGTGCCTTCCACTTTCTTTTCTATTGAAAACTTTACATATTCTTCTATCGAGCCTCCTCTCTCCTTTACTCTCACATTCATGTTTTTCTTGAAGACTTATTCATTAGAGGAGTGGGTTGTCCTACTCATCCTTTGTTCATGGGTTTACAAGGAACCAATCAATTCGTCAAACATAATTTACCTCAAGTCCTCGAACTCTTATCTTAATTCAAAAATTGAATCAAATATGGTTGGACGACTCCTTGATACCTTCTCTATGATCCTATGATATTAAATAACATCTCCATTTGTCCTCGTTTTCTTGACTATGGTTATTATCCTTGTGAATTTGTTTTATTGATTATGATTCATTCATCAATGAGTCTTAAGATCTCTCCTTAACATTTGTAATATGACTATCATCATTTTGTCACTACCTTGATATAGATTATGTAAAATATCCCCGCTTAATCGAGTTGTATTTGTATCTATACTTGGAAAATCAATCAGTCATTGCATTTTTAATGTAACTTAATGCCTTTGCATCCTTCTTCCTATTTTATTTCAAAATATGTTTTTGGGCTTATGTGAGTGCGTTGAATGGTTCTGGTTGTGGTGTCTTTATGGATCTCGCACTCTACTAGTTCCCATAACTCTTGAGAAGATAACAAAGTCTTCATTTTTATACACCAAATGTCATATTTTTTAACATAAAAATAGAGGGTTGTTTCAAGCGTTTAAACTTCTATAAGCTATCACTAAATCATAACAACCTCTTTGATACCAATCGCTTGAAAAAAGGATGCAAATGAAGCAAAATAAGAGTAAAAGAGGAAAAATACAACCCAAAAACACAAAATATACTTATATTAAATTCAATAAAAGTTAAAAAAATATAAAACTTCATCTTCTTTCTAGTCCAAGCTTCTTGATTCAAATGGAAGTAATTATTATAGATCTATATTATTCTACTACCGTATAATGCAAAAATATTGATTGTTTTTACCTTTTTACTCTGCTTTTTCCTACGCTTTGTTATGTAGTGTTTTGCTCCTATGCTTTGTTGTGTAGTCTTTTACCGATCATTGCAAAAATAATTTATCCTCTTATGAAATCTTGTAGTGGTTTTCTTTCTACCACAATTTTTCTAAGCTATTATTCACTCTATTATTCATCTCGCGTATTCTTATTTACACTTTTCCAACTCTCTTATATATGCTCTACTCTCTTTTTCTACATAGTTATACACTATTAAATTGATTTAAAAACTTTTTACAATAGTTAATAACTTTTCCTCTCAAAAGAAGATTCAAAAATCTGAATGCTCAAACAAGGAACATTAATTACAATTAAGAAAAGTTAGGTTAAAGGAGGGATAAATTCAAAAATACGGTCCAAGATTAAAATACTTAACATCGAATATCCATTAATCATATATGGAACAAGTAAAAATAGCTTCAAATATCATTTCCATAATTTTTACGCAACCAAACTAGGAAGATTCTATTTTTTGTTATAGTTGTTTCATTCTAAGAAATGAATCGAACCGTACGAGGTCAAAGAATGAGTAAAAAGGGTTGATTGGGATTTCTTGTTAAGGGTGGGACATAATTATCAATAATGTGTCACGACTCCTTTAAAACACATCCTGAAAAAAAGGGAATCTTGACAGTCTCCATGTCTCCCACACACAAAAACAAACTTACAATCCCTATTTAACTTCCCACACTCCCGATTCAGCTCTCCACACTTTGTTGTTGGTGGAATGACATAATAATTCACTTTCCAACCACATGCAACTACTCGCAATTGAACAGTGGAATAGTCCTCCACATTCATATCAACATTCTTTCATGTGAATGACGTAAGAGTTATTTAATCAAACTTGTTCTTATTATTTACTTCCCAACATAACAACAAGGAAAGACAGTAAATAATGCAACCAGATTTTCCATTCTCAATGTAAGGAAGTAGACGTGTAGAAGGGATTAAACCAACATATCACTCACACTAATCAATGTGAATTATGCCCACCCCGAATCGCATCCTCAAACTAACAATAATCAGTCAAAGGGTCGATTCCAAGTGTTGTAATTATATAAAGATTCCATGGCCACTTTAATAAGCTTACTTCGTGGAATAACTATTGTTTGCATGGTATATATACCTCACTGGTCTTTTTGTATCCATGAAATATAAACTAAAACACTATAAAAATTAAACCATACCATTCTGTCCAAACAATCCTCCAGGAAATCCATGCATCTAAAGGATCCTTCCCCATTCAGATGTAGAACAAACAAGTCATGAGAAGTTACAAATATTAAAAAAATTCCACGCAGATGTCTTCATGGGAGTTGGTACATGTCTCAAGTAGTTTGAGGAGTTTAAATAGTATTTTATTGATTGATTAATATTTTCTCACATCCCCATCTGTAGGACAAAATATTATGTTAAAATGATGGAATCATTCATAAGAAAGGGAAACAATAATATATTAATATGAAAGTAATCCATAATTTAAGGCAAACAAAAGAAAACTCACACTTCACTACAAATTTTAAATACTATTTTATTTCCACCATTCAAAGTGGATACCTCGCTGATTTAATGAAATTTAAATCTTAACAAGAGGACTGTCATGCAAAAGACAAACAAGGAACTACAATAGGGAGATGAGAAATAATTATCCTATATTCAAAGATATGGGATGATTATGGGGTAGAAACGTAGTATAATTAGGTGGATTTGGACTAGATATTATTTATCTGGGAAAATATGATCTATAGCTCTTTCGTAGAGGACCACCCAAATAAGGACAAGACCACCTGGGTGATAGTATCTCGAAGTGGGCTCTAGTATCCCGACAATAGCTCTTGTTCCGATCTTTTCAAATTCTAGACTTGTATTCTTCCTTTTTCTCTTCGTCGGATCCACTTCATTATAGGGTCTCATTGTCGCACCTAAACCAACAATTCACAACTTAGTTACCTAGAAAAGACTAAAGAAAACATTAGATGAAATAAATAATGCATATGCTTGAGTCATACTTGACCTCATCGGTCACCCCAATGTTATTGTCACCGAGTATTGCACTACATTTCAGAATCTATGTAGTTCTAGTGTTTGTGTGTGTGTGATTGAATTATGTCCTCAGTAGTTAGGTTTCCCTTATGTTAGTCGCACCAAGATAGCGGGATACAAATAATTTTCCCTAAGATGAATGTGTGATATGGAATTCAAAAATAGCGCCTCCTATGTAGTGAGTAATGTACAAATAATTTAGTCCTTGAATTTTTCTCTTTGCCCAAGTAGTACATAGTAAATAATAGCCCATGTTGTCTAGCCCATAATAATAGTGAGTAAATCATGTATATATATAATTACATTGTTTGAATATTGACACTAACAGCTAAAATGCCCAGCCAAAAGTGATGGGTAGTGTTTTAGAAAAGATAATAAGTGATGTGGCAATCAAATTCAAGAAAAAAAGGAAAAGGACAAAATCACCCAAAGGGGACATTAGCGCTTAGGAACTCCCGTCTCTAATGGGTGATACTATATGTAATGATTGGAGGATATAAAAGAAAATAAAAATATGGTCCAGACATTGTCCAATGTAAAAAAGTAAAGTAGTCATTCGAGAAAATAAAATTATAAGAGTATCACAATGATAAAGAAATGTAAAACCAAAGAAAGTGTTGTTAATCTCTAGTTTTCTTACTTATGAATCATACATATAATGAAATAATTTTAGATTTCATGTACTTAGTAAGTGTGCATTTGTGTATCTATATTTTCCCCACTTTATGCGAGTGAATTTGTATTTGGTAGCATAAAGTAGATAAGAGGAGCATATGGTGTGGAGAGATGAAGTGAGTTGTAACCCATAGCGTATTGAATGAATATTGCACTTGATATTGGGTTGAATGAGGATTTTGAAATGTATATCATGGAATCTAAGATATGATAAAGATAATAGGAGTGACCTCATGTGTATAGTAGAAATGATGCTTGCATCTATTTGTTGGATATTTCCTGCTCACGAGCATCTTGCGCTTGAGATTTCTTTTTGTTCCATTTCTATGTTTCCTTTTTTTAGAGTAAGGTCAAATCTACAAAAGAAGATAAGTGTAGTCATTTCTCATGATAAACAAAATTAAACTTTAACTTATTAAATGTGAAAATTGAAATGCGTATTGAGAAACAAGTGAATCAATGATAGAATACACATGTATTCCATAACAAATGATATTAAATTATTCTAATATGTTTTGTTTCCTTGGAGATGGTTGGAATAGTAATGAGGATTTCAGAGTTCTATCACCAAACTAAGGATTTGAGCATCATGTTGCCAAGGGAATAGTATTGGGAGAAATATAATTTTTTTCCTCTAACTATTAATGCTTGCCCAAATATAAGTGCAACCGCATATGGTCATTGATGACACATCGTTCCAAGAATATCATTATCTTGCATATTCGTTGTTTTATCCTAATAATATAAAGTAAATAGTTACCTTTCTCAAAGTACGTAACTAACCACTATTTTTTATCTTGTTGTACCTCACAAGTAACATGTAACCGAGTACCTATTGCTGGAATTTAGGTTAACTTTTCACTATAAACCTATTGATCATACATTGTACCTATATTTCATCCTAAGACAAAACCGCCATGGTGGGATACTAGCACCCACCGCTTCTATATAATTTGGGAGATTATATCCTTACATTGATTTTGGCTCAAATCCGATTTTGAACCATGTTATTATCTCATGTTTGTTATGATTTTGTTGTGTACCATTCTCTCTGTCTAGTATTTAAACTAATAAGAGGGTTAAATAGTCACCTCATGATTACTTAAAATTTTTTGGGGTGTGTGAGATTACTCAAGGAGAGTGTGGCCCAAAAAGGAAAGATGAAATTGATGTACACATCTAGAATAGATCTCCAAAGCAGGGAATACGGGATGCTTCATGAACCCCATTTTGTTATTTTTAAACCATGCTAAGACCGATACCATTCTAATATCATATTGTTTGATGTATAATGTTAACTGCTGATGATACTTAATACTCTACTATGATTTTGAAGGAATTATTGTTGATATGTTTGTAATTTTTATCTTGATAATTCTTCCTAAAAATTGCTTAAATTGGTCTTTTCATAAGCTTTAATAGTACCTTTGGAAAACTATATCTTGAGTTATCAAAAGAGTAGAATGGAAATAACGCAGGCTTAATTCTTGCACTTGTGCATGAATCAATTAGCGTGTTGACATAGGACTCACGTTAGCATAAGACTCACCTCTGCATTAGTAGAGGACTCACATTACAACACCGAGCTCATCTAGATCATCCATTCTACACCGATAGAAATTAGGATTCACACAAGCATATAGATAGCTCAAACTACTAGTAATACAATTGGCATCAAGACATCATGAATAGGAAACATACACCATTAACTCAACCTATATTCAAGCCAATTTTGAGGTCTAGTTACTCTAGTCATTAAGATACGGGATGCGGCCAACAAAATAGAGATTTAATATCACCACAATTCCCTTCAATCAATCAAAGATATGAATAATCTTACAAAATTGATTAACTCCCTCGGCGGATTTAATCACGCACCTCCTATGAAGCTTTCATGATTAATTCAAATCCAAATACTTGAATGAGTTCTCCTTCCATAAATATACTCCTTAAGATAGATAGTCATTGTTTCACCAACAATCATTTTAGTAGATGTTAGTTGTTATAACTAGTTCTCTCCTAAAGAGATTAGGATTTGTTTTTTATAAGAGAGGTAATGTACTTTGATTTATGGTTTAGTTCAGTTATTTGATTCATTGTACAAGAATACTCTTTGAATTCAATAATATCGTTAGATTCAGGGGAAATTTTTGTTGTGTGAATTTCATTACTAGACCCGATCAAAGGGAAAAAGCAAGGGCCATTCCTAACCAACAAAAAGGGAGATTTATAATTATTTCCTTTATGTATTTCTGAATGCATTTCTGGTTTCATTATTTACTCTATTGTGTTGATGCATTTACGTTTTAGTATCAAGTTATGTTAGGAACATTTAAATTATGTATTTGATCACATTTTCCCTTCCAAAAATTTTACTTTGTAATCAATATCAGTTCATTATTTCCTTAATTTTGTTATTAAGTACATGTTGAGAATAGTTCCTATTGTTCCCTTTGTTACAAATAGTCATGGACACCGCCCGGATTAATGAAATTATATGATTAAGGTACGAGTATCAATGACACTCGTCACTTTTTGCGCCATTTCTAAGGATATTAAGGTGTTAGCAAAGGTTAAGGTTCTAGCTATAGGTACTTATTGGTTTTTTTGGGAAGTTTCCATTTAGAAATTTTATTTCTATAACTATTTATTTTGAAATAAGAAGACCTTATAGTGACAAAAAGAATCTTCGAGCTTGAAGTATGTGGAAAAAAAAACAATTAATTTTAGTGCTAATAGTTAGGAACCGTCCTCGATGATAGGTTTTTATGTTTAGACCTAGATAATGTATAGGTAGATTCATTAGGATAAATTCACAAAACCCCCATCAAAACTAGCCTATGGAACAACTTGTTAAACAAATCAAGATGGCTGATGAAGTAGCTAATCCCAATGGTGCAAATAATGGAAACCCTCCAATTGGAATATTGTTTACCCACCCTATCAAATTGGATCCTAATAATCGAATCCTATAAATAATATATCCCCTTCAATCTTGCCAACATTCTCGGGGATTAGTTTCAAAAGACCCTTAACACTTCCTTTTGAATTCAAGGTTTTATGCCAATAATTTGACTACACTTCAATCCCAAAAATAAAATATTTCTCTATAATTTAAAAGATGCATCTATGAGGTGGTTTATGGGCTTGAGCACTAAATCCATCCATAACTCGGGAAGAAATGGAAAAGGAATTCTTGGACAAGTATCAAGATTATCAGTAGATTCAAGGATAGGAAAGAAGAACTTTTAGAATTTAATAAAAAGAAGATGAAAGTGTGGAGGATTATCTAGATCGGTTCCTCTTCCTTCATAAGAGTTGTGTTAATGGGTCTTGATATCAATATAATTAAAACCTTATTCCTTAAAGGGTTGGATGATGATACTCAAGAAGAATTCAATTTGATGGTAAAGGAGACATGAACAAACTAGAATTCACAGCCATTGACCTCTGTAGGAATTATTCTTAAACTCACCCAAATATTAGAAGACAAAAAGGAAAAATGGCCAGTGGGGATCCATCCAAATTAAGGGAAGAGATTGAAAATTTGAGGACAGACCTTTTAGTCCGAATCAATACAATTATAGATAGAGATAAGGCTAGGAATATAAAACCTTTGTTTATCTACTACCTAAGATGCAAAGCTAAAAATGGACTCAAGGAATACCTCTTAGACATGAAAAAAATATATCTTCTTTGTGAACTTAAGCATGAAACAAACTAGTGTGGATTTATTCATGTGTTGAAGAATCATTTAAAATAGGAGATGCAAGATTAATCTGATCTTAATTACATGGCTAAGATGAAAGGAGGAAATTTTCAGTCCAACTAAAATCAGCTCTACAACAAAAAATCACAATGGAACCCAAATCAATGGAATGTACCATGGCCATATCCTCCACCTTGGGTTAACCAAGCCCCACAAGAATGGATCCCATAGTGGAATGCCCAACCAAATTATTATCAACAACCATGGGCTTCACATATTTTTGGGTTTTAAAATGGCTTTAACAAACCACAATCAAGGGACAATAAGTCCCTCCTCTTTAATGGGAGAGGTTCCCTTATTGAAAGCAAGCAACAAAACTTATATACAAATGTACAACTTTCAAAGTGTGGATTCCTAATACTTTGAAATGTTTTATGCCCAAAGATCATCAATACAAAAGAATGGAAGAATTAAGGAGATGAGGAAGGAAGAACATAACAATACCTTCAAGAAATATAGATAGTAGAGTATAACCTTATATGTATTGAACCAGGGAGATGTAGAATAGAATCATTCACTTTCATAACCAATATAATTCCACAGACACAAAGTTCTAGAAATCATATAAACAAGAACACAAAGTTTCCTATCATAAAAGATGGATGATTCCCAAATATTCAGACAAGGAAAGAAGGAAAAGTAGAGGAAGAAAGGGGAAAAATTCTGTATTGATTACTTCAAATCTATTACCTTTACAGAGTACCAAGATCCAACCCTAACAATGGCGTGGAGAAGCCATTAAATAGTTTCCAAGAACGGTTACATTCGGTTACAAAAATGATGAAAACTGATTCAAGAAACTGATGTCTGAGTCTCTCCAATGCCTTAGCCATTTCCATGCCTGGTGGAAAAACCAGACGCATTGAATCGCAACTGTTCATCCTGCCTTTGAAAATTTTGAATTCGATCCATCCACGTGGGAGAGATTTAAAATGAAGTGGGCTTGAGGATGCCTTTTGCATTTTGTGCCCTTTGGAGAAATGGCACTTTGGAACATTTTGGCCCACCCACCTCGCTTTTGATATGGTCTTAACACGTGGCCTTACTTGAGTGGGGAAGGACTCGTGGTTCACTTTTATAATTTTACCTCTTTTTAATGCGGGCTCAAAAACTCAAATTGATCTACTGGCCCGCCTCCCCGCTTTGAATTTTGATGCGGGATTAATATTTGAATTTATCCCTTGGCATGTGCGGGGTCAGTGGGTCAATTTTTAACTTAATATCCTTTTATAGAAATAAAGATAAAATTCCCAAATCGCTCCGATGGCCCACTTTCCCACTTTGACTTTTCAATGGCATCAAAAGACAAAAAGGGCCTACCTCCCTATTGGTGCGAATCATAGCACCCCTAAATGTCTACAACTCAATGGGTTGAGACTCTCAGTGTGATTGCATAACATGGAACTTTTCCCAAGTGTGGGACCTCACAATGGAAAAGCTCTCCGGATGAAGGCCGGTTCCTATTCCTCTATTTAGATGCACATGTAAAATTGCAGAGGGTGTACAAAAAAACCTAAACTAACTTTCCAAGGAGACAGGGTAAGAAGATGTATAAAATAAAACCTAAAATAACAAAGGTGATGCACCGAGGAATGAAGAACTCTGTCTTTCCAATAAACACAAACCATTAAAATGTAATGCAAGATCATGAACAAATAACAAAATTTGCAGTGAAAGATCAGGAGGATGCAAATGAACACAGAGAGGGTTGAGAATCATCCACAGACATGCATTATTTGCTCCAAGGATTGATACAATACAGTACAAAATGCCAAGAGTCAAAGTTACATTACGCTTTAGATGGGAGGTTGAACTCCACAAATTCACCGTTAAAGAGAAGAAGGGAGGGGAAAACAAGAATGTCCAACCTTTAGAAAGAAGCCCATCCTTACAATTTATAGGAATAATGAGAGAGGGAAGAGAGAGGAAATCCAAATCTACCCCAACTGCCTCCAGACTACGTTTAATTCATCTCATTATGGTGGTAGGTGAGAACCCTAGCAAACCCAAAAATGGTGAACTGTATTTTCTGAAAAGTCTAACCTTGCGTGAATCCGAGCTCCCTATGAAAAGTTATGGCCATTTGAATATCTGCGTCAAGGTTTGCTTTCTGTCGGGGTGTCAACGCTCAAAATGTTGCACCTCCTAAAGATGCACCTCTGAAGATGCGCCTCGGCGCATCCATCCTCATGTCAACATACTCTTACGTGCGCCATAGGCACTGAAAATTTCATGTCAACATCTTCTCGTTGTGCGCCTCTAACTTGCACCGTGGCACAACTTTTCCCATGTCGGCATCTTCTCCTGTGCACCTCCAACCTCGCGTCGGGCACAAATTTTCCCATGTCGACACCTTCTACTGTTCACCTCCAACCTACGCCAGGGCGTGAATTTTCCCATGTTGACATCTTCTGCTGTGTGCCTCCAACTTGCGCCAGGTGTGAATTTTTCCATGTTGGCACCTTCGCATGTGCACCGGTGGTACAAATTTTGGCATGAATAAATGCCGGGTTTTGAGTTTCTTTTATTTCCATATTCTTTTGTTTGTCTATATTTACCCTGGGAAGATATATATAACACTCCCCATTAACGCTTGAAACATGGCCACATGTCCTTTGTGGGCCAATTCAATATTTTTGCATTTTTGACTAAGTCCCTTTTTTTTTGAGGTGTTATATGTCTGACCCTAGACATGTGGAGGCTCAACACACATTTGGGACCTACCTCCGGATTTTTCCTTTGAAGCTACGCCAAGCTGACACATGGAGGCTTCCAAAAACCCTTCAATACTTAGTTGATTCAATGGCTAGCTTTACCATTTCTTTAACTCGACCATGTGGTGAGCCCGCGAGGAATTGCTCTTGATTCTTCCTTTGAATTTATGCCGAGGAGACACATGGAGAGCTCCACTAGTTCTTTTATACTTAACCGATTCAAGCATGTTTCCTTCTTGGCTGATGTTGGACCCTTGACACGTGGAGGGCTGGTGCTCATTTGAGTTTCCACTTTGGATTTGCCTCCTGAAAATGCACCGAAATGACACGTGGCTCCTTCCATCGGTCTTGGAATTTTCAATGGCCAAATTTGTCTCTCCTTTGACTCTAACCATGTGGTGAGCTGATGCTCATTTGGAGATTGGCCCTTTGGTTTCACTTCTAAAATTGCATCGTTGAGGCATGTGGAGGCTTCCACCAACCCCCTCATACTTAGTCAATTAAAAAATCAGCTCTATTTCTTTTTTGGACTCGGGACATGTGGAGGGATGGCATGATTTTGGGGAACTGACCTTGGCTTTGACCCTTGAAGTTGCACCAATGAGACACATGGCACCATCCTCTGAAACTTTCATACTTAGCCAATTCAAGCTTGTTCTATTTTCATTTTGGACACAGGGACACCCGGAAAGCCAAGCTTATTTGAGAACCGCCTTGGGCACTACCTTGAGTTGTATCATTGGTACACATGGAGACTTCGTTGCTTCTTGAAACATGGCCACACAGGATCCAATCAAAGATGTCCATGTACTACCCATGGATGTTGGGGAAAAATTGACAGGGAAGATACACTGTCATTCACGACTGTGGAAAAATAACAAGAAAGGGAAAACCCCACCTTTATGCCTGAATTTATAATTGTTCTCCATGGAATGAAAAATGCAAACAATACCAGGCTCGACACTATCCATTACTCCAAGGTACCGACTCAAAATTTTTGAAACTTGACTTCAAAAAGAGGGGAATTTTGAGGGCGAAAACAATTGGCTCTTTCTGGGGATGACTTGACAGAGGAATGAGGCAAGATCAAGGACCATAGAAAAACTCGGGAAAATAGACCAAAGGCCTTATCCATTGGGAAAATAGATTCAAAGGAAAACCAACATAGAAGACAACACACACGAAAGGGAAACAAACCAAAAGGAAAGACAAAAACAAAACACAACACACAATGAGGAACAGGAAAGGAAACAAGCCAAAACAAGGAAAGTATATACAAATAAAGAAGAGGATATTTACAAGGGAAAGAAGGAGGACTACATGAAACTTACACAACTCTAGAGACAGGCTAAGAAAAATAAGTACCTTTGTGGAATAACATGGTGAAAGTATGAGGCACCCGTGAATTGAAGATGAGTAGTTGGGCATACCAAAATTCCATGGGAATGCTATGTGGCTTGGGAAGAAAAATTGAGGAAATAAGACCATCCAGATAGTGATGTTCCATACTAAAAACATTCAGTCCTTGTGAAGAACTGAATCTCTTCCTGAGGCTCCTCTTCTGTGGATGAATAGTGCCATACAAAGACTTGTACGACCCTCGATTGCCTTCATACTGATTTTTGCACATCACCAAACTCTGACAACTGGATCCATGAGAAAATCCAATCCCAATAGTGTCAACTCCTTATTTTGGTGGAATGACACTAGCATATGAATGGTGATTACAATTATCATCATGGCACATCTCATGAGAAACATACACTTCCATTGAATTTTCCTTGTAACCATCTTCAAGAGGAATTTGGAAAAAGGTACTAGATGGTTTACCATTAGGTGTAATCTTGACCATGTTTCTGAAAAACATACCTGTTTTTTTGTAAAATCAACACCTGATTCTAGAAGATCATGACTCTTAGGTACAAGCTGCATTGCTGATTTGTCTTCATGATTAGCAGGGAATTGAAATGCTATCAGACTAAGTAAAGATTGATCAACAACATCATCCTCTTCCTTTTGTTTGCATTCTGAAGGGTGAGATGAGACAAGACTATCATAGTTGTGAAGAAAAGATTCTAGGCATGGCTCTCCATTTTCTATTTGTTTCGAAGGACTAGCAAAAAGGCTCATGTGTGCTCATCTCATCCATAGATATAATAGGGGAACTAGTGATCTCATTAATTTCTTCTCCTTCGGGTACAGGCACTTGTTCATCTTTGAGAGAACTTAAAACAACAAGGGGATGGTCTACAATGATCTTCATCTTAGTGCATTGAAATTCTTCAGTCATAGGAGAGAGAGGAATCTTGTCCATTTTGTTATGATGAACATCCACTTCCACCAGCATAGGATCATCTTTTTTAAAACCAGAACATTCAACCTTGGTACATGACATATCTTCTATAGACTCTATTTCAGGTTGAAATAAAGCCTCAAGTTATTTGTCTTCTTCATTATTTGAAGGAATATTAAATTGACATGCATCAGGTGGAGCAATAAGAAGACATTCATTGGTGGAATTGAGATAATGCTGAGGAATGAATACCTGATCATGAGAAGATTCTAGAACTTGAATGTTCTCCTCTTTGTTACAAGGTGTCTCAAATTCATTGACTGAGTGTTCTTCAGCTTGTTTGAAAATTTATGCAATGTTTGTGAAAAAAATCTTGGACACATACCCCCGTAGAAGTTCTATAGAAACTGAGCCTGTTCTGACTGAATGGAGCTTGAAAAATTTTAATAGGGAGATCTCCATCATCATCCTCATCACTGTCACTATCACTCATTGGTGATGTGGGCCAACAAGTGTTCTTCATTTTACCTTCATTCTTGGGAAGGTTCCTAGATCAAGAGAACAAACATGACAGAAGTTTGATCCCGGTGTATACCGTAGAGTCACCAGACCAAAAATGATCTTGAAGTTGTTCTTTTAGAAAGGGATCCATTTGAAATGAAATCCCCAATGGAGTCACAAAAATTGTTGGGTTTTTAAATGGAACTTTAACAAACCATAGTCAGGGGACAACAAGTCCCTCCTCTTTAATGGGAGAGGTTCCCTTATTGAAAGCAAGCAACAAAACTTATATACAAATGTACAACTTTCAAAGTGTGGATTCCTGATACTTTGAAATGTTTTATGCCCAAATATCATCAATACGAAATAATGGAAGAATTAAGGAGATGAGGAAGGAAGAACATAACAATAACTTCAGGAAATATAGATAGCAGAGTATAACCTTATATGTATTGAACTAGGGAGATGCAGAATAGAATCATTCACTTTCATAACCAATATAATTCCACAGACACAAAGTTCCAAAATCATATAAACAAGAACACAAAGTTTCTTATCATAAAAGATGGATGATTCCCAAATATTCGCAAGGAAAGAAGGAAAAGTAGAGGAAGAAAGGGGAAATTTTTGTATTGATTACTTTGAATCTATTACATTTACAGAGTACCAGGATCCAACCCTAACAATAGCATGGAGAAGACATTAAATAGTTTCCAAGAATGGTTACATTCGGTTACAAAAATGATGAAAAATGATTCAAGAAACCAATGTCTAAGTCTCTCCAATGCCTCAGCTATTTCCATGCCTAGTGGAAAACCAGACACATTGAATCGCAACCATTCATCATGCCTTTGCAAACTTTGAATTTGAGCTATCCATGTGGGAGAGATTTAAAATGAAGCGGGCCTGAGGACGCCTTTTACATTTTGTGCCCTTTGGAGAAATGACACTTTGGAACATTTTGGCCCACCCACCTACTTTTGATATGGTCTTGACACGTGGCCTTACTTGAGTGGGGACGGAGTCATGGTTCACTTTTATAATTTTACCTCTTTTCAATGTGGGCTCAAAACTCAAATTTCTCGCTAGCCCACCTCCCCGCTTTGAATTTCGATGTGGGCTTAATATTTGACTTTATCCCTTGGCATGGGCAGGGCTGCGGGTCACTTTTTAACTTTAATCTCTTTATAGAAATAAAGCTCAAAATTCCCAAATCACTACAATGGCCCACTTTCCCACTTTGAATTTTCAATGGCATCAAAACACAAAAAGGGCCCCCCACGCAGATGCTTGAAACATGGCCACATGTCCTTTGTGGGCCAGTTCAATATTTTTGCATTTTTGACTAAGTCCCTTTTGTTTAGCGGGGTCATATGTCTAACCCTGAACACGTGGAGGCTCAACGCACATTTGGGACCTGCCTCTAGATTTTTCCTTTGAAGCTATGCTAATATGACACGTGGAAGCTTCCAAAATCCCTTCAGTACTTAGCAGATTTAATGGCCAACTTTTCCCCTTCTTTGACTCTGACCATGTGGCAAGCCCGTTGTGACTTGAGAGGACTAGTTCTTTTATACTTAAATGATTTGGGCCTGCTCTCCACTTGGATACTGTTGAAACCTAGAAATGTGGAGGGACGGTGCTCATTTGAGTTTCTGCTTTGGATTCACCTCCTAAAATGCACCGAGCTGATGCGTGGCTCCTTCCTGCTGGTCTTGGAATTTTCAATGGCCAACTCTGTCTCTCCTTTGACTCTAACCACGTGGTGAGCTGATGCTCATTTGGAAATTATCCCTTCGATTTCACTTCTAAAATTACGTCGTTGAGGCATGTGGAGGATTCCGTTGAACCCTTTATACTTAATTAAATAATCAAATTTGTCTCTTTTTTAGATTTGGGACATGTGGAGGGCTGGCATAAGTTTGGGAACCACCCTTGGCTTCAACCCTTGAAGTTGCACCAATGAGGCATGTGGCGCCATCCACCGAAACTTTCATACTTAGCCAATTCAAGCTTGTTCTGCTTTTCATTTTGGACCTAGGACACATGGAAAGCCTGCGCTTATTTGAGAACTGCCCCTTGGGCCCTACCCTTGGAGTTGCGTCGTTGGAACACATGGAGGCTTCCACTACCACTTGAAACATGGCCACATAACATCCAATCAGAGATGTCCATGTACTACCCGTGGATGTTGGGGAAAAATTGACAGGAAGATACACTGTCATTCACGACTGTGGAAAAATAACAAGAAAGGAAAACCCCACCTTTACGCCCGAATTTCTAATTGTTCTCCATGGAATGAAAAACTACAAACAATACCAGGCTTGACACGATCCATTACTCCAAGGTACTCGACTCAAAATTTTCAAACTTGACTTCAAAAAGAGGGGAATTTCGATAAGCAAAAACACATCCAAAAATTCTAATGTATCAACAATTTAATCCTTGGTACCAACTACGGTGAAATGTACCTCAAGGGTATGGGAAATAATATTAGAATCACAGAATATCTCAAGGTCAAAAAGCCCTATTGATTGGACCAATTAATGTTTCCCAACTTGATCAACTCCGTCTACCCACACATACCCGCATAAACTATAAAGCAAACACCAAAAATGTGAGATAGGAAAACCCAATGTATACTCCGAACTAGAAAAAAATCCCATAGTGAACTTGTTAGATTGCAAGAATATTTTGTTGCGTTCGGGAAAGTTACTTCAAAACCTTTCTCTCTTGTGATAGAAGAAATTCCTACGAAATAGAAAAACCGAAGGAATGCAACTTAGTTTTGTTGAAGCAAATCCTCAATGGAACAATGATATTCCCTTTCCATCTAGGCTCTCGAGAAACTAAGTACAAGACTTCCTAGAAAATTAGTGTCGAATTAATTCAAGGATTGAGGAAGTTAAGTATTAACATTCCTTCAGTAAGCTCTTAAGGAGATCCCCGAGTTAAACATAACAATCAAAGAGCTTTGTTTCAAGGCTCCAGGAAGAAGGAAGAACCAACTTAAGACCATCCATGTGGATGTGAAAATTGCTAGTATTTTAGGAGGAAATCTCCCCTCCTAAATATGAAGACCTGAATTCCTATTGGAACAATATACGTAGGATATTTCTAGATTCCCAATGTCCTAATTACTCTAGGAGTTTCCATCAATGTGATGAAAACATATACTTTGTCAAAGTTATCACTTCTAGAACTTCACCAACATTTATAGTTTTGTAAATGGTAGAACAATATGTGTAAAAACCTAAAGGAGTAATTGAAGATGTCACTATTACTACCAAATCTTGGGATTATGTTGTAGATTTCATGATAATAAAGAACCAAAATATTGATACCTTATAATCCTAAAACAACCTTTTTATCCACATTTTTGCCCTTATTGACTACAAAAAGGGAATATGGTGATCACTAATAATCAATATTCAAAGAAATTGTCATTATACCCTACTGCTAAACCATTTTCCATAGATAAAAAACAATGGTCTAAAGATGATTATGATGATTAAGAAGACATCATATCTTCTCTTTCCATTGTCATAATTCAAGAAAACTTAGACCAAATTCAATATGGTGACCATGATCCTTGTTCTAGAAATAATAAAATTTCTACACCTCGAGTCTTGTGATAAATTAAATATGAGTCCCGTACTCAATTTATATGTTAGATTTTGTCACATTCCTACACTTTGTAGCTCACGAAATACAAGATAATTTCATGGATTAAGATAACCAACCTATCGTGTGTCATTTTGTAAAAATATAAATCTTACAGAATTGATCTTTCATAACATAACTTCGTTCATAGGTTGCGCTACCACACAAGTGTCCATTAAATGTGCTATTAAGAGAATATCCTATCATATATTTTTTCACCTTGATACAAAATAATCACATATTCTCCCAAGAAATAAATTGATGATTAATTGTTGGATGACTTATTAGGAGGAGAATACCTTATTTAAACTATTATGCTCTCATACCCAATATTTTTATTGGGAATATAGTGGCATGAAGGGTATTCATCCCATTATTTTTACACACCACATCTATACCACTAATTCCAGACTAGTAAGGAAACCTCAAAGAATGATAAACCCTGTTTTAAGAGATATTGTGAAAATAAATATTGTGAAACTTTTGAATGTAGGGTTTATTTATCTAATCTCTGATAATCGATGGGTTTCTCCATTAGTTGTAGTGCCTAAAAGAATGGGAAATGGAGGGTTTGTGTGGACTATAGGGAACTAAATAAGGCAACTCATAGGGATTATTTTCCATTACCTTTTATTAACTAGGTATTAGATAATATGTCTAGAAAAAGGTACTTTTCATTCCTTGATGGGTCTAGTGGATATAATCGAATAATAGTTGCACTTGAAGATCAAGACAAAAAACCTTTCACCTTCCTTAGGGAATATTTTTCTATAAGTACTACCTTTTGGTTTATGTAATGCTCCAACCACTTTTCAAATAGTCATAGTGGCAATTTTTTCTGATCTCACCCATGGTTGTGTAGAAATTTACATGGATGATATCCCTTTTTATGAAGAAACATTCCAAGAGGTAGTCAACAATCTGGAAAAGGTTCTTACTCAAGTGAAAATCATCAATTATCCTCAAATAATGAGAAATGTTTGTTTATGATGGAACAAGGTATAGTTTTAGAGCATCATGTCTCAATTGAGGGAATTAAGGTAGACCCATACAAAGTTAATATTATTGTAAAATTCCATCCCCCACAAACCAAACTGTGGTAAGAAGTTTTCTTGGTGATTCAGGTTACTATAGAAGGTTTATCTCATATTTTAGTAAAATTGCTTCTCCATTATTTTCTTTCCTAACTAAGGATTCTGAATTTGAATGGATAGAAACATGTCAACAAGATTTTGATGTTATTAAAGACAAGTTGATAAACACACTAGTGTTAAGGGGTCCTAATTGGAATCTCCCATTCCATATACAAATAAATACCTCTAATGAAGTAGCATATTCTGTCTTGGGAAAAAAAGAGGATGAAGGGAATTTGCATGTAATTTAGTACATTGGTAAAACCTTTCCCATGTTGAAAAAAACTACACAAAAATGAGAAAGAATTTCTAGTAGTAGTATATGTAATCAACATGTTTCGACATTATATTATAGGATATGAAGTAATTTTTATATTTAGTACTGATATAAAATATCTAATGAACAAAATTTTAGTGCATGGTGGATTGTAAGGTGGTTATTGGTGCTGCAGAGTTTAACTTTAAAATAATTGACAAGCTAGTAAAATCCAATGTGGTAGCATATTTTTGTCTAGAATTACCACTTTAGAAGAAAAGAGTAGGTCAAAACAATTAATTAAACAAAGTGTGATGTATACTTGGTTGAATGGAATTATTTTAAAATGTTGACTTGATCATGTTTTACGCACTTGTGTAGCTGAAAATGAAGTGTTTGACATAATTAGAGCATGTCATGATGAACCATCAGGTGGGCATTATTCAGTCCAAAGGACCATTCATAAATTTCTAGGAGCTGGTTATTATTTACCTTCCTTGTTTCACGATGTAAAAAAGTATGTATGGAGGTGTGATCGTTACTAAAGGATGGGGAAACCAATGTTTACATCAGAAATGCCACTTCAGCCAAAGGTAGGCTTGGAACCATTCAAGAAGTGGGGGTTGTATTTCATTGGACCAATGGACCCAACTTCCCAAGGAAAAGAGTACATCCTAGTTTGTACTAACTATGTTACTAAATGGGATGAGGTACAAACAATGCCACATGTAAGAGATGATAAAGTTATAGATTTCCTATATGAGCGTATCTTCCAAAGGTTTGGAGAACCAAGATCCTTTGTGTCATATTAAGGACCACAATTCATGTTAGGTGTAATCAGTTATTTTGTGGAAACATACTAGCTTAGGAATAAGAGGTCATCCCCTATCATCCACAAATCTAATGGCTAGGTATGCTGAACTTTGTCATTTATCATATGTGTTTTCATTGATGTCATGTTACATTGATGGAAAAATATTTTATGTCAAGAGGCATTCATGGCAAAAGGATTAATTGATAAAGTGAGTAATCGAGAAAGATGAAGGTTGATTGGTAGTGTCATCTCACAGAGGCTTCATGATGATCAAGGATAAGTTACAAGGGACTTAATCATCTTTTGTACAAGCCTCAAACATAAGTAGTTATCCACCAAAGTCTTGAAGTAGCTGCCAAGTCTACAGAAGCCGAAAACTCTAGAAGAAGATGCGAGAAGCTTAACAAAGGTCACAGGTAAAGAAATGAATCCGCAAAGAAAAAAGAATATAAAGGATGAGTCGCACATTAGAAATGTAAAACCACAAATGTGAAGGAACAACCATACAAGAAAGGATGAACTGAACAAAAAACCGCAAAAGTATGGGAAATTCAGAGGAATCCGCGAGTAAAAAGAAAAAGCCACGTAAAAAAACTATTGAAGCCGCACATAGAAGAAATATCCGCGGACATGGGAAAAATCCGCGGGAAGGTAGCAGACAAGGAGGAAAGCCATGTAACATTGTAAAAGCTGCGAGAAGTAAAGAAAATCCTTGGATGACTAAAATGCCTCCAAGAAAGGAGAAAATCTGAAGATCAAAGGAAACTTCCACGTTACAAAGAAAAAGTCAAAAGCTAAGGAAATTCACAATTTGAGAAAATATGAACTGGACAAGGCTTGAGGACAATCAAATTTATTTTAACATAGACAAGTGAGAGTTTTTTCTCTAAAATCGATGGTGATTCGATTATATGATGATTGTAGCCAAGTATACAACTTGAGATCCATGAATAATGAAGAAATCTACAAGTCCACTTGTCAACATTTAATACTCTTTGACCTTGTGGAAATGTAGGTGCGCTTTCTACATGTGATTCCTGATTTCAAGGAAAAATTAAATATCAAAGAATAAAATGACTTGCTCATCTTGATCACGTTGGAATATTAGAAAGATGAGAAATCTATTTTTAGGTATTGACACATAAATAATTTTTGGTGAATACATAGAAAAGGTGAAATCAAGCCGAATATAGCAAGAGAAAAATATGGAGTTAGTTGTATTCATTTAATGGACCATATTTTTAGGTGAAAAAGTAGGAAAGGGTGCACGACACTCTAATTGAAGTGATGGAATGGGTCGATGGTCAATAAAGAGATAACTTGAATCCAATTTTTTGTGTTGATAAACAATGAAATAATACATTGGAGCTGAAGGAGTGATATAAGAAAAGGTTTCCCAAGTTAAAAGATGATGCATTGAAGATGAGAGAGCTAAAGAAAGAAAAGAGAAAGGAAGGAGAAGAGTAGACATATGAAGTAAACAAGATATATTAGATGAAAAGAACATCAACTTAGAAGATCGATTAAGCAAGAAGATCCTGAATTAGATGAGAAGAAGAGAGTGAAAGAGAGAAAACAAACATATACATAAAAGTGATCGTAATCTATTGTGTAAAAAATGTTTGTAACTAGATGATCAATTTTTTTTTATGTATAATAAATCTAAGTTGTAGCTTAGTATTTTTAGGGGTTGGAGCCTCATTTTGGGTGGTTTCTGCAAAATATGAATTTTAGCTGATTAAATTAGGGGTTGTTGCTCCTTGAAAGTTGGTGCTTGCTAAAATTAGTGGAGTGAGTGCTCAGAAAATCTTCCAAAGGGGTGTTTGAAGTTGTGGAGTGGGTGCTTCAAAGGTTAAGTGAGTGATCAACCAAAACCATTGTAAGCCTTGGTTTCAAGTGGTTTTTTCTCCCAAAAGGGTTTCTGACTATAAATTTTGTGTTCAACATTTTTCTCTCGAATATATGTTTGAAAAAATGCACATGATATTGTAACTTCTCAAATTTAAGAAATTATTGATTAAGTACAACTAAGGAAATTAATTTTATTCTGCACTGATTCACTCCCCCTCTCAGTTCTTGTGATCTCTAATAATTGGTATTAGAGTGATTTCCTTTGAGTAGAATCTTAACATCTTCAAGGAGATCCTCTTTTCACAAGCATGGCAGAAATCAGGCACAAAGTAGTTTATCACTGTTAAGATCACCTCTCTTCACTAGAAAAATTATGCATTCTAGAGAATAAGGATGAAAACTTATCTGATGTCACTTGGTTTTGATATCTGGGAATGCATTGAGAAAGGATATAATCCTCCACCACGCCAATCACTTATTTAGCGGATAAATCGAATATGAATGCAACTTAAGGGCCATGAATGCCATCGTATGCGACCTCGACTTGAATGAAATTTGTGAAAGTTATGAATTATGTAACAGAAAAGGAAATTTAGATCAAACTTCAAAGTATTTATGAAGGAGATGAAAAGGTGAAGTTAGCAAAATTGTAGAATTACAGAGCTCAGTTTGAGAATCTGAAGATGAAGGATGATGAGAGCATAGTGACCTACATGCAAAGAATAGATGAAGTAATAAACATGATCATAGGTCTAGGTGAAAAACTAGAAGAATATGTAATAATTCAAAAGGTCCTAAGATCTCTAAATTGTAAATATGATGCAAAGGTTTCAGCTATAGAAGAAGCCAAAGATATGAAGAATCTCACTATGGATGAATTACAGAGCACTCTTTCAACATATGAGATGAGAACTATTGGATCCAAGACCACCAAGAAAGAAGTAGCATTCAAGGTCAAGAAAGAAACCTAGTCCAAACAAGAAGAAGAATAATCAATTTCAAAGGATGAGTTAGATGATGAAAATATTGAAGCAATAGTCATAAGAATACTTGAAAAGAGGTTCAGGTAAGTATAAAGGAAAAATCCCTTTCAAATTCTTTGCATGTGGACAAGTAGGTCATTTTTTTGTTAAATTTCCAAACAAAAATAAAGAAGCTCATTCTGAACATGAAGAGGATAATCATAAAAAAAAAAGAGAAACTGGATATAAAAATAAAAATAACAAGAAGAATTTCTTTAAGAACAAAAGGAACTTCTATTCAAAATAATATTCAAGTGAATCTGATTCAAGCAACCCAGAAGCTCTAAAAATGAAAATGATTAAGATCAGTCTGAATGCTTATTTATGGCCATGGATGCCCCTGAAGAATGTAGCTCAAAAGGAAAGAATATAATTGAATTTGAAGACTCTGATGAAGAAGAAGTTGAAGTAAATATTAAAGTTGAATTAGTATGTTCTCTTGAAGAATTAAAATTGTGCAGAAGAAATAATCAAAAGATGAGATGCACATTAAAAGATTATGAAGAACAAATCTGCATCTTTGAGGAAAGACAATCTCTAAAAGAAGAAGAAGAGGCTAATGAACTCAAAGAGCTTGAAACTCAACTTGAAAATATCTCAAACTCTTACAAATCAAAGGAGGATGAATGCACAAAACTGAACTCATACATAGAGCGAATAAAAGTTGAGTTTGAACAAATGAGCAACAACCGAATTATGTTTGAAAAGATAGAGAAGAGTTCAATTTTTTTACTGGTATATTAAGTGGCCAACGTGATACAAATGATAAGTCTGGAATTGGTTTCAAAGAAGAAAGTACATGAAAGGATCATGCAAGTAATGAAGGAAACAAGACTACATCAACTCCACAAACATCTTCTATTATGAATAAAATGTTCGTGAATCCGCCAAGAGAAGAACTATTACTCCCATAATCACCTATAGAAAACAAAGTGGGAATCAAAGTTTAGGTGAGATGTTAAACTCAAAAATAGAAAACAAGGTTGCAGTTTACATGCAGAAGAGTTCATTATTAAGTTACAGGTACATCAAATCTCATTATTTCTTTATGTTTAAATACTATTAATCATGTGATTGATTTTTTTATTTCATTATACAATCAATACATATCATAAAATCTAAATGTAGAAAGAAGTATACAACTCAGTTATAGAAATTAATTTCATTTATCCATGAAGAAATTTAATGTTTCCCACACAAGCCGTGTGATATAAATTATGAATATGGAAAAAAATATACATGTACATAAAGCTAAAAGACAAAGAGTATAGAATAAACCCATCATTTTCATGGGTTTTCTCTTGGTCTTCATTGCTTCAGTTCCAGCTCCATCTTTATCTTCCACATCATCTATCCCATCAATGTACCTGAAAGGAAAAAATAAAAGACATCAGTCAAAGAGCTCATGGTTTAATCTATATTCTGGTGCTATCATTTTCATGTAAATGAATCATTTAAAGTTAACATGCATAAGGTACATCAAAGATAATGCAAAATTAAGAAAGAAGTATCTTGCATAAGCACATATGATTCCCAAAATCATAACAGAGAAAAATGAAAAGAAAAAGAAATACTATGGAAACAAGAGAGGCTTTAAGCCTATTTATTTTCTAACTAGTTTTCTAAGTGTGTAGGTACATGTAGCAGATGAAAAGAGAATACTAACTATTTTATTTACAATAAAAAAACTACTTTCCAAGAAGTTAAATATTGATGAATACAAAAAGGCATAATAATACTTTGAAATATCCAAATCAAAAGTACCACATTCTGCAAGTTGAATCAAAGAAATGCATTCATCTCATAATGATCAATATTGTCATACTTTTAGTACATACTTGAAGGATAAATACATGAAGATATAGCTTTACAAATATAGGAAATAAAAGTTCATTACTACAGATACAAACATATATGATGCATATAGAAAAGTACGAAAAGAATTCATAATCAAAGTATCAAAAGGAGAAATCATGGCATAGTTAGAGTTTAGGTGTAGTTTCCATCACCTGTAATTGAATATTAAATCTTTAAAAACATCCTATGATATCTCAAAAAGGTAAAGTTTAGTAAAATATCACTTTACAACAATAAAAATAATGCATTAAGGAAGAGTTCAGGTTGTTTTAGAAGTACAATTTCACAATCATACAAATCAAAAGAGATCAAAATTCAAAATTTACAAGACTTCATATGAATATTTCAAGAGTACCTTAAAGCATTGATTATAACAAAAGTATGCTTATGAAATAAAATAATATACATTCATGAAGCATAACCAAGTAGAAAAAGTTTCGGCATATGAGTCAAATAACATCCATCAAAAGAGAGAAGCAAAGACTAGAATCTTCTTGCGGGGATGTGGAACTTCTCCAAGGGAATTGAACTTCAAAATGAGCAACCCAAATATGGGTAGAATTATCAAATGTACACAACCAACACAAATTGACACTGAGAGAGTTCTTACAAGAAACAATAGAGGTCAGCCAACAAGATGAAGTATGAACTTTTCTTCAAGAATTCTAAATAAACCGGTTACTCATATCTCCTAAACAAAAGTGAAATGATAAAGGAACCTACATTGTAAACTATTTAATTATTTTCAAGGTGTTTTGTTTGGAGCATAAAGCAATCAACTATGGAAGTAATTGTCTTTGGTTTGGTCTCATCAAAGCACACATTCTATTTTAAATTAGTAAGCTATAGTTATGTAGATTCGAGTAGAGAATCTTTTAGGTATTCAAAATAGATTGTTCACATTTCCAAGTGTATAAAGTTTGCAAAGACTAAAGTCATTCAGAAAAGGAATCATGTAGAAAAATCACTTTCATCCATATGTGGTTTAGGTGAAACATAAAAAGTTTTAGTGCATCTTGCCCCAAGGAAATACCAAACTTTTAGCTAAAAATAACATGATCCAGTTTAAGGCAGATTTCGACAATCAAATTATGCAAAATAGTGTTTCATGTGAGCAGGGAATTTGAAATTTTTTAACTATTTTCATAACAAGAACAATGATGATGAAGAAATCAAAATCCAGATTGTATTATACAAAAATACCACCAATAAAGAGGCATGGAAGTGAAACACAAGTATTTATCTCAAAAATATACAACCGACATGTTTACAAGACATTAGAGCTAAGTTTGAGGAAACAATGGTTACCAATGATTAGAGCCTTTACCAAATGAAAATGTCTTGAGCTATGAAATTGATGTCAACACATAAGGCAACTGAAAAAATGCAAACTAAGCTCTTAAATCATGAGTTGTTGAATGAAAAAAATAATTGTAAAGATTTCTTCGACAAATGTTTCTAGAATATTTGCAAGTAAATAAACTAGGGTTTTGGAAAGGTGAATCCGTAAAACTCTCACCAAGTTTGAATGAAGAAAAGGCAGCAAACCCAATGAGCTTCGAACATAAAAAGTGCAAACCCCTGTGTGCATAGCCTTTCAAGGTAAAAACACGGTGAAAAATAAATAACTTGGTGCCATGATTAGATGTAGAAATGAGGGGGAAATATAGTTCAAAGCTATTGTTAATAATAGCGCCAATATTTCAAATTTGTTGATTAAGCTACAAAAATAATGGGCTCTATGTAATATAACTAGAGAAACCTTTGAATTTTACTTGTAAGAGTTGGAAACTAGAATAAATGGCCAAATAACTTGTAAAAATAGAGAGATTCGAGCTCATTCATGATGGCCATGGTGATTTTCGATGAGTTTTACCCTTCCGTATATTCCAAAATATAGATTAGCGAGAAATAAATGTCTAGAACCCAACAAAATATAAAAATACGAGCTTAAATTACCTAAATAATCCCACCTTCTCCTACAAACGGTGGTGAATCAAGACAAAACTTACCCATTAAAACATGGAGACCAAGATCTAGGTCTGAATCACAAGGCTTTCAAAAACTCAAAGTACCAATAGATCTCAAAATATAGGTGAAAAATTCAAGCTCAAAGCAATCAAATCTCAATAAATTTCAAAATAATAGTAAGACAAAATAAATGTAAGAAACCAAGGTTTCAACCTTCATAAAGCTTCATTTACTAAGAAGAACTAGAATCTTCTAATGATGGAGACCCAAGAAATAGCACGAAATTATAATGACCCACATTCAAAGTCGGGCTTCTTATAAAGAAAGAGAGAGCCATAAAAGGAAAAAAATAATAGTATTACAACAAAGTAATGACATCTTAAATTAGGTTCATAAATACAAAGAAGATAACTCAGGTCGAGAACCGAGCTAGATGGAAATACTCAATAATGTTTTTTTCTTCATATTTTCAGAGTTCTAGATCTAAAGAGAGTTTGAAAGGGAAGTTAATACAAAGAGATATTACCTTCAACAATGGCATCGAGCAATAATATCTCAAAATGAAGTCTCTCAGCGCAATGCAATGGAAGATCCATCACAAAAAGGAATGAATTAATTGTGCAAAAGCCATGAATACAACTTCATAGAAGAAAAATTTGTAGAGAATCGAACTTAGAGGCCAAAAATGTAAAGTTCGAGCTCACAAAGATTGAAATAATGGTGGCCATAAAAATTATGACAGGATTTTCCACTCGGAGAACATCTAAAAATGACAAAATGATAAGCTCGATGAGACTTTTGATCAATCTAACTCATCACGAGTTAATGATAGATGGATGAAATATCATAAGTACGATCAAACGTTGTAGATCGCAAACCATGAACCCAACTACCTTGTTAGCCAGATTAGAGAATCGATGATCCGAGATCATGCAAGTACTAGAATCGATGACCAATATCCTCTGTAACTTTCAATGTAAAATCAATACTTACTAGAGGTCAAAGAACCAACGAAAGAGGTAAAATGTTACAAGGATTGACATTCCACAGAGTACCGATCACTAACTTCAATGAAAACCCCAAACTTACCATAGAGTCGTATTAACTCTGCCATAGTTCAGAAGGTGCCAATGTGTCAAGCAACAATGAAAACCTACCTCTACCATAGTTAGGTTCAAATCACAGAAAAAACAAAGGGTTGAGTATCATGGCGAAGGGGACCAACCCCATTCAAATAAAATCATTACATTGACCTTGTTTAGAGGTAAAAAACCTAATTAAATGCCACAAATATAATCCAAGGAGCTTGATGACATGGTGAAAAAATACAAAAATGATATTGCATAGAGAGGTCAACATCAGAGCACATGGATCCCTTTTTGAAGTCCTAATTACCTTATTTTTCACAAAATAAAGGTATTATTTTATTACACATGCCTACAGGTGGTCCCCACATTGCAAGTTGAATAATTTTGTGAAGTATTGGAGATCAGATGCATTATTATTTTTCTTGCACAAAAGTATTATTTTTCATATGATCACTACATGACAGAACAAAGATAAAGCCAAGATACCCTTACAAGTGGGTGAATATGCAAGTGCCACATCAGTGATTAAGTATGATTATTTAATCAAAAAAAGAAGAAGTTGCATGTACATTGGAGAAGACTTGCACACCAAGCAAGTGGCTAATATTAGTAAAAATATTCACCCAAGTATATTAATTACTTTAAAAATAGAACAATCAACTACACTTTGACTAGAGTGTATTTTTGTAACTAAGGCTATTAGTGTCTCATTGTAATAAACAAATGTGTATTTTTATTCTATTATTTATTTATGAAAAAGGGGTAAAATTAGCATGCATGCGTGAGTTCATATTGTAGTCTATTTTTGAGAGGGTTCGGGTGAAGTTTTTTTCTATATATTATGTGTAATTGTATGGCACAAGGGGGACATTTGGACATAGGAGTGTTGAAGCATATTTTTACCAGCTTTACATTTGAATAAGAACCAGTTATTGCCTTTCCAATTTTTTGTAGTGGTGTGCATATATTAGCCCGGTATTTCTCCCTGAAAAATTGATCAAAAATGACCCCATGCAGAAGAAATTAAAGAAATGTTTTATCGAATGAACCCACACTTCAAATCCAAGAATGTGTTATAGCAGTGTTCTAATGGGAGGAGCATGATCGGGAAAGGAAGAAAACAATGTCAAAGAAACCAAAGGATCAAAGGAAAAGAAATGGAAAAGGTTCAAAATCTGCGAGATCTATAGATAATTCAGAACGAGCCCAAAATTGGCTAAGTATGGAAGAATCAATAGAAGCCTCCACGTGCCTCATTGGTGCATCTCCAAAGATTAAGCTAAAAAGGTAGATCCAAATGAGAACGGATCTTCCACACATCCCAGCCTAAAAAGGGATAGAGCCAGCTGTTGAAAAGTCTAAACAAGCGGAAGGAAACACATGTTAGCTCGGCGCAATTTCAAGATGGGAGCCCAAGGTGGAGACTCAAACTTGTGCCAACCCTCCACGTGGCCAATGGTCAATAGAGGTAAAATTCAAAAGTGGGCCTAAATTGGTTAAGTATAAGAGTGCAGCAGAAGGTGCCATGTGTCTTAACGACACTCCTTCAAAGGTAAAATATAGGGTGAAAACTTAAATGAGCACGAGGATTCCATGTGTCCAAGGACCAAAAAAGAGAGCGGTCCCAAAATGACTAAGTATAGAGAACCAGCGAAAGCCTCCATGTGTCTCATTGGTGTGATTTCAAATGGAAAGTCGTGAGGTAGTCCTCAAGTGAGCGTAGATTGCCACATGTCCCGTTGTTGCAAATCAAGCGGCAAGACTCTGGATGCAAATCGTTTCTAAGTTGATGTTTTAGACATCCCAAGTGTGATTGCACAACATCAAACCTCTCTCCAAGTGTGGGACCTGTAAATGAGAGAGGAATCTCCAAATTAGAGGTCGGGTTCCTCAAACTGTGATTGAATCCTAATCCTACTCTAAATTCCAAGGAGACAGAGATAGAAAGTGCAAAAATTGAAACTAAACTAATAGGTGATACACCAAAGGAGTGGTGAACACTTCTTGTTCATGAAAATTGACACAATTTCATAAAATGCAACATGAAACATCATACACAGGCTGATAAGATGTAATTAGAGGTCTGAAATGAAGCAAGACAATACAAACAAAGGACTGAAAATTGATCATGAGTGCACTGCTTTGTCATTTTCACTGTCAAAATCCTTGCATTTGCAACATCAAAGAGGCAGAAACTTGTTACAATCATGAAGAAGGTCTGATACTTGCAAAAATCACTTGTTGAAGGTGAAAGAAGAAGCTTGCTATCCAAAAAAATGTTCAACCTCAAAAAATGAGCCAAATCTAGCTTTTACAATGCATGGGTCGAGCCCAGGAGAGAGAAAACATGTAAAAAACATGGGAAGCCATTCCCCATTGAATGAAGATGCATTAAAATAGCATGGGCATCCTTACAGACCCATGCCCTGACATTTTTGCCATCTTTGAAGAAGAATGCGACCCATTTTGCATTAAAACTGGTTGTTGAAACGTCATTTCTGGCCATTACCACGTGCCAGAGGCATTTCTTGATTTTATCTCTCCAAACTCAACCAAAATGCAAAATTGACCCCAGAATCATGTAGATAATTTCACCAGCTTTCCATTGATATAAAGAATGTGAAAATCCAAGCTCTGGATCGAAAGATATGGCGATTTGAAAATTTAGGGCAAAAACAGGCCAAAATCGGATCGGCGGGCAAAAGTTTGAATTTTTACCCATTTGGTCTTTGGAAAAATTTTCAAATTTTCCCGCTCTCCGCCACTCTAGGTGCCACGTGGCGGCTTCCTATTGGCCATGGGCCTCCTAAGGGAAAATTTCCCACAAAAACTCTGTCGAGCCATAACTTGAAAAATATGAGGAGTTAGGAGGAAAACTTTACCTTTCTGGAAAGCTGAGAGAGAGATCTATCCAATGGTGCCATTTTTAGAAAGATTTGAGTGCCTAAAAATAAAAAATGGAGACTGAGGCACAAGAGAGGTAAGAACACAAGGAGTTAGCCACAAAAATGAGCAGGGGCACATTTTGGATAACAATTTTGGCGACTCAGAGGGGTCATCTGCCTGCTAGATGAAGATACCAGTTTCCTGAAGCAGCCCATTGGGCATGGAGTCATAAAATTTTCTATTCGGAACCCCAACTGACTTAGAATGTTGCAAGGAGGAAGATGGAATATCACTTGATGGAAGCAAGGACTGCAAAACATCTCCAGGGACAACAAGCTTGTGCCAAAGCACTTAGGGAAAGCAAAACAACCTACAACAAAACAATGTGCACAAGCACTTGGAGGAATGAAAACCTAAGCTAATATTTACAAGGTGGAGAATTTCCCTTTAGTAGCAATGCTTTAGATAGATTCCATTGACTGGAATCTGTAGTTCTTCACCATCCAATGAAGACAATTGGAAGGCATTGTTGTCCTTACACTTTGTGACCATGTATGGGCCACTCCAAATGGCATCAAATTTTGAATGCCTTCCCGGTTTTGCTCTATCTGCATCCCATTTTAACACTAGATCTCCAACTTGGAAAGATCTACTCTTGGCCTTCCTATCAAAGGTCTTCTTGATCAAAGCTTGATCCTTCTCCATTGCTTGGGATGCCTGATCTCTGATCTCTTGGAGCTCCATCAACTCTGCATATCTCACCTCCATGGGCCCAAACTCTAGCAACTCTAACTGCTTCATGAGTTCCAATGTTGGCAACTCAAGTGACATGGGCAAGATTGCCTCTCTTCCATAAACAAGCCTGAATGGAGAGTTACATGTGGATCTCTTGGGAGTTATCCTATCAGCCCATAAGGCTGATTTCAATTTGGTATGCCAAGACCTCTGATTCTCATCAAGAGTCCTCCTAATGATCCTCAACAAGTTCTTGTTTGTAGATTCAGCCTGGCCATTACCCTGAGGGTAGTAGTTTGATGAAGTACTTAGGTAGATCCCATTCTTGACAGCCCACTCAGTCACCTTGGATCTAATGAATGCTAATGCATTATCTGAGATTATTGTAGCAGGTATGCCAAATCTGGTTACTATCCCCTCATAGAAGTCTAAGATGCTAGACTCATTTGCTTCCTTGAGTGCTACTGCTTCAGTCCACTTGGTGAAGTAGTCTGTGGCTGTCAAAATCCACTTATGCCCTTGGCTTGAATTGGGATTAATGACTCCAATGAAGTCCAAACCCCATTGCATGAATGGCTGGTCAACTGAAATTGGATGCAATGGAAGGGCAGCAAGCCTCTCTTTACCTGTGAAGAATGCACAATTCTTGCACCTTTTGATCCATGCAAAGCAATCACTGAAAATCTTGGGCCAATAATAACCAGCCTTCATGATTTTTAGAGTTGTCACTCTTGGTGCAAAATGACCACCAGCTGGTCCACCATGGAACTCTTCCAACACCCTATGAATCTGATTTGTGCTAATGCATCTCAGCAGCACTCCATTCACATCTTTCTTGAACAAAACACCGTCTACTATGGCATATGGGACAACCTGCAATCTGAAGTGTCTTCTTTGGGTTTTGTTCATCTCTGGAGGGCATAGGCCATGCTTAGGAAGTGCATTATACCTTGGGTCCAGCAAGGAGTGGGGACAACATTATCCTCTTCTTGAGTGCTACCTTGCACATGGCTGTCTTGAACTGTCAAAACAGCCTCTTCTTTATTGCATACTCCTTTTTGCTTGCCCAGAATCAGCTGCTCACACAATCCTTTTCCTCTTACCAGCTTGGTGACCTTGATCTCAATGTCATACTCCATGACACGAGTGATCCAACCTGCCCTTTTCTCATTCAAATCCTTGTTGAGGAGGAAGTCCTTTACTCCCATGAGAGACCAACAACTGAACCTTGTTGTTTGAGACTAGATGCTTGAATTTCTTCAAGCTTCTGATTACTGCAAGTACATGCTTCTCAATAAAATAATATCTCACCTCATAGTCATCTAGGCTTTGGCTGAAGAAAGCAATTGGCTGCTCATCATTGTCCTTGTTCTGCTGTACCAAAATGGCAGAAATGGTATCATTACCCCCAAATGCATAGAGGATGAAATCCTTGGAGAAGTCCGGGTTGATGAGAGTTGGTGCTTGAGAGATGGCTTCTTTGATTGCTTCAAAACTCTCCTTGCCTTCTGCTGTCCATTTGAAAGCCATGCTTTTCTTCAACATCTTGGTGATAGGTTTGACAAGGGCTGCAAAATCTGGGACAAACCTCCGAACAAAATTTATTCTCCCCAAGAAACTCTGAAGTGCCTTCTTGTGGCTTGGCAATGGTAGTGCTCTTATGGCTTCAACTCTCTCTGGATCAATTGCTAATCCTTCTTTGGAGACAATATGGCCAAGGAGCTTTCCTTCATGTGCTAGGAAGATACACTTCTTAGGATTCAAAGACACTCCAAATCTCCTGCACCTTTGGAAGACTTGTCTCAAATGAGAGAGGTGGTCTGCTGCATTCTTTGAAAAAATAGTGATATCATCAAGATATATCAGCACCATGTTGTTAATCAAACCTTTGAATGCCATGTCCATTGCTCTTTGGAAGGTAGCTCCAGCGTTGGACAGCCCAAATGGCATTTTCCTGTATGCATAAGTTCCCCATTTGGTTGTGAAGGCTGTCTTGAACTGATCTTCTTCCTTCACCATAATCTAATTGTACCCTGAGTAGCCATCAAGCAATGAAAACCTTTCGGAGCCAGCAACAACTTGTAAAATCTGCTCCATAGAAGGAAGTGGGTAATGGTCCTTGAGAGATGCTCTATTCAAATCTCTGAAATCAACGCACAATCTGATCTCTCCACTCTTCTTTCTGACTGGAACTAAGTTGGCAACCCAACTAGAATGCTTGATTGGGAATATGATTCTTGACTCAATCAACTTGTTCAATTCCTTCCTCATGAGAGGTTCCATGTGTGGATTGATTGGCCTTTGTTTTTGCCTGATGGGCTTAGTATTTGGATCCAACTCAATGGTGTGTTGAGCTAACTTGGGATTGAAACCTTTCAAATCTTCATAGCTCCAAGCAAACACATCAAGGAACTCTTGACACAGCTATATGAACTCATACCTTTCTTGTTCAGTTGTCATCTTTCCAATTTGCAATGGTTTGTTCTCTTCCACCAAGATGGATATTGAATCTTCTCTCTTGACTTGAATGTTTGCTTTCTCTTTCCTAAACTGATCATTGGGATTGAAAATGGACTCCAAAGTGATAAGTCCCTTGGGCAGCTTGTTAGTTCTCAGCTGTACCACTTGGTCACCATCTTTGTTGTTCCAATTTTCTGATTTTTAGCTGAGAACTCAACTTCTTCTTGTAAGAAATGGATGATTTGCTGGTCATTCTCAAACACTTGCCAACTTACATTGTTATCCGGCATTGAAGGCCTCACAATCACATGGATGTTTGGTTGTACCTTGTCCTTTTGAATGCTTTCCACAATATCAAAGGCTGCCCCAACTGCTGCAAGCCTGTCAGCAGCTTGGTTTTCTTTTCTAGGAATGGATTTTATGCTAAAGCCCTCAAAATCTTCAATGAGGTCCCACACCCTATTCTTGTAGCACTTGAGCAGATTATTCTTGATAGCATGCTGCCCCTTAACTTGGTTTACAATCAATTCACTTGTCACCAAAGACTTGCAAGTTCTTTATTCCTCTCTTTATTGCCCAATGCATCCCTTGCACCAAGGCTTCATATTCAGCAGTGTTATTGGAGCATGCAAACTGAAATCTAAAAGCTGAATAGTACTTTACTCCTTGAGGTGAAATAAGCATAGCTCCACCTCCTGCACCTTGTCTACTCCTTGATCCATCAAAAATAGCTGCCATACCTCATTGTCATCCTTGTGGTTTGGCTTGGTGATGCTAGGAATGGGCTGATCTTCTTGATGTATGCAATAGACCCCTAGCTCAGATTCTTCTACTTCTTGATAAGGATCAAAAGCATGCACCTTGTTTGCCCATTCATCAAGAGTTAGATCCGGGATGCTTCCAACCTTGGTGTCAGCTTCATCAGTGCTTGGGTGATCTTCTTGATCAAATGCCGAACAGTTGGCATTGATCTGACTTGGAGTGTAGGGCTCAATGTGGAAGTTTGCAATAGGTTCAGACCTGATTGTAGCTTTGGTTCCATACCTCGTTCTGAACAGCATGTGTGACCAATCAGCAGACAAATATCCTCCAATCTTGGCTGTGAAATCTCTTGACAAACATAGGGCAAAGAGTGGTGGAAGGTCTATAACTGATACATCTTGTAAAACAACAACATTTGGACATGCATGCAAGGTAAGACTCAAGTTTCTAATCACCCCAACTATTATTCTTTTGTCCCATCCATTGCTACCCCTTTGGATATGGTTTCATATTGAAGTCCTAGCTGATCAGCTATTTGCTTGGGCATCACTGAGCTACTTGCCCCGGAATCAATCATGCAATTGTGCACCAATTGGTTTCCAATGATTAATGAGACATAAAAAGGAGGGGCTTCAACATTTTACCTTGTTGTCCTCCATGATTCCCTTCAGGCTGGGCAGCATTTGTGAGCACCTTCTCTTGCATTTGGACTTGTTGATTCGAAGTTGGCCAGTCCTTCATGGCAGCTTGTAGCAAATCTCTCTGGCTTGGGATAGATAGGGATTCCCACATTGATATATTTACATTTGTCTTCTTCATCTGATCAATGATACTAAATGGTGATGAAGGATCTCTTTGCTGTCCCTTGGTTTGCATATTCATCCCTTGCATGTGGGAAGCAACAACTGGTATTTGAGTTGGTCTAGGAGTGTTCTTGGCTGCCCTTGTGCATTTACAACTAGATTTTGTTTGCCAACCATTTGTGGAGCCATAAAAGGTTGTGGATTGGTTGGAGCTAATGGTTGTTCTTCACCCAAATTCCTTCTTTTTGACCTTGTGTTGGCTACAACACCTTGAGAGACTATTTGATTTATGCCACAAAAATCCTCTGCTGCCCGGTTCACAAGTGTGGTGTCATTTGGAGCTGATTGCTTTCTTTGGAATGTTTCTTGTTGTTGGTTGTTTCCTTGACTGCCCTCACCCTCCACACCAGTAGTTGTCACCATTAATGCTTGATTCAAGGCACCGTTGAAGCACATAGATTGGTTGTGAGGTTCATTGCATGGAAAACACCAATCATACTCCTGAGCAACGTTGTTTTGTGTTGGCACCAATGCCTTAGAGGCAGATATAGCATTTGGATTATAGGGCTGAAATGGTCTATTGGCAGGAGGCCTTGCTTGATTTAGATTTGCAGCTGGATTGGGTGGTCTATGAGGTTGATATGGCTGCCTGTTAGGCTGAGCTTGAGGCTGGAAGGAAGGTCTAAAACTTTGGGCTTGTTGCCTCTTGAGAGTAACCAGCTCATTACCTAAATTTTGCAATTGCTTCATGACTTCTTGAAGCTCATTTGGGGCACTTGGAGATGAAGTAGAAGCTTCATTTGAACTCTGATTTCTAGGAGTGGGAGAAGGAGCCAAATTAGGTGCTTGATTAGTGTTTGGGCTCTCTAAACTTGGAAACAATGGCATGGGAGGTCTAGGGGCTAGTTTGCCAGCTTGGATCAAACAATTTTCAGCCCTAATGGCAATGCTATAAGCCATAGGGATAGTTATGCCTCCCATGGACTGAATCAACATAGAAATATCAGAATTTAGAGCTTTGAGATAGTAAAGAAAAGCACCTTCTTTGTTGCTGTTGCTTGACTGCCACTGGAATTCTCTCCCAAGTCCTTTGAAATCTGAAATTAAAATCAATCAGCTGCTCATTGGGAGCTCTTTTGATAGTTGTCAGCTGCTCCAAAAGGGACAAGTTGTCTCCCTTTTCCCCAAACTACTCATGGAGGGCTATACATAGCTGATTCCAATTTTGAATAGAACCTGAGGCAAGACTCCTGAACCATTGCAAAGCTTTCCCTTTGAATGAAGATGCCAGCAGTTTGACAGCAACTTGCATCTCATTGATCTCATGGATTGCACAAATGTTAGCAATATCCTTAACATGATCACCAGGTGAGGTCTGATTTTCTCCAGTGAAGTATGGAATGTTCTTCAATGCTGCAACTGGGATTGGATTTTGTGCATTGAGAGCAAGTGGGCTGCTGCCAGTGAAATTGACATAGGGGTTGTTTTGTGCCATTCTAATTGGTCTTAGAACCCTTGTTGACTGAATGAAAGGCCTACCAGGTGGAGGAGTTGAGAGAGTTCTGTTTGGTGGAGATGGAGACCTTTGGATTCTCCTCCCACTTTGCCTTATTCTTGGAGATAACTACAGATATTCAAACAACACCTCTTCCTCTCCAGCTCTTGACCTTGTGTTGATTCTTCTCATGAGTTTTCAGGTCTGCACTGCTAAAACCAGCTGATTCTTCCCCTTGGAGTCACCAATGTGTGCAATTTATAGCTCTTTTAAGCAAGAAAATTGCAGCAGATGCACATCAACTTTTTTGCAATGAAAATGAGACCTCTAAGGTCCCACCGGGCGTGCCAAAACTGTTGTTGCAAATCAGCAGCACCCCTGGATGCAAATCAGGTTTCTAAGTTGATGTTTCAGGCATCCAGTGTGATTGCACAACATTGAAACCTCTCTCCAAGTGTGGGACTTGTAAAATGAGAGAGGAATCTCCAGATTAGAGGCTGGTTCCTCAAACTCCTCTGATCAGATCTATTATTTGCACAATTGCAAAGGTTTGAATCCTAATCCTACTCTAAATTCCAAGGAGACAGAGATAGAAAGTGCAAAAATTGAAACTAAACTAATAGGTGATACACCAAAGGAGTGGTGAACACTTCTTGTTCATGAAAATTGACACAATTTCATAAAATGCAACATGAAACATCATACACAGGCTGATAAGATGTAATTAAGTGCGAAATGAAGCAAGACAATACAAACAAAGGACTGAAAATTGATCACAGAGTTTGCATTGTCATTTTCACTGTCAAAATCCTTGCATTTGCAACATCAAAGAGGTAGAAACCTGTTACAATCATGAAGAAGGTCTGATACTTGCAAAAATCACTTGTTGAAGGTGAAAGAAGAAGCTTGCTATCCAAAAAAATGTTCAACCTCAAAAAATGAGCCAAATCTAGCTTTTACAATGCATGGGTCGAGCCCAGGAGAGAGAAAACATGTAAAAAATGTGGAAGCCATTCCCCATTGAATGAAGATGCATTAAAATAGCATGGGCATCCTTACAGACCCATGCCCTGACATTTTTGGCCATGCTGAAGAAGAATGCGACCCATTTTGCATTAAAACTGGTTGTTGAAACGTCATTTCTGGCCATTACCACGTGCCAGAGGTGTTTCTTGATTTTCTCTCTCCAAACTCAACCAAAATGAAAAATTGACCTTAGAATCATGTAGATAATTTCACCAGATTTCCATTGATATAAAGAACGTGAAAATTCGAGCTCTGGATCGAAAGATATGGCGATTTGAAAATTTAGGGCAAAAACAGGCCAAAATCGGATCGGCGGGCAAAAGTTTGAATTTTTACCCATTTGGTCTTTGGAAAAAATTTTCAAATTTTCCCCATGCTCCACCACTCCAGGTGCCACGTGGCGGCTTCCTATTGGGCCGCGGGCCTCTGAGAGAAAAAAACTTTCCCACAAAAACTCCCCAGCCATAGAAATTGAAAAATATGAGGAGTTAGGAGGAAAACTTTACCTTTTGGATAACATGGAGAGGGAGAGAGAGCTCTATCAAATGGTGCCATTTTTAGAAATATTTGAGTGCCTAAAAATAAAAAATGGAGGAAGCCACCACATGTCTATCCGGCACAAGAGCACAAGGTAAGAGAAAAATACCAAGGAACCTAATTTCTTTAATTACAAGATTATATTTTATTTGATTCGATTTTTGAAATTCTTCTTCTTCTAGCATGCCAAATGGGAAAATCTTCCGGACATAGGGAACTTTAATTACATCGATTTGATGTTTGTAGGTAGATTTAAGAGGGTAGGTAATTGATTGATGGTGGTTGAGCTTTCAAATCAGGATTCAATGCATATCTCAAGGTGGTTGAAGCAAGATTCAAATTCTTCCCTCCTCTCTCTCGTTCTTCCTATATATTGTAATGAAGGGGCATATTCAAAGGGTTGGTCATTGTTTCTCCTCTTCCCCCCTCTCTATTTCTTCCTTAGGGTAGAATGTGGAGTCTAAGCCTCCTCCCATGGCTCTATAATGGCATTTTCTTGCCTCTTTCCCACTAATGATGTACCGTGTAACATTTTGGAGCAATAAAATCTGTTTCGTGATGTATCTGTCCATCCTTGGCTTATTTTGTTCTCTTCTTACCTCTCATCATTGCATGGTATACTTGTGCACACTTTGATGCTTGTTGCAGGTTCTCGGAGCTATTCTTAATGGGTTTTGAAGTGGTGTTCCATGTTAAATCTATCTCTAGTCCATGGTGCATTCTGTCCACCCTCTCCTCTTCTCACCTCTCTCCACTTCAGGAAGTCAGATGTGTGATCCAACCACTTGATTTTTTTGTGTATCACCCCTTAGTGTAGGATCTTTCACCCTATCTCTCTCTCTACCCCTTGGAATGGTTAGATTAGGATAGAATAGGTTCTACTTGTATTAGAGTAGCTTGTGGTAGGTAGATTAGGAAGTAAGAACCGGATTTCTCCGGAGGTCCATCTCAAGTTTTACAAGTTCCACAGCTTGAGAGACGGTCCCATGTTATGCAATCAAAATGAATGCCCAAATTCACAACCTGGCCATTCGGGGTGTTGTGATTCCACACTAACCATTTTGGAATGCCCAGTGGGAGACTCGAGGTTAGATTTTTTCTCATCTTTCCAAGGTGTCTCATTACATAAAAATTCATAAGTCACCGTGAGACCACAATAATAATTTTGGCACGATCGGTGGGACAGTGTGAATCACCTTACCACTTCATCTTAATAGGTTGGTGTGTTCCTGTTAAGGTTCATCCTTTTAAGGCATATGCAAGCACATCTGATGACTCCATCTGGTCAACAACCCCATCTCTAAAGTTGTAGACCTTTTCCATCCATTTCCACCCATCTTCATTCACTTTTCTTTTGATATCTCCTATTTTTATTCCATTTCATGAAGTTTTGCAATCATGAATTCATTCCCTTCATGGAATTCACACCTAAAGTGGTGTAATTCACCTCCAATGCATTTCCCAACTCCTCTAGATTAGCATTATAATCAGATCCAGGACCATTATGCTTACCCATATGAGTAGGGTCAAAGTTAGTTTGGCAATGGAGCTTATCAAGAACAAGGGGATGCATACAATGGTGACAACTATGTGGAGAATGCTGGTTTTTTGGAGAAGATTCAAAGAATGGAGGCTAGCATGGTGCGATCTAGGGGTAAAACATAGATGTAGGAATTTAGGATTGGTTTCAGGACACCTTGTCCATGAGCAGGCCCTTTTCCAAGACATTACATCCATTAGGAGAAGATTGAATTCATGGTTGAAATGCTACCTCAACTTGAATAGTGGATTAAGGAGATTGAGGCCTATGAGCTGGGCACAAGAAAACCTTGTCAATGGGTAAGTCCACCATCTCCTAGCTCTTTATTTTCTCTTTCTCAAACTTTGTCATTTCAACAAGATAAAGAGTCAAGCCCCTCATCTTACCCCAAGTGTTAATTTCTTTTCTTCGTCTCTTGATCTCCCATCCCACCTTAGTTCCTCTACCCTTTCCCCTTCCAAAAACAAGAAGTTCCACCTCCCTTCCCAACAAAAATAATTTCAAATCTAGTTAAACCCCAACCTACCACTCCTCTTGCTTTCCCAAGTCCATGTTGGAAAGAGACAAGAATCCAGTCAAGGAGAACACCAAGAAGGGGAGACAAAAGTGAAGAAATGACAGAAAAAATGAAGAGTTGGGCTGCCAGATTTGAGTTTACAAAGATCCCCTTGATGGTTAAGCCAACAAAGGAGGTAAAGGTTGAAGAGCCAAAGGTGGCCGAGGCTGAGTTTGTAGCAGAGGAGGAGGACCATATAGTTTCTCCGAGGCTCTAAGTTTGGAGCAGGCTACTGAAAGAACCTTTAATTCTTCCTCCCACTTCATCCCCTTTAATCTCTAATGTTTAAGAGGAGTTTTAGCTTTCAAACTTCATGTTGAGGATGAAGGGAACCATTGTGAGCAAGTTATAGATCAGGAGTACACCATGGAAGAGGTCGAGCACATGCAAAAGAAAACAAGGAGACAAATTATCTTTCTAACTTAGAGAGATTGCTTTGATGGAGAGGAGCCCATAGAGATCACATCATTTTCTCCTCCATCATCCACCTTCCAAGCATATGAACTGTTGCCATAAAGCGAGAGAATTCAATAACAACAACCTATGTCTCACAACATCCTCTAGAACCAAGGTTGGAAGATATGAGTCTTCCATCTTCTTAACAGAGAAAGAAGAGAAAAGGAAAGATGATTCCATCATCCCTCTCACACCATCCATCCAATAAGGTCCATAAAATAATCCATTTTTGGAGTTGAATTTCAAAGAAAAGGGCACATTCAAAGGATCAAACCATGCCCAATCAGTGTACTTGGCTTCATTGGAGCTAAAAGAGAAGCCAAAACTAGTCATGCCCACTTAAGGGCATGAGGAAGAGTTTTAATCACAAAGGGTCACCATCAACACCTCTAGAGTCCAATAAAAATCAACTTGAGGATGTATTTTTGGTTGTTGTTGATAACTTGATGATTTGGGTGGAGGAGGAACTTACACTTAGTTTTTCACTCATACAGATAGCCATATTCAATGTCAAATCATTTGCATGGCTGCCGCTTTTGAGAAAGGTAAGCTACTTCTCCCTTCCTTAGCAGAAGCTTTGTTTAGCCTCTTTCTCTCTAGTTAGTATAGGAGTAGGAGTAGATTTTGTTTTCAACAAAAGAAATGCTTGTGCACACTCTACATGTCTCATTTGAGGCATGTATGATCTTGTCTTTATACATAAATTTTGTTCATATTGCTCCGGAGGTACATGAGGCCAGGCCCTTCAGTATTCATGGCAGAAAGACCCATAACTTTTTAAAATAGTCCATTTCAGCTAAAAAGCATGCGATGAAACAAATATAGAGCAACTAAAAATGGGTTTCGAGGTAGTCCATTTCCAAGGTAGGTTCAGGGTCACCAAGTGTAAATGGTCGGGCTCGAAGAACAGACATGATTAGTATTAGACTATCATTCTTGACTCCATGCCCAATGGATGCTTCAAGGCCACTGGTCTCTTCATCTAGCAGGAAGATGTCCCCATGAGTCACCAAATTGTTATCCCAATTTTTCCCCCAAAAAATTTGATCAAACACGACCCCATGCAGGAAGAAATTCAAGAAATGTTTCCTCGAATGAACCCATACTTCAAATCCAATGAACACGTTACCGGAAGGTTCTAGTATGGAGGAGAATGATCGGAGAAGGAAGAAAAAAATGTCAAAGAAACCAGAGGCTCAAAGGAAAAGAAACGGAAAAGGTTTAAATTCTTCAGGGCTTTGCAAATAATTCAGAATGAGCCCCAAAATTCGATAAGTGTGGAAGAATCAACGGAAGTCTCCACGGGCCTCATTGGAACATCTCCAAATATTAAGCTAAAAGGGTAGATCTCAATGAGTGCGGAGCTTCCATGTGTCCGAAGCCCCAAAAGGGATAGAGCCACCCATTGAAAAGTTCAAACAAGTGGAAAGAAACACGTGTGAGCTCGGTGTAATTTCAAGATGGGTGCTTAAGGAGGAGACTTAAAATTGCACCAGCCCTCCACATGGCCAATGATCAATAGAGGTCAAATTAAAAAGCGGACCTAAATTGGTTACGTATAAGAGTGCAGGTGGAAGGAACCACGTGTATTAATGACACTTCTTCAAAGGTAAAATATAAGGTAGAGACTCAAATGAGAGTGAGGCTTCCACATGTCCAAGGACAAAAAAAGGAGAGTGGGCCCAAAACGACTAAGTATAGAGAACCAGTGGAATCATCCACGTGTCTCATTGGTGTGATTTCAAAAGGAAAGTCTGGAGGCAGTCCCCAAATGAGCACGAGCTCACCATGTGTCCTCCAAAAAAAAACAGTCGGGGGGATTAAATAGTCAAAGTAGAGGTAGGGCAGTGGAGGGAGCCAAGTGTCAACATGGTGCTACTTCAAAAGTAAATTTGGGGTGGGTTTCCAAACAAGTGCCAAGCCTCCACGTGTCTAGGGTCAAACTTTTGGCCCCACCAAGCAAAGAGACTTAGGAAAAATACAAAGAAGCCTAAGGAGCTCACGGAATCCACCATGTGTCATCCGAGGTGATTTCAAGAGCATAAGGAAGGAGTCGAATCTCCAAGATGCGTGAGGATTCCACGTGGACCTAGTGGAAATAGACTCTTTAAATATTGTGCACCCGTGACCCTAATCTTTAGATGGCCATATCTTTTGACTGGAAACTCAGATTTGGGTGGGAGAATTTTTTTTTGAAAATTATCTTGATACCCTATGCACCATGGAAACATAAAATATCATTCTTAATAAGATTTAGTGGGTTAAAAATATGAAAACATCTTCTAATCCATTAATACAGAATTCGATTTCTTCAACTACTAGATTAGATTTTATTTGATCTGTCGTTCTTCTTCCTTAGCACACCAAGAAGACATAGGGAACCAGAATTGATAGATTGTAGGTGGATTTGAGAGGGGAATTGATTGATGGTGGTTGAGATTTCAAATCAAGATTCAATGTATATCTCAAGGTGGTTGAAGTAGGATTCAAACTCTTTCCACCTCTCTCTCTTATTCTTCCTATATATTGTAATGAAGGGGCATATTCAAAGGGTTGGTTATTGTTTCTCCTCTACCCCCCTCTCTCTTTCTTCCTTAGGGTAGAACGTGGAGTCTAAGCCTCCTCCCATGGATCTGTAATGGTGTTTTCTTGCCTCTTTCCCACTGATGATGTACTGTGTAACATTTTGGAGTAATAAAATCTGTTTCGTGATGCATCTATCCATCCTTGGCTTATTTTGTTGTCTCTTCTTACCTCTCATTGTTATAGGGTATAATGTAAACAATCTATGTTTGTTGCAAGTTCTAGGAGCTGTGCTTAATGGGTTTTGAAGTGGTGTTCTATGTGAAATCTATCTCTGGTCCATCGTGCATTCTATCCACCCTCTCCTCTACTCACCTCTCTCCACTTCAGGTAGTGAGATATGTGATCCAATCATTTCCTTTTCTGGTGTATCACTGTTTAGTTTAGGCTATTTCACCCTCTCTCTCTCTCTCTCTCTCTCTCTCTCTCTCTGTCCCCTTGGAATGGTTAGATTAGGATAGAATAGGTTCTTCCTGCACTAGAGTAGCTTGTGGCAAGTAGATTAGGAAGTAAGAACCGGATTTTTTCGGAGGTCCATCTCAAGTTTTGCACATCCCACAACTTGAGAAATGGTCCCATGTTGTGCATTCACACCAAATGCCCCATTTCAAAACCAAGCCATTCGGGGTGATGTGATTTTGTACTAACAAGTTTTGCACCCGGTGGGAAAATGAGGTTAGATTTTTCTCATCTTTCCAAGGTGTCTCATTACACAACAAATCATAAGCCACCATGCGACCACACTAATAGTTTTGGCATGCCCAATGGGACAGGTCTGAAGCACCTTACCACTTCATCTTAGCAAGTTGGTGTGTTCCTATTAAGGTTCATCCTTTTGAGGCATATGTAAGCACATCTAGTGACTCCATCTGGTCAACACCCCATCTCTGAAGTTATAGACCTTTTCCATCCATTTCCACCCATCTTCATTCACTTTTCTTTCCATATCTCCCATTTTTCTTCCATTTCATGAAGTTGTGCAATCATGACTTCATTCCCTTCATGGAATTCACACCTACAATAGTGCAGTTCACCTCTAATGCATTTCCCAACTCCTCTAGATCAACATTATAATTAGATCCAAGACCATTATGCTTACCCATATGAGCAGGGTCAAAGTTAGTTTGGCCATGGAGCTTATCAAGAACAAGGGGACACATACAATGGTGACAACTATGTGGAGAATGTTGGTTTTTTGGAGAATATTCAAAGAATGGAGGCTAGCATGGTGTAATCTAGGGGTACAACATAGATGAAGGCATTCAAGATTGGTTTCAAGACACCTTGTCCATGGGGAGGCCCTTTTCCAAGACATTACAACCCTTAGGAGAAGATTGACTTCATGGTTGAAATGTTACCTCAACTTACACAGTGGATTGAGGAGATTGAGGCCTATGAGCTAGACACAAGACAACCTTGTCAATGGGTAAGTCCACCACCTCCTAGCTCTTCATTTTCTCTTTCTCAAACTTTATCATTTCAGCATGATCAAGAGTCAAGCCCCTCATCTTCTCACCCATTTTTAATTTCTTTTCTCCATCTCTTGATCTCCCATCCCACCTTATTTCCTCTACCCTTTTCCCTTCCAAATAGTCATCCCCTCTAAACAAACAAGAAGTTCCACCTCCCTCCCCACCACAAACAATTGCAAATCTGGTTGAACCCCAACCTGCACTCCTCTTGCTTTCCCAAGTCCATGTTGGGAAGAGACTCAAGAATCCAATCAAGGAGAATAGCAAGAAGGGAGCCCAACAGAGAAGAAATGATAGAAAATATGAAGAGTTTGGGCTGCCGGTTTTTGGAGTTTACAAAGATCCCCTTGATGGTTAAGCCAACAGAGGAGGTAAAGGTTGAAGAGCTAGTTGTGGGCGAGGATAAGTTTGCAAAGAGAGGAGGAGGACCATACAGTTTCAGAGGCTCCAAGTGTGGAGCAGGCTACAAAAGAACCTTCGGTTCTTCCTCCCACTTCATCCCCTTTAATCTCTAATGTTTAAGAGGAGTTTGAGCTTTGAAAATTCATGTTAGAGGATGAAGGGAACAATGGTGATCATGTTGTAGATCGGGACACCATGGAAGAGGTTGAGCACATCCAATAAGGAGACTTATTATCTATCGACTTTGGAGGATTGATTTGATGGAGAGGAGCCCATGGAGATCACATCATTTTCTCCTCCATTATCCACCTTCCAAGCATATGAGCCTACTGCCATAAAGGAGAGCATTCAAGAACAACAACCTATGTATCACAACATCCCTCTGGAACTAAGGTTAGAAGATATGATTCTTTCATTTTATTCATAGGAGAAGGAAGAGAAAAGCCAAGAGGATGTCATCATCCCTCTCAAACCATCCATCCAAGAAGGTCCACAAAAAGACTCCATTTTTGGAGTTAAATTTCAGAGAAAAGGTCACATTCAAAGGATCAGACCTTGCCCAATCAGGTACTTGGCTTCATTGGAGCCAAAAGAGAAGCCAAAAATAGTCATGCCCACTTAAGGGCATGAGGAAGAGTTTTAAATCACAAAGGGTCACCATCAACACCTCCAGGAGTCCAATAAAAATCAACTTGAGGATGTATTTTTGGTTGTTATAGATAACTTGATGATTTGGGTGGAGGACCGACTTACACTCAGTTTTTCACTCATACAAATAGCCATATTCAATGTCAAATCATTTGCATGGCTGCCCCTTTTGAGAAAGGGAAGCTACTTCTCCTTCCTATAGCAGGCTTTGTTTAACCTCTTTCTCTCTAGTTAGTATAGGAGTAGGAGTAGATTTTGTTTTCAACAAAAGAAGTGCTTGTGCACACTCTACATGTCTCATTTGAGGCATGTATGATTTTTTTCTTTGTACATAAGTTTTGTTCGTATTTCTTCGGAGGTACATGAGGCCGGCTCTTCAAGATTCATGGTAGAAAGACCCATATCTTTACGTAATAGTTTCCAAAAAAATGAAACAAATATAGAGCAACTAAAAATGGGTTTTGAGGTAGTCTATTTCATGAAGGCAAGTTCGCCTTGTCACTTGAAGTGCAAATGGTCGGGCTCGCAGATCAGAGACAAGATCAATATCAAGCTATCATTATTGAATCCATGCCTAATGGATGCTTCAAGGCCACTTGTCTCTTCATCTAGAAGGAAGATGTCCCCATGAGTCACCAAATTGTTATCTTAATTTTCCCCCCTAGAAAAATTGATCAAAAACAACCTCATGCAGGAAGAAATTCAAGAAATGTTTCTATCGAACGAACCCACACTTCAAATCCAATGAACATATTACATGCAGGTTCTAGTATGGAGGAGCATGATCGGGGAAGGAATAAAACAATGTCAAAGAAAATGGAGGCTCAAAGGAAAAGAAACAGAAAAGGTTCAAAGTCTTCGGGATTTGCAAATAATTCAAAATGAGCCCCAAAATTGGCTAAGGATGGAAGAATCAGTAGAAGCCTTCATGTGCCTCATTGGCACATCTCCAAAGATTAAGCTAAAAAAGGAAGATCCAAATGTGTACGGAGCTTCCACACGTCCCAAGCCTAAAAAGGGATAGAGTTGACTGTTGAAAATTTCAAACAAGTGAAAGGAAACACATGTCAGCTCAATGTAATTTCAAGATGGGAGCCCAAGAAGGAGACTCAAACTTGCACCATCCCTCCATGTGGCCAATGGTCAATAGAGGTCAAATTCAAAAGTGGGCCTAAATTGGTTAAGTATAAGAGTGCATGTGGAAGGCACCACATGTCTTAATGATGCTCCTTCAAAGGTAAAATACAAGGAAGAGACTTAAATGAGATGTGAGGCTTCCACATGTCCAAGGACCAAAAAAGGAGAGCGGGCCCAAAATGACTAAGTATAGAGAACCAGCAGATTCCTCCACGTGTCTCATTGGCACAATTTCAAAAGGAAAGTCTAGAGGTGGTCCCCAAACAAGCACAGGCTCACCACTTGTCCCAGGTCCAAAAAGGGATAGAGTCGGGGGTTGAATAGTTAATGGAGAGGCAAGCCAGCGGAGGGAGCCAAGTGTTAGCACATAGCCTACGTCAAAAGTAAAATTTGGGGTGGGTTTCCAAACAAGCACCAATCCTCCACATGTCCAGGTGGTAATAAATTTGGATCCGCCTAGCAAAGAGACTTTGGAAAAATACAAAAAGCCCAAGGAGCTCGCGAAAGCCACCACGTGTATATCCGGTGTGATTTCAAGAGCATAAGGAAGGATCTGAATCTCCAAGATGTGTGAGGTTGCCACATGGACCCAGTACGGATAGACTCTTTAAACATGGCACGCCCGTGACCCTAATCTTTAGATGGCCATATATTTTTACTAGAAACTCAGATTTGGGTGAGAGAAGACTTTTGGAAATTTCCATACACCCTCTATGCCATGAAACATAAAATATCATTCTTAATAGGATTTAGTGGGGAAAAATGGGAAAACGTCTTCCAGACATTAATACAAAATCTAATTTCTTCAACTACTAGATTAGATTTTATTTGATCCATCGTTCTTCTTCCTTAGCACACCAAGTGCAGACATAGGGAACTAAGAATTGAAAGATTGTTGGGTAGGATTTGAGAGGGTATTGATTGATGGTGGTTGAGATTTCAAAGTAGGATGTAATGCATATCTCAAGGTGGTTGAAGCAGGATTCAAATTCTTCCCTCCTCTCTCTTGTTCTTCTTATATATTGTAATGAAGGGGCATATTCAAAGGGTTGGTCATTATTTCTCCTTTACCCACCTCTCTCTTTCTTCCTTAGGGTAGAATGTGGAGTATAAGCCTCCTCCTATGGCTCTGTAATGGTGTTTTTTTACCTCTTTCCCACTGATGATGTACCATGTAACATTTTGGAGTAATAAAATATGTTTCATGATGCATCTATCCATCCTTGGCTTATTTTGTTGTCTCTTCTTACCTCTCATCATTACAGGGTATACTGTGCATACTCTGATGTTTGTTGTAAGGTTAAGGGAGCTATGCTTAATGGGTTTTGAAGTGGTGTTTCATGTGAAATCTATCTCTCCGGTCCGTCATGCATTCTCCACCACTCTCTCTTTGCTCACCTCTATCCACTTCAGGTAGTCATATTTGTGATCCAACCACTTCCTTTTCTGGTGTATCACCGCTTAGTGTAGGATCTTTTACCCTCTATCTCTCTCTCTTGTCCCCTTGGAATGGTTAGATTAGGATAGAATAGGTTCTTCCTGCACTGGAGTAGCTTATGGCAGGTAGATTAGGAAGCAAGAATAAACTTTCTCCAGAGGTCCATCTCAAGTTTTGCAAGTCCCATAGCTTGAGATATGGTCCCATGTTGTGCAATCACACTAAATTCCCCACTTCACAACCGAGCCATTCGGGGGTGTTGTGATTCTGCACTAATAACATCTTTCCATTAATTCTTGTGAATGTTAATTCACTAATTAATCATTTTGTCTTACTTTGCAAATCTGGTATTTTCTACATAGTCTTAGTGTCATGTTTAACTTACTGTATTATTTTGATTTATCCCTCAACACATAAGTGTTTTGCCTTAATATTCTACACAAACCATTTTTTTGTCCATCTACAATTTGTTCTCAATTTTATTGTGCATGTACTCAGTCAAATTCTTTAATCAATTTGGTGTATCACTCCATTTTAATTTCAGATTCTGATAATATTTTTACCCTCAAAACCCCAAAAAATTAGTTTAGGATACCTCAATAAGGAATTGTCCTTGATCACTGAGAATCACCTCAATAATAGCTATACCCGAGACACGAGGTGTTTCTATTGTATCTATGGAAGTGAAAGATAAAGCAAGCTTAGAACCCCTGTTGCCATCTCTCAACAAGGGTGCACTTCATAAAGATAACCATTTTTGGCAAGCACAGTGGGACACAAATCAAATCTATAGTAAATTACAACAATTTATAGTAGAAGGGAAATTATTTTTTGAGGAAACAAGCTGTGTCAATCCACTGAAAATCAGAATGTTTATTTACCGACTCCGTAAGGCTGATTTTAGACTAGTTTTGCAACATGTTCTTGTTGACCAAAATAAGCTCACACTTATTTTTGGTCAACTAACACCATTTCCCCCTTTTGTTCTTCAATCTGAATTTTTATATATTTTAAGCACTTAACATCCCTTGAAAGCATTTCAATCAGATAGGAAATTTCTTCCCCTTTCCAAAAATATAAAGAAGTCCTAACTCCTCATATTTTGCAAATGGCGAAAGCCAACGAGCTTTGGAAGGATTTTTTTGCCAAAAGTGGGTCGGCAGGGCACAGGGAAGATTTTTGCAAATGGGAAAATTGTGGACCGGTGGGGCGGTGGGAGATATTTTGAAATTTTTGCACTTTTCACAAAAGGCACAAGTTATAATTGCGGGCCCACGGGCCGGAAGGATTACTTTTTCTAAGTGGAAAATGAGGGCTAGCGGGTCAAGGATGATTTTTGCCAAATGTAAAGTTGTGGGGCCGTAGAAGAATTTTTTCCCAAGTATAAATGTGGGTTGGTGGGTATGTGGGAAATTTTGGAACTTTTGCACTTTTCGTAAAATGATGCAGTTTTCAAGTGCAGCCCACGATCCCACGGAGTCTTTTCACCAAATGTAAAGTCACAGACCCACGAAGGTGCCATGTGCCTCAATGGCACAACTCCAAAGGTTATGCCCCGTGGAAGTCTCCAAACAAGCGTGGGCTCACCACATGGTCGAGTAAAAAAAGAGGATAGAGTTCGCCATTGAAGAGTCTAGGACTGACGAGAGCGAGCCACATGTCAACTCGACGCAACTTCAAGGTTAAAATCTGGAGTGGGTTCCCAAATGTGCATAAAGCTTCCACGTGTCCTAGGTCTGAAAAGGGGACAGAGCCAATCGTTGAATCGACTAAGTATAAGAGGGTTGGTGGAAGCTTCCACATCTTTCATTGGCGCAACTTCAAAGGCATGACCCAAAGTGGAGACCCAAATGAGCGCCACTCTCCATGTGTCTAGGGTCCAATAGAAGTCAAATGGGAAGTAAGCCCGAATCGGATAAGTATAAAGGAGTGAGTGGAGGCCTCCATTTGTCTCACCAACTCAACTTTAAAGATCAATTCGGAGGCTAGTCCCAAACAAGCGTTGAGCCTCCACATGTCTAAGGTCAAACATATGGCTACACCAAAAAAAAGGGAGTTATCCCAAACACAAATAAATAGAATAGAGCCGCGAGAAGGTGCCACATGTCTCTTTTGCACAACTTCAAAGGCACGACCCAAAAGGAAGTCCAAAAATGAGTGCTAACCCACCACATGGTCAAAGTTTAAAAAGGTAAGGTCGGTTGTTGAAAAGTCCAAAAGCCTGAAGAGGCCTCCACGTGTCTCTTCCATGTAACTTCAAAAGCAAAATTGGGGGCAGTTTCCAAATGAGTGCGAAGCCTCCACGTGTCTTGGGTCGGGCATAGTGTCTCCGTCGACAAGAGGGACTCAGGCAGAATACAAAGGAAATCAAGGAGCCCACTGAAACTACCACGTGTCAGTCCGATGTAACTTCATGAGTGAGAGGAGGGGATGAATCTTCAAAATGCATGAGGCCACCATGTGGGTCTTGCATGGATGGACTCTTTTAAATATTGTTAGCCCATGACCTTGATCTTTAGACAACCATATCTTTCGATTGGAAGCTTGGATTTGAGCAGAGAGGACTGTTTGGAAAGCTCTAAGCACCTAGGTTTCTCACCCACCACCATTATGATTCGGTCCACCATTTTCAAGGCTATCAAGTCTCCCACCTACCACCATGATGAAGAATGGGCTTCCTTTCTTTCCTAGCAAGGGACAATGACAGGGGCATGGGTGTTGTAATGAGACTCATCATTATGGTAGGTGGATTCAATGCTCTTCTAGGGGTGGTTGGAGTAGGGTTCAAATTCTTCCCTCCTTTCTCTCTTATTCTTCCTATATATTGTAAAGGAGGGAATTTTATAAAAGGTTGGTCATTGTTTCTCTCCTGCCCCCTCTCTCTTTCTTCCTTAGGGTAGAATGTGGAGTCTAAGCCTCCTCTCTTGGCTCTGTAATGGAATTTTCTTGCCTCTTGCCCACTAATGATGTACTCTTGTGTGTGCACTCTTGGGAGTAATAAAATGTTATTTTTATGCATATTTTTCATCCTTTTCTTATTTTATTGTCTCTTCTTACCTCTCGTCATTACAAGGTATATTGTGCATACTCTGATATCTATTGCAGGTTCTGGGAGCTGTTTTTAATGGGTTTTGAAGTGGTGTTCTATGTGACATTCATCTCTAGTCTGTGGTGCTTCTGTCCACCCTCTCTTTTCTCACCTCTCTCCACTTCAGAAATTTGGATTTGTGATCAGCCACTCCCTTTTCTGGTGTATCACCGTTTAGTGTAGGATCTTTTACACTTTATCTCTCTCCTGTCTCCTTGGAATGGTTAGATTAGGATTAGATAGTTTCCCCACACTAGAGTAGCTTGTGGAAGGTAGTTTAGGAAGAAGAATCCGGATTTCTCCTAGGAGGGCCATATTAAGTCCGTAAGTCCCATAGCTTGAGAGATGGTCCCATGTTGTGTAATCACATTGAATGCCCCATTTCAAACTCGGGACATTCGGGGTCTTTGTGATTTTGACTCAACAGCTTTTTGGAATGGTCGATGGAATAGGTTTGAAGTACTTTACCACTTCACTTCATCAGGTTTGATGTGCTCTTGGTGAAGATTACAACCTTTGGAGGCACTTTCAAGCACATCTGGTGACTTCATCTAGTCAACAACCCATTCTCTGAGTTGCAAACCTTCTTCTCATCTATTTTCATCCATTATTATTTTCATATATTCCATCTTCTTCCATCCCATGAAGTTGTGTAATCATGACTTCATTTCCATCTTGGAATTAACACTTGCAGTAGCAATAATGCAGTCCACCTCTAATGTATTTCTCAACTCATCCAGATTAACATTATGATCAGACTCATAATCATCATGCTTACCCATATGAGCAGTGTCAAAACTAGTTTGGCTATGGAGATTATCAAGAAAAAGGGTGTGCATACAGTGACAACAATAAAATGGAGAATGTTGATTGTCTAGAGAAGATTCAAAGAATAAAGGCACACATGGTGCATACTAGGGCTAAAGCTCAAATGAAGGTATTTAGGATTGGTGTCAGGGCACCTTGTCCATGGGTAGGCCCTATGCCAAGACATTTCAGCCCGTAGGAGAAGTTGGACTTCATGATTGAGATGCTACCCCAACTTGCGTAATGGGATGAGGAGATAGAGGCCTACGAACTTGGTGTCAGGGAACCTTGTCAATGGGTAAGTCCTGCACCATCATCTAGTGATTTCCTCTCCATTCCCCAAGCAACACCATCTCAACCTGGGCTTCAATTTCCAAGCTTCCCATCTACTGCCCCAAGTGTTGATTTCCCTTCTCCATCTTCTAATCTTCCATCTCACCTCATTTCCTCTTCCCTTTTCCTTCCAAACCCAAGTCCCCTCCACAAGAGCCAAAGGAAATACCTTTCCTCCACCACAAATAAACAAACAACTAGTAGAGACCCCACCCACCACTCCTACTCTCTCAAGTCCATGTCAGGAGAGACTCAAAAAACCAGTCAAGGAGAGCAACAAGAAGAAGAGCCAACCAAAGAAGAGATGATAAAAAACCAGTAAGCTTGGCTCTAAGATTCATAATTACAAATATTCCCTTATTGGTTAAGCCTATGGAGGAGGCTGAGGTCAAACCACAAGTGGTGGAAGCTTCAGCTACAACACAAGTGTGGGAAGAAGAAGCTACTCCAAATCCAAAAGAAGAGGAGTACATTCCAGCCGTGGAGGAGAACTGTGAAGTTTTAGAGGCTCTAAATGTAAAGAAGGCCACAAAAGAACCTTCAGTTCTTCCTCCCACTTCATCCCCTTTATTGGTGCTCAATTTAATCTCACCTTGTTTGATCAAAATTTATCAGTCCACATGGTTTTTAGTGTTCTCTATCTCCCGTATGGATGTGTAAAATATTTCTTCTTCATTTGGTTTCCATTGTCGGTCCTTTCCTTGGGTCGTAGATCACATCGAGTCTTGGTTTTATTTACATTCTTCTCTTCATGGGGATTTTTTTTTTGGGCATCTTCCATGACCATGTCTCCTTTGTAAATCCTATCCCAACATCTGTGGATATGTGGTCCTTTTTAATTAGACATGGCCCAACGGGTCTTTTTGGTGAAATTTGTCACTTTTGTTACATTTTTAAAAAATGCCAAATTGGTCACACATCCCGATATTATATAATTAACTATTCAAAAATATGAAGCGGCGGGAAAATTTCATACTTTGACCCTGAAGAAGGACACGTGGCAATTTGAAAGTTCAAAGGTGGAGATGCGGATCATCAGAGGATTTTGAGATTTTTTCCTTTTTGTGAAAAAGGAGCAAAACTATAAAATGATCCGTGACTCCACGGGGACAAATTAATGTCACATGTTTGAGTCGGCATTGAAAATTCAAAATAGGGAGGTGGTTTGCTAGGGAACTTTACTATTTTTAAGCTCTATTTTGAAATGAAGAAAAAGTATAAAAGTGAGCCGTGACTCCACTGGGGCCCACATCAAAAGTTAGAAGCAGAGAGGTGGGTCACTGGGAATTTTGAGATTCTTAGGCCCACTTCAACTCAAATATTTTCCACGTGGAGGGCATGTGCTCATTTGAGGATTTGCCTCTGGGTCTTACCTTTGGAGTGGCACCAAGGAGACATATGGAGGCTTCTGTTGGCTCCTCTTTATACTTAGAATTTTCAAGCACCGATGTAACTTTCTTAGGCTTGGGACACATGGAGGGCCCGCACTTGTTTGGGGACTTGCCCCTAAATTTTACTTTTGAAAGAGTGCCAAGGAGACACGTGGAGGTTTCTGCTAGATCTTCCCATACTTAGACTTTTTTAAATGTTTGGTGTAACTTTGTCGACCCTAGACACGTGGAAGGCCCACGCTTGTTTCGAGTCCTTTCGAGCTTCATACCAAAAATTTCCAAAGAGACACATGGAAGATTCCAATGGCCCTGCCCATACTTAGAATTTTCAATAGCCGAGAAACTTTCTCGAACCCTAGGCACGTGGCACCTTTTGCTGGTCCTTAAACTCTTTCAACAACTTTGCCAGTGAGACACGTGGAAATCCCATGCTTGTTTGGGGTCTCCAATTTTGGGAACCATATCAAAAGTGCACCGAAGAGACACGTGGAGGCTTCGTTGGATCCTCTTTATATTGAGACTTTTCAATGGCCAAGAAAACTTTCTTGGGCCTAGGGCACGTGGAGAGCCTGTGCTCATTTGAGGTCCCGCCTCTAGACTTCATCTTTAAAGTTACACCGAACAGACATGTGGAAGCTTCCACTGGACCTTCCCATACTATGACTTTTCAATAACCGGTGCAAATCTCTAGGCTTCTAAACATTTGGAGGGCCCGCACTCATTTGGGAACCTACCTCTTGACTTCACCTTTGCAGTTACACCAAGGAGACACATGGAGGTTTCGCTTGCTCCTCTTTGCACTTAGCCAAATCAGACTCACATCAAAGGAATATTGTATAATCCATGTGAGGACACTCATTTATGAGAGGCAAAAATTCAGGTATCCATGCGAGGAACTCATTTCTCAAGGTGTATTCTCAAGGGTGAAAATGATTGCTTGTTAGATCAATCCATATGGAGCCACCTAAGAATTATTAAAAGGGGATTTCTTGCATGATAGAATAAAAGAATGATTAAGAATACTATCAAAAAATTATGATATGACATCCCAATCATAGTTGAGGTCTGAGAAACGTGATCAGTTCATGATTTATCCACCTGACAACTTTTGGGTGTAAATTTGTTAAACATCACTTTCTAGAACAAACTTGTAACAAACAAAGGATTCCTCAAATATTATTCTTTTGGGGAAAATTTGGGATGAGTGAGTGAGTGAAATTGTATAAATGCAATGAGAATACTCTTGTAAATGGTGGGGTTAATTTTTATGAGAAATTTTGAGAAAACCATTTTTCCCGAGAGACCATCTAAGAGACCAGTTTATTTTCCTATGTTTTTGGATTCAATCACGTCAAGGTGGTTGCAAGTGTACAACCATTGACAAGCTATCAAATTGTTGAGGAAACTTTCCCTTGTTGATGAATCTAATGAACCTTGAATGAATCTATGTTAATCAAGAACATAATTGTGTTTGATTTTATTTTTGAATGTTTTCAAATAGTTTTTCTTGTTCCTATTGTAATATTATGTTAAAATCTCTCTACGTCACACAATATCTCATCTGTGTGTTAGTATTGCAGAATTTTAATGTCATTATGAGAAGAGATTTCATCTAGTAATGAAATAAACAATTTAAAATCACTTTACTCTCACTATGTTGATAAAGATTGTTTGTAAGCCTATGAGTGTATCTTAGGCGTGAAGAACTAGGTATTTCTAACATTTAATTGAGTCTTTAACACGATCCTTTGTGTTGAATTCTTGAAGAATGTGTGAAACCATGCATCTCTGGGCCTCCATTGATACACACCTTTTGGTTGAAGGAATATTTTGGCTATTTTGAAGCATTTTGTCTGTGAGTGTTCCAATATTTGTAAATTATCTCAAAGATCTGGTAAAATCAAGTTCATCTTGCTTAACTTCCCACCAAAAATTTCCCAAATGATGAATCATACATGAACCACCCTTTTTTGTACTGTGTATCCACAAATGAACAAATTCCATTGCAAAAGTATACAGGAAAATCGATTCGATTATTATCTTTAGTAACTCAACCTTATCTAGGAAACATCTCCACTCTTTAGTGTGACAACCCATGAGAGTTAGATTATGCTTTGTATTGATCATGTTTTCTCAAGGTTCTCATTAACATTGTGCAGAGAAGGATCTCTTGATGTCCTTCACCAACATGGGTTATAGAACGGGTCCTCTCACCTTGGTTGAAGGCACAACCTAAAGTAGTGAGGGTAGATCAAACCCTCAATGAGGTGCTATCCATTTCTCCAACACCGAGTGAAAAAAGTCGATGAATCCTCCCGGCTAAAAATGATTCATATCATGATTCGTCTATCTCTAAGCATCTTGCTAGTTTCATGATGTTGCTCATCCCTCGAAGGAGAATCAATTTGGATACCAACACCCTTCAAGATCTAATGTTGAATAAGAGTTGGAGCTTTCAAAATTCATGTTTGAAGATGAGGGAAACCATGGTGAGAAAATCATAGATTTGAAGGAAACCATGGAGGAAGTTGAGCACACCCGGTAGAGGAAAATGAGGAGGAAGATTGTCTATTAGAATTGGAGGATTTCTTTGATGGAGAGGACCCCATTGAGATCACATCATGTGATCCTCCATCATTTTCCTTCCAAGCACATGAGTCCGCTACCATGGAGGAGAGCATTCAATTTTAACATCCTACATTTCACAATGGCCCTCTTGAACCAAGGTTAGAAGATCATGATCTTACATGTTCTTCTTAGGAGGAAGGAAAAGAGCATGAGGATTCCATCTCTCCCACACCATCCACCCAAGAAGGTCCGCAGGAAGAATCCATCCTTAGAGTTTAAATTCAGAACCATGGGCACATTCAAAGGACCAAACCATGCCCAATCAGGTACTTAGCTTCATTGGAGCCAAAGGAGAATCCAAAACCAGTCATGCCCACTCCAAGGCATGAGGATGAGTATCAAAGTACCAAGGATCAGATGTAATGCCTCTTCAATCCAAATGAAGAGCAACTAAAAGAGGAATTTTTCTTATTTCCAGTTGACACCTTGATGATTTGGGTGGAGGATTGGCATATGGTTAGGTTTTCACTCATACAAGTAGCCATATTCAGTGTCAAATCATTTGCATGGCTTCCTTTTGTGAGGAAGGGAAGCTACTTCTTCCTTCCTATTACAGGTTTTACTTGAGCCCCTTCGCTCTTGTTAGTTTAGGTTTTCTTTCTTTTAGAAGAAGTTCTTGTACACACTCTTCATATCCCACTTGGGGTGTGTATGATTTCAAGTTTTGTACATAATGCATTGTGGTGTTTTTTTTCTCGTGCACAATACATTGGAAGTAGCACTTGGTGAGATCAACTTTGGTTCCAATGGTGTTCCAAGTGGATTTAGGGATCATATTTTCAAATTTCAGATCAGATTTGTGCTTACTAGGTAGATTCCATGCCCAATGGATGCTTCAAGGCAACTGATCATTTCACCTAGCAGAAGGTGATCCCCATGAGTCGCCAAATTGTTGACCAAAATAAGCTCACACTTATTTTTGGTCAACTAACACCATTTCCCCCTTTTTGTGCTTCAATATGAATTTTTATATATTTTAAGCACTTAAGGTCCCTTGAAGTAATTTCCATCAGATAGAAAATTTCTTCCCCTTTCCAGAAATATAAAGAAGTCCTTCTAACTCCTCATATTTTACAAATTGCGGGCCAACAGGCCTTAGAAGGATTTTTTTGCCAAAAGCAGGCTGGTGGGCATGGGGAAGATTTTTTGCCAAAGGGAAAATTACGGACCGGTGGGGTGGTAGGAGATATTTTGGCATTTTTTCACTTTTTGTAAAAGGTACAAGTTATAATTGCGGGCCGTAGGCACAGGAAGGATTACTTTTATAAGTGGAAAATGTGGGCCAAATTTGGCGGGCCTTAGGACAAATTTTCGCCAAATGTAAAGTTGCGGGGCCACAGAGGAAATTTTTCCCAAGTATAAATGTGGGCCAGCGGGTCTACGGGAATTTTGGAAATTTTGCACTTTTCACAAAATGGAGCAGTTTTCAAGTGCAGGCCCACAAGCTCGCAGAGTCTTTTCACCAAATGTAAAGTCGCAGACTGCGAAGGTGCCACATGCCTCAATGACACAACTTGAAGGTTAAGCCCAAGGGCGCCTCTAAACATGCACAGCTCACCACATGGTCGAGTTTAAAAAGAAGATAGAGTCAGTTGTTGAAGAGTACAAAATCGGTGGAAGGAGCCACATGTCAACTCGACGCAACTTCAAGGTTGAAATCAAGAGTAGGTTCCTAAATGTATGTGGAGCTTCCACGTGTCCCTGGTCTGAAAATGGTACAGAGGTGGTCATTTAATTGACTAAGTATAAGAGGTTCGGTGGAAGCCTCCACGTGTCTCATTGCCATAAATTCAAAGGCGTGACCCAAAGCAGAGACTCAAATGAGCACCAACTCTCCATGTGTCTAGGGTCCAACAGAAGTCAAATGGGCAACATGCCTGAATCAGCTAAGTATAAAGGAGTGAACAGAGGCCTCTATTTGTCTCATCAGTGAAACTTCAAGATCAACTCGGAGGCCAGTCACAAATAAGTGCTGAACCGCCACGTGTCTAGGGTCAGACATATGGCTCTGCTAAACAAAAGCTACTTAGCCAAAAAAAAAAAAAAAGAACAGAGATGTGGAAGTTGCTAGGTGTCTCTTTGCACAAGTTCAAAGGAATGACCCAAAAGGAAATCCCCAAATGAGCGCAAACCCACCACCCGGTCAGAGTTTGAAAAGGTAAGGTTGGCCATTGAAAATTCCAAAATCCTGTGGAGGCTTCCACGTGTCTCATCTCGTGCAACTTTAAAAGAAAAATATGGGGGTAGTTTCCAAATAAACGTGAATCCTCCATGTGTCTCAAGTTGGGCACAATGTCTCCACCGACAGAGGGACTCGGAAGAATTTAAAGGAAACCGAGGATCCCATGGAAGTTGCCATGTGTCGATCCTCGACATAACTTCATGAGCAAGAGGAGAGGGCTGAATCTTTAAAATGTGCAAGGCCGCCATGTGAGTCTTGCACGGATGGACTCTTTTAAAATTGGTAGCTGCGACCACCCCGATCTTCTGATTACCATATCTTTCAACTAGAAGTTTGGATTTGAGTGGAGAGGATTTTTGGGAAGATCTCGGCATCGACTTCTCACCCACCACCGTTATGATTCGGTCTGCCATTTTCAAGGCTATCAAGTCTCCCACCTACTTCTATGATGAAGAATGGGATTCCTTTCTTTCCTAGTAAGGGATAGCGATGGGGGCATGGGTGTTACAGCAAGACTCATCATTATGGTAGGTGGATTCAATGCTCTTCTAGGGGTGGTTAGAGTAGGGTTCAAATTCTTCCCTCCTTTCTCTCTTATTCTTCCTATATATTGTAAAGGAGGGGCATTTTCTAAAAGGTTGGTCATTGTTTCTCTCTTTCCCCCTCTCTCTTTCTTCCTTAGGGTAGAATGTGAGTCTAATCCTCCTCTCTCAGCTCTGTAATGGAATTTTCTTACCTCTTGCCCATTGATGATGTACTGTGTGAACTCTTGGAGCAATAAAATCTATTTTTTATGCATCTTGTCCATCCTTTTATTATTTTATTGTCTCTTCTTGCCTCTCATCATTTCAAGGTATACTATGCATACTCTGATGTCTATTGCGGTTACTGGGGATGTGTTTAATGGGTTTTGAAGTGGTGTTATGTGTGACATTCATCTCGGTCTATGGTGCTTCGTCCACCCTCTCCTTTTCTCACCTCTCTCCACTTCGTAAGTTGGATTCGTGATCAGCCACTTCCTTTTCGGTGTATCACTTTGCTTAATGTAGGCTTTCTTTCACTTTATCTCTCCCCTATCTCCTTGGAATGGTTAGATTAGGATTAGATAATTTCCCTGCGCTAGAGTAGATTGTGACAGGTAGTTTAGGAAGAAGAAGCTGACTTTCTCCGGGAGGGCCATCTCAAGTCCACAAGTGCTAGAGCTTGAGAGATGTTCCCATGTTGTGTAATCACATTGAATGTCCGATTTCAAAATCAATACATTTGGGGCTCTTGTGATTTTGACTCAACAGATTCCATGCCTAAAGTGACTACAAGATCATTAGTAAGAGGACTTCCTATTGATTTTATTTCTTTACCTTTAAATTATACAAGAAGAAGAAGAGTTGGAAATACCTTACCTTATAACAGGTCTGGTTTTGGAAACCCTCCTCCCATTCCTTCACCACATGTTAATCTTTTTGTTCAAATCCCAATAATCATGCATCAAACACCATCACCACCTATAAATTTTGTGACTTTTACTAATGGCAGCCCTTTAGTAATTCAATTCTATCATGATATACTTGTTGCTGCCCTGAAATGTTTACCTTCATTTACTAGTGAAAATTAGATTACCCTCTCTGAGCACATTAAATATATTGCAGCCCTTTCTGCAGTTCATAACATAACTCATGAATATATATCCTTGAGACTCTTAGCTACATCATTTAAAGGAAAATATTTGCAATGGTACAAAACTTTACCAATAGGGAGCATAAAAACTTGGGATGAATTAGGGGAGAAACTACTTAAGAAATTTCAAGACAATTTTGATCATTTATCTCTCATAGAACAACTTTCTACAATCAAGAGAGCTCCTCATGAATTTATGGCTAGTTTTAACATCAGATTTTCTAGAACTTGGGAAATAATTCTAGCCAGTGTTAAGCCTCAAGTTGATCATGCATTTCTATACTATCTTAGAGCTTTAAATAGCAATATTTCAGCCATGATTCATTCTATGGGAGGAACTACTATCCCAACAACTTATGATATTGCTATTAGGGTTGAAAACAACCTTATTCAAGCTGGAAAATTAACCCCAAGGACTTGATACCTTTAATAGTAAATTTGGCACCTATAGCACAACTTATTCCTATTGTAGAGCCCACTATTACAACTTCATTATATTATGTATTTAAGGCCTTGTAGACTATGGGAAATAAGTTAACATCAATTGAGAACAAGCTATCTTAGTGTAACAGGCCTTACCAAAATCCATATGAGAAAAATCAATAGAATAGGCAACCATTTTAGCAAAATTAGAACTATAGATATCCTTATCAGCCAAGACAATTTGATCCTAAACTGCTAGTTCATCTAACACTCTTGTTCTAGTCAACATGGCTTCAAAAGAGTGGTGTTTACCTTGTAATTAGCCTCATTCAACTGCTAATTGTCCAAATGCATTCCTGAATATAAGCCTTGTTACACAACCTCAATCTAAAGCATTATTTATGCCTCAAATGGAGGGTGGGCAAAGAAGATTCTCAGAGTTAGAAGTTACCTTAACAAAACTTATTTAGTTTTGGAGAGGAAGATTTTATAGCAATTACAACTAGGTATCAAGAAAGGGTTCAAGATAAATAAACACAACAAGATATACTTGTTTTGCCTACAGTCATTGATAAATCAATATGTACAAGTCAAAAAATAGAAAATAACTCTTTTTTTCCTTCAAAAACAACAAGCAGTTCAGCTCCTAAAGAGTAACAAAACAATTTCAGCATGATCCTAGAAGATTATTCATACCTCATATTTCAAAACCTTTTGAAGAAGAATCAATTTTTTCTAAATCTTATGCTAAAACTGTAGAAGATGTTTCAAAGACTATTGCTTCTTTTAATATTGTTGAGGTAATTAAAAAGCATAATATTAATATTTCATTATGGGATGCTTTGAGTATTCTAGGACAACAAGAGCTACTTTCTCATGAGCTTGCTAAGTTACATATTTCTTCAAAACCAACAAAAAAGGAAGCTTAGAAAGTAGATATGGTTCTTGGTACAATTGAGCAAGATCACATGAAGGAGGTTAAGTGGATGGTAAAAAAGGTTTTAAATGCTCATGATATTAAAAATCCACCACCCTTTTATCTATCTTTGATTATTGGAGATCATTTAGTTCATAACTACATGGTTGATAGTGGTGCAAGCAACACAATAATGCCTAAAGAAATTGCAGAAAAATTAGGCTTGTAGTATGAACCTATAGAGAAAAGTGCAACTAGATGGAATAACAACTAATATAGTTGGCATCATTAGAAATTTGGAGGTAACATTACATGCTTTTTTGAATGTTTCTATTCTGCAAGATGTTACAGTTGTAGATTTACCTCCCTACTTTGCTTTATGTTTATCAAGATATTTCACAAAAAGATAGGAGGTTATATTTCTTTAAGTTGGTAATTTTTATTCTTTACTATGAGATATGGAACTAAAGTTATAGTCAATTAAGAGCCTTTGGGTAGATTTCATATTGAACCTCATGGTTCAAATGATGTAGTAAATTATACATCCATAAATCGAATCTGTTTTTTATGTCACAACACATGTTTATGTATTGATGGTGTTTCTAATCTATTTATGGATGAAAAAAATCAAGAATAACATGCTTATGATCCTTTCAAAGAAGTAGAAGAATATTTGGTGTTTATTGTTTGCATGAAGAAAATGCACCAATCCCCTTGCTATCCAAAATAGAAAAAACAACAGAAGGCTTATGGAAGCTTCATTTTGATGGAGCAAAGAAAAAAAAGGACAAGGTGTAGGTTTGATGCTTACTTCCCCTAAAAATGAAAGGTATTTTTCAGCTCTAAGTCTGCAATTCTCATGTACTTGTAACGTAGCTGAGTATGAAGCATTAATTCATGGCTTACAATGGGCCGAAAAAGAGGTATCAACATGTTACAAGTTTTTGGTGATTTAGAGTTAGTAATTAATCAAGTAAAAAAATTAATGTGTGTAAGAATTCATTACTGAAATCTTACAAACATAGAGTTTCAAACTTAATGGAGGATTTTGATGCTATTAATATGCAATCTATTCTAAGAGATGAAAACAAACATGCAGATAGACTTTCAGCAATTGGAACTAGCTTTGAAGTGCTAGAAAATATTGAAGACGACAAATTGTAGCCACATATAAAAGTGATTATCGACCTTCATTACACATGACAATGAAGAAAATGGAAAGTTTTTGAAGATGATGAGCAAATATGCATAATTTCTAGCAAAGCAAGACGCTGAATTTTCGTAATTAATCAAGAACAATGTAACATTTATATGGTGACCAGATCATTCAATTGAAGACAAAAAGCTTCCCTAGGGACAGGTCACATTTGAATATATTTTCAACTCGATGATCAATTAAGAAATGATAAAAGGAAATATCTCAACTCACGCAGATAACTACGAAGACATCTTAGTTGATGATGAAAATTAGTTATTCATTGGAAAGGTATGTTCCTTTGCTGAAATATTATTTCATTAATTTATGAAAAGACTTCAAAGATGTTTTTTATTTGGAAATAACAATATTTGAGAGGATTTGATCCCGATTTATCTCAAAGATACCATAGAGTTGTAACCAAATTCTAAACCAATTAGGAAAAAGAAAAGGCCTGTAAATAATAATATTGAACCCTTGATGAGAAAAGAGTTATCCAAATTGATTGAATCAGGTATTATCTTTCTAGTTAAACATTCAAGTTGGGTAGCTAATCTTGTTCCTGTTTGGAAAAAGAATGGATAAATCTGGCTATGCATGGATTTTAGAGATCTTAATAAGGCTTCATTAAAAGATCATTATCCGCTACCCAACATGGATCAAATTTTAAGAACAGTTTCAAGTTCAGACAGGTTGTCCCTTTTGGATGGTTATAGTGGATACAATCAGATTCTTGTGCATGAAGAAGACAGATACAAAACAAATTTCACCACAAAGTGGGGTACTTATGCTTACAAAAGAATTCCTTTTGGAATTTCTAATGCAGTGCAACATTTCAACGTGCAATGGACATGGATTTTCATAGCCTATTAAATAAATGCATATTGGTTTATTTAGATGATGTTACTTGTATTTTTGAATAATTTTGATGATCATCTTATGCATCTAAGGAAAACTTTTCAGCTTTACAGACAATTTGGAATATCATTGAATCCCAAAAAGTCTATATTTTCAGTCCATCAAGGTAAATTACTTAGACATATTGTTTGTAGATAAGGTTTAGCTATTTACCATATTAGAATCGAAGCAATTTCAATGTTATCCTTACCTCATCATAAGAAAGCATTACAAACTTTTGTTGGAAAAATTAACTTTGTTAGAAGATTTGCTCCAAATTTTGTAGCATTAATCAATCCATTAATAAACATGCTAAAGAAAGATAAAAATTTCTTTGTAAGAAAAGTATTCGAAGCTATCAAGACAACTATTTCACAATCTCTTATCCTGGCAAATCCAAAATTTTATAAGGATTTCACGATGTATGCACTTGCAGGAGTTGAAACCATTTCAGCCATATTAACTCAAGTTAATGATGAAAATATTGAGCAAAATTGTATTGTTTAGGCAAATCTTACTTGACTACGAGACAAGGTAAAATTTTCTTAAAAAACAAGTACTTTTTGTAGTTAGAGGATTAAAGAATTTCAAGTACATGCTTTCCAATAATAAGATACATGTCTTAGTCTCTCATCCAAGTGTTAAAGTGTTCTTGTTGAACAAAGAATTGAATGAGAAGAGAGCAAGTTGGATTACAAAGGTTATGGAGTATGATGTTGACATCTATGTTGCAAAAATAGTTCGAGGTAAAGGATTGTGTGAACATATGATTGCTGATATGGAAAAATGCACATGCTTTAAAATCAAAAATTCATTACAACATGTTGAAATCACGTATCAACAATGAAAATCTTATTACAACCTAAAAATCAACAACCAAAACTCAATCTAGAAGTTCAAGGATCAAGATGGATGACTGATTTGATTAATTACTTACAACATGGTACTTATCCAGAAGGTATGGATTAGATAGAGTGTAAAAAATATTATTCGAGTTTCATGAAGGACATATAAAGACCACTTTTTAGATGTACTATAGCCTTAAAATTTATGAAACCTGCCGAGGTCACTTTTCTATTACTACTGACCTAAAATTATGCATAATCAAGGACTATTTTGAATGGATTAGAAAATGTAATAAGTGTGCATTCTTTGTTGGAAAGGAAAGTTTAACTTTGTTTCCCCTGTAGTCTATTTCAATGGATTAACCATTCATGTAGTGGGGTATTGAATTTATTGGCATGATAAATCCACCTTCATCACAAGGACACAAGTGGATCTTGACTGCCATGGATTATTTCACACATTGGACTAAATTAGTAGCTTTGAAAGAAGCTAACGAGACTTCAATCTTATCATTTTACGAAGGTATAATTTGTAGATTTGGTGTTCTAGTAACTATCATTTCAGATAATGCCTTAGCATTTCTTGGTGCAAAGGTAATATATTAGGTTGTCAAACATGGAATTTATTTGAGTACTTCATCTAATTATTACCCACAAGGTAATGGATTAGCTGAAAGTACTAATAAAAATATTTTTAGGATCATTAGAAGAACACTCAAGGACAACCAAAGAGCTTGGTATCTAATGTTAAATTCAACACTTTGGGTCTGATAGAGTGACTCCTAAAAGATCATTTGGCAATTCACCATATAAGCTTGTTTATGGACATGAGGCAAGAATGTCCATCTCAGTTAAGTTACCCATATTGGATTTACTACATCGATGGAATTACTTGAGAATGAACCAATGTAGGTTCGTTATGTAGAATTAATGGAGCTACAAGAGCTAAGAGATCAAGCTCATTTGAACATGGAAAAAATTAGAGACAAATCAAGAGAACATTTGATAAAAAGGATAAGTTTAAAGTCTTTAATGAAGGAGACATTATGTTGAAATGGGATGTTGATCGTGCAAATCCAGAAACCACATAAATTTTGATACAATCTGGAGTGGTCCTTATATGATTTTAGCTTATAAAGAGCACAATGCTTTTCATCTTTCAAGGTTGAATGAAGAAGAACTTCCCATTCCTGTGAATGGTATGTTTCTTAAACACCTTATTGAAATCTTACAATGTTTAGTTAAATTAGGGTTTCCTTCCAATAAGTGCGTTCATGCACATTCCAAAGTTTTTAAATTTAATAAGTGTAGTTGGTTTACCGATCCTTTCCTAGCTTTAGTTTGTTTTTCGAAGGGATTATTTTTTTAGAAAAGTAGATTTTGGTCATATGCTTCGACTCCATGCCCATGACAAGAGAGAAAGGAAATAGTATTCAAGCTAGTAGGAAGCTTTCCCTAGTAGGATCACCAAAATTTTGACATTTTTTTCATTCATGCAAAATGGCAACTCGAAAAATTTGTTTTCGATGGAAGGCATTGATGAAATGAATCAAACTAGTCGGAAGTCATACAGTTCTCATTGTGTTTTCACTTGCAACAATTGATTAACAACATGTAATCTATAGTTATGTGTGTTAGATAGAATATAACAAATCATATAGGCTGTCATTCCATGTTCATCTTCAATAAGGAAACATAGAAGCCCAAAGGACCAATTCATTATCTTGATGAAGGAGGGAATCATGGTTTAGGTGAGATGTTAAAATAAAAAACAACAAACAAGGTTGTAGTTTACATGTAGAAGAGTTCATTATTAAGTTACAGGTACATCAAATCTCATTATTTCTTTATGTTTAAATATTATTAATCATGTGATTGAGTTGTTTATTTCATTATACAATCAATACATATCATAAAAGTTGAATGCAAAAAGAAGTATACAACTCAGTTACAAAAATTAATGTCATTTATTCATGAAGAAATTTAATGTTTCCCACACAAGTCATGGGATGTAACTTATGACTATTGAAGCAAAATATACATGTACACAAAGCTAAAATAAAAGAGTATAGAAGAAACCCATCATTGCCTTGGGTTTTCTCTGGTCTTCATTTCTTCGGCCCATATCCATCTTTATCATCATTCACAGAAAGGACAAAATAAAAGACATTAGTCAAAGATCTTAGGTTTAATATGCATTTTGGTGCTATCAGTTTCATGTAAATGAATCATTTGAAGTTAACAAGCATAAGGTACATCAAATATGATTTAAAATTAATAAATTACTATCTTGCGAGAAGCACATATGATTCCCAGAATCAAGACATGAAGAAAAGAAAAGAAAAATAAAGACTATGGAAACAAGAGCAACGTTAAGCCTATTTATTTTCTAACTAGTTTTATAAGTGTGCAGGTACATGTAGCAGATGAAAATAGAATACTAACTATTGTATTTACAAGGAAGAAGCTACTTTCAAATAAGGTAAAGATTGATGAATAAAAAAAGGAAGTCATTACATACTTTGAAATATCCAAACCGAAAGTACCACGTTATGTAAGTTGAATCAAATAAATGCATTCATCTCATAATGATCAATACTGTCGTAGTTTCAGTTCAGACTGAAGGATGAATAAATAAAGATATAGCTTTAAAAATCCAGAAAGGAAATACAAGTTCAATATGTAGATTCAAACAGATAGGATGCATACAAAAAGTACAGAAAAAGAATTCTTAATCGAGTTTAGGTGCGCTTTCCATCACCCGAAGTAAATATTCAAGATTAAAAAATAGCCTATGATATCTCAAAAAGGTACACTAAAAAAGATCAAATTTACAACAATAAAAACAATGCATCAAGGAAGAGTTCAATTGTTTCAAAAGTATAGTTTCAAAATTCTGATTTCAAAATCACACAGATCAAAAGTGATCATAATTAAAAATTAGAAATAATTCATATGAAGCTTTCAAGAGTACATCCAAGCATTTCTTATAACAAAAGTATGCTTATCAAATCAAAGAAAATACATTCATGAAGCAAAACCAAGTAGACTAGAGTTTTAGGCATATGATTCAAGTAACATCCTTCAAAAGAGAGAAGCAAAGACTAAACTCTTCTTGCAGAATGTGGAACTTCTGCAAGGACATTGAACTTCAAAATGAGCAACCCAAATCTGGGTAGAATTTTCAAACGCACACAATTAACATAGATTGGCACTGAGAGAGTTCTTGCAAGAAACAATGGAGATCAACCAACAAGATGAAGTATTAACTTTGTGTAACTAATCTAATAAACCGGTTACTCATATCTCCAAAACAAAAGTGAAAATATAAAGGAACATACACTATACATTGTTTAATTATTTATAAGGTTTGGTGTTTGGATCATAAAGTAATGAAATGTGGAAGTAAATTTCTTTGGTTTGGTCTCATCAAAGCAAACATTCTATTTTAAATTAGTAAGCTACAGTTATTCATATTTGAGAAGAAAATCTTTCAGCCATTAAAGATACATCATTTCAAATTTCCAAGTTCATACAATTTTCAAAGAATCAAGTCATTTAGAAAAGGAAGCATGTAGAAATTTCACTTTCATCCATACATAGTTTAGCTTAAACAAAATAGTTTCAAAGGCATTTTTCCACAAGGAAATACCAAAATTTCAGCTAAAAAATAACATTATTCAGTTTAACGCAGATTTTGAAGATGATATTATGCAAAACAGTGTTTTAGGTGAGCAGTAATTTGGAAAATTACAGCCATTTGCATAACAAGAACAACGATGATAGAAAAAATCTAAATCTAGATTGTATTATGAAAAACAAAACCATCAATAAAGAGGCATGAAAGTGAAACACAAGTATTTATCTCGAAATATACAACCGACAAGTTTACAAGATGTCGAGCTAATTTTGAGGAAACAACAGTTGCCCAATATTAGAGACTTCACCAAATGAAAATGGCTTGAACTACCAAATCGACGCCTAAAGATAAGGAAACTCAAAAAATACAAAACCGAGCTCTTAAATCACAAGATGTGGAATTAAAAAAATAATTGTTAAGTTTTCTTCGATAAATGTTTCTAGAAGCTTCACAAGTAAATAAACAAGGGTTTGGGGAAGTTGACTCAACAAAAATCTCACAAAGTTTGAATGAAGAAAAGGAAACAAATGCAACGATCTTTAGAACAAAAGAAGTACAAACCCATGTGAGCATAGCCTTTCATGGTCAAAAACACGATGAAAAATAAATATCCAGGGTCATGAGTGGATGTAGAAATTAGGGGAATATAATTCATAACCATTCTTAATAAAGCAGCCAACATTGCAAATTTATTGATTAAACTACAAAAAAAAATGGGCTCTACGTAATGTAACTAGATAAGCCTTCAAATTTTACTTGTAAGAGTTGGAAACCGGAATAAATGGCCAAATAACTTGTAAAAACAAAAATATTTGATCTTATTCATAATGGCCATGGCGATTTCAACCAATTTTTACCCTTTCGATATATGAAAATCTAGGTTAGCGAAAGAAATTTCTTGAACCCAACAACAAAATACCAAAATACTAGCTTAAAGCACCAAAATAAGCTCACCTTCTCCTACAAATGGATGTGAATCAAGACAAAGCTTACCCATTCAAACATGGAGACTAATATCCTGGGTTGAATCATAGGGTTTCACCAACACAAAGTATCATCAAATCTTAAAACATAGGTGAACATGTAAGGCTTGAAGCAATCAAAGTTCAATAAAGTTACAAATAACAACAAGATAAAAAGAAATGCAAGAACCATAAGCTTCTAAAGCATATGAAGACCCAAGCACCGACATGAAATTATAATGACCCGATTCAAATTCAGAGCTTCTTAACAAGAAAAACAAAGCCACAAAAGGAAAAATAACAAAATTATAGCTGAGTAATGACATCTTAGATCAGGTGCATAAATACAAAGAAGATAACTCAAATTGAGAACCGTAGCTAGAAGGAAATACGTAATAATTTTTTTTTCATATTTTTAGAGTTAAAGATCATATTCAGAATTACGGGTAAGTGAATACAAAGAGATCTTACCTTCAAAAATGGTGTTGAAAATTACTAACACAAAATGAAATAGCTCATCCCAATGCAAAGGAAGCTCCATCATAGAGAGAAACAAATTACTTCTTCTAAAGCCACAAATACAACTTAATAGGAGCAAAAGTAGCATAGAATTGAACTCGAGGCAAAAATGTAAGGTTAAGAGCTCACAAAGATCAAAATAATGGTGGCCATAAAACAATCCGACAGACTTCACCGCTCAGAGAGCATATGAAAATGACAAAATGATAATATTTACAAGCCTCTTGATCAACATAACTCATCATGAGTTAATGATCGAAAGGTTAATGAGATCTCACAAGACATATAAAATGGTGTAGATTACAAACCATTAACCCAACTACCCTGTCATCCAAGATCGAGCATTGGCGATATCTAGATCATACAAGAACTATAATCGACGGCCAAGATCCTCTATAAATTTCAATGCAAACTCTATACTTAGCAAAGAGGTCAAATGGTACAAGGATCGATGGTTCATATATCACCGATCAAAAATTAAATGCAAACCCCAAACTTACCACATAGTCATATTAATTCTACCATAGTTCAAGAAGGTACCAACGTGTCAAGCAATAATGAAAACCTAACTCTACCACGCTTAGGGTCAAATCACCGATAAGGCAAACGGTCAAGCATCATGGTGAAGGGGACCAACCCCATTCAAATAAAATCATTGCATTAACCTTATTTAGAGCTCAAAAAAAACTAATTATATGCCACATATAGAATCCAAGGAGCACGATGACATGGTGGAAAAATAAAAAGAGGATAATGCATGCAAAGGTCAACATTAGAGCACATGGAGCCCTTTTTGAGGTCATAATTACCTTATTTTTCACAAAATAAAGGTATTATTTTATTGCACATGCCTACAGGTGGTCCCCACATTGCAAGTTGAATAATTTTGTGAAGTATTTTACACCGATGCATTATTATTTTTCTTGCAAGAACAGTAATTTATTTTGCATATGATCACTATAGGACAAAACAAAGATAAAGCCAAGATAGCCTTACAATTGGGTGTATATGTAAGTGCCACATCGATGATTAAGTATAATTATTTAATCAACAACAAAGAATAAGTTGTATTTACATTGAATAATACTTGCATACCAAAAGCAAGTGGCTAATATTAGTCAAAAATATTCACCCAAGTATTTTAATTACTTTAAAAATAGAACAGTCAACTGCACTTTGACTAGAGTGTATTTTTGTAACTAAGCCTATTAATGCCTCATTATAATCAACATGTCTATTTTTATTCCTTTATTTATTCATGATAAAGGGGTAAAATTAGCATGCATGGGCGAGTACAGAATGTAGTATATTTTTAGGAGGGGTTGGGTGAAGTATTTTTCTATATATTGTGTGCAATTAGCAAGGCACAAGGGGGAATTTTAGACATAGGAGTGTTGAAGCATATTTTTAATAGTTTTTCCTTTGAATAATAACTAGTTAATGTCTTTCCAAGTTTTTGCAGTGGTGTGTATCTTTCCATTAATTATTGTGAATGTTAATTCCTTGATTAATTATTTTACCTTGCTAGAATCTGGTATTTTCTGCATAGTCTTAGTGTGCATGTTTAACTTGTTGTGTTGTTGTGATTTATCCATTAACACATAAGTGTTTTTCCTTAAGATTATGCACAAACCATTGGTTCATACATCTGTAATTTGTTCTCAATTTTATTGTGCATGTACTCAGTCAAATCCCTCAATCAATTTGGTGTATCACCCCATTTCAATTTCATTTACATCAATCTTTTTACCCTCAAAACCCCAAAAATTAGTTTAGGATACATCAATAAGGAACCGGCCTTGATACCAAAGACTCACCTCAACAATAGGTATACCCACATACCTGAGGTATTTCCATTGTATCTATGGAAGTGAGAGATAAAGCAAGCTTAGAACCCCTGTTGTCATCTCTCAACAAGGGTGCATCATAGATATAACATGTTGTAAATAATGATGACAACAAGAGAAAAGAGTCTTTCTCAATAGTACAAACCACATTTCATGTGTAAAATGAAGATAAAATCTGGTATCTAGATAGTGGATGCTCTAGCCATATGATTGGTGACAAAATCAAATTCATTTCACTATCAAACAATGCATTGGGTGTTGTGAGATTTGGTGATAACAATTCAAAAATATAGTTGGAAAAGGAACTCTAATTCTAGATAATGGAAATACCATCACAGAAAATTTTCTATATGTTGAAGGCCTCAAGCACAATTTGTTAAGTGTGAGTCAAATGTGAAAAAGGGGATACAATATGATCTTTCATGACAAAGGTTGTGATATCATAAATGGAAAATATGAAAGAAAGTTACAAAAGCCAAAAGGAAAAAGAACAACATGTATGTGCTAAATGAAATAAATAATGAAAAATGTTTCACAAGTAAGGTTGATCATAGCTGGCTATGGCACATAATACTTGGACACATGAGATTTGAGAATTTGGTAAAACTTAGTGTTAAAGGGTGTGTAAAACATATGCCAAAAATTGTAAAACTAGTAGATACACTTTGCAAAGCATGCCTACATGGTATACAAATAAAGAGATAATTCAAATCAAAGGAATACTAGACAAATAGACATCCTGGAGTTGATACATATATATCTCTTCGGTCCTACTAGAATGAAAAGTATACAAGGTGAGGTGTATTTCATGCTACTAATAGATGACTACACCAAAATGACATGGGTAGCATGTTTAAAGAAAAATTCAGAAGCCTTAGAAATATTCAAGAAATTCAAGGCACTGGTGGAGAATGAGAAGAACAAAAAGATCAAATTCTTAAGATCAGATAGAGGTGGAGAGAGGCAGAGAATTATGGTCTAATGAATTCAATGAATTTTGTGAAGAAAATGGAATTAGAAGACAATTCTTAGCTACCAGAACACCTCAACAAAATGGAGTTGTTGAAAGGAAGAAACGAGATTGTGAAAGAAATGGTAAGAAAAATGTTGACTGAATACAAATTACTAGACATAAATTAGAGTGAAGTGGTATACACTGTGGTGTACATTTTAAATAGAGATCAATCAAGAGTAAATAGTGAAAAGCATCCTTACACACTATGGAAGAACATGCCTACAAATGTGAAACATATAAGAGTTTTGGAAGCAAATGCTACATCAAAAGAGATGAAGAAAACTTGGGAAAATTAGATTCTAGGTGTGATGAAGACATATTCCTTAGATACTTAGAAGTCAGTGCGGCTTACAGGTGCTATAATAAAAGACTACAATTTTTTTGAAAGCACAAACGTGAAGGTGGATGAATCTCCAAAATCCAACACTGAGCATAATAACAATAATGAAGAATACGAATATCATGAAGAAATGGCCAGGCCACATGAAGAAGCATATGATGAAGAAGAAAGGTAAGAAACTAAGGCACCCTAAATACGATTAAAAAGGTATCATCTAATAAATCAGATCATTGGAAATAAATAATGCGTCATTCTAACCAGAAGAAGACTAAGAGATCAACATAATCATGAAGATATAACACTCTTATCCATGATAGAACCTAACAACATTTCTGAAGAAAATAAGGATCAACATTGGGTAGATGCAATGAATGAAGAACTTGATTAGATTGAAAAGAATGAAACATGGGAGCTTGTACCCAGACCGCAAGACAAGAATGTAATTGGAACAAAATGGGTATTTAGAAATAAGTTGAATGAAAAGGGAGAAGTAATGAGAAACAAGGATAGACTTGTGTGCAAAGGATATGCACAAATGGAAGGAATCAACTTTGATGAAACATTTACACAAATGGCAAGGATGGAAGTAATAAGACTATTCTTAGCTTAAGTGGATTATAAGAAGAGAAGAATATTCCGTGATGGATGTGAAATTAGCCTTCCTCAATGGTGTTATGAATAAAGAGGTATACATCGAAAAATTGATGGATTTTAGTAACTAAAGATAAATATTATGTGTGCAGGTTGAAAAAGATGTTATATGGACTAAAAACTCCCTTACAAATTGGTACATTAGATTGGACTCACAACTCATTGATCGGGGTTAAAAAAGGTATTACTAACAATGATCTCTACATCAAGGAAGAAGGAGATCATCTACTTATAGTCATTTTGTATGTGGATGATATCATTTTTGGAGGAGATTATGACAAAATGACATATGAATTTGCTGATATAATGAAAGAAGAATTTGAAATGTCCATGCTAGGATATCTTTCTTTCTTTCTGGGATTACAAATCAATCAATTAAATTAAAGAAAATTTGAAAATGTTTAGAATGGAAGACTGCAAATCCATAGGAACACCAATGGAAATTGGATGCAAGTTGAGAAGAGAAGACAACTCACCAAAAGTAGACAAAACTCTATATAGATTGATGATAGGAAGTCTACTTTACTCCATGAAATCAAGACTTGACATTATGTAGGCAAAGGGGTTTAGTTGGAAGATTTACTGTAAGAGCCAAGGGAGATACACTTCAAGGCGGTCAAGAGAATTCTCGAGATACCTCATAGGAACTGTTATTGATAAATCAAACCACCCCGATTGCTTGTAACTAATTGGTTGAGGCAGTCAATGTTATTTTTCAAACATTGAGTTATCCCAAAGTATGGGATTTTGAAATTGGGATAACCCTCTGGAGAAGGTTGACTTCCTATCCTATCCTAGTGCCAACTACTCAAAAGTGTAGAGAGGTGCATATCAAACCATAATATAATATTTCTAAGGAGACAAAGATAGAGAAAATTCATGAATATAAAACCTACTATAAGGGAAGGTGATGCACTAAGGAGTGTTGAAAACCCGCACAATAAACACAACACTACCAGAACCCTGCAATAAAAACAACAATAATACACAATAACCTTGCATACAATGAAAGATCAGAAATATGTAATAGAACACAGAAGAGGGTGTGAAAAATCCATAGATATGATTTTATTAATCTCAAAGTTGAAGCAATACATCACATTTAGGGCTAAAGGAACAAATTTTTCATTAAAATGTCCAGTAGGGAGGTTTGAAATCTCCACAAATCTCTTATAGATAAGAAAGAAGGGAGGGGAATATACAAGGTGTCCAACCTTTTGAAATGAGCCCCTCCTTATAATATATAGGAAGAATGAGAGAAATGGAGAGAGAAGGAATTAAAAATCTTGTTTCAACCACCCTAAATGGCATTAAAATGACTGTAATAATGATGGGTTCCAATGTAAAACCCATACCTCCATGCAACATACCTTGTTAGGGAAGAAAGGAAGCCCATACCTTCATCATTTTGGTAGGTGAGAAATATAGAGACATTCCTCTAAAATGATGGACTGTATTTCCTCATTTTGAAATACTTAGTCTTACTAAAATTTCCAAAAGTCCTATTTCATATAAATCTAAGCTCCTCAAAAGTTATGGCCATATGAAGATGAGGGTGCCATACTTCCATAAATGCAAGTGGTTGATTATGTTTATTAGGACTTCGAAAAGACATCACAACCTCTGAAATCTAAAATTTTAGACGTTCAAGATTCGAGCTTCTAGAATTTTTACTTTGGAGGTCACTATTACTATTCATCTACCTGAGTTTGTGAAACCTCGGAAATGATGAAACCCTAAAGTCCAAAATTTAGACTTCGGGTTTCAGACCTTTGTGTTTTCAGGGTTTCATATTTCAAGGGTTTTGGGAGTTCGGGATTTTGGATTTTAGGTTTAGAGATTTTGAGGGTTTGGGTTTTAGGATTTTAAGGGTTTAGGTTTTTAGGGTTTGTTCATCTATCCGATCGTCACACATCTTCGAAATCCTCGAAGCCCAAATTTTGAATTTCGACTTTGGGTTTAGGACCTTTTTCTCCCATGTGGCACATGAAACCTATGAAGCTTGAAAGCTCAAATTATGAATTTTGGACTTTAGGTTTTAGATTTCCTTTTCTCCTTGCATGGCACTGTTCATTGCTCGACCCTTCTACCAACTCTGAACTCCCAAATGTCCAATGTCTGAATTTAAGACTTCAGACTTTGATGTCCTACGAACCTTTTGAGCCCGATGATTCAAAATGTTTTCCCACCGAATCAATACTTCCACATAACTTCAAATTGCTCTTCGCATGCCCAAAATGTGAGCTCCAATGGCCAAATCAATCCTCCTATTTTCTTTGTGTGGAGTCATGTTTTCCAAATTTCACCTAAGCGGTTGTTATCCAAAATTCACCCCACAAGGTAATTTTTATAACTTGCACAAGTTCTTCATGCTTGAGCAAGAAGAAATGGTTCGAGGCCCAAAATCAAGTTTTGGGGAACTCTTTGGATTTTCTCTAACTTCCCTCTCTAAATAAAAACCTAAGGAGTTAGAAAGAAATTTTGTAAAAATATAAAAAAATGAACTCAAGGGCCTGTTTTAGTTCAAATCAGGTTTGAGGGATGCGGATGGAACCAATATGGGTCATACCAAGGTTCTTCATACAAATTTTTAGCCCAAAATGCTAAGGAGGTAGTGATATGTAGAAAATCAAAAAAAGTATTCAGCAATCAGCCCAAGAAGGCCAAAATAGCCGCAACCAAAGGAAATGCGAAAAAGTGGAAGATTTTGTCTTGTGCGGTTTGCAGGACAGTTGGGACACGCGGACCAAAAAAAATCAAAATCACCACAATCAAGGCAAAGTGGGTGAAGCACAGTCAATGGCCCTAATAGATAGGTCAACGGCAGACGCGCAGGAAACAAAAGCCCATCAAGTCGTGGAGAAAATCGGCCCAAGCCGCATAGGGACAAATGGGACATCCAAACCCAAAATCACCACATGAAGAAGGAATGGAAAAGGTAGAGAAAAGAGGCACAGATGGTACAAGTGCCATAGGGACCTGAGCTCCCTGAAAACCCACATACCCGCAATACAAAGGAAAATTCAATGCCCGACCCCCGAACTTCAAATGATCATAACTTTTGACCCAGAGCTTCGATTTTAACAAAATTTGACTTTTCAAAAAGGGAACAATGTCCTCTACGCCAAAAAAACTATATTTTTATTTTTAGTGAGGGTATGTATGTGAAAATAAAATAAAAATCTCTAACTTCAATAAATTAGATTCCTAGTCTTCTAAAATGCAAGAAATGCCCGAAACCCAAAATAGCTACCCGCACTCAGATTGCCATATATTTTGTATTTTTGATGAAATCACGTAAGGTTGGATTTTTTGGAATCGTGGCTTTAATACCAATGCAAATAAATCAAGAAATCTAGAAATTGATGAAGTGTTGATGATGATTTTAATGAAAACATTCCAGGTTCAGAATATTGTTTTAATTGGTAGTTAGGATTCATTCAATGAGGCATTGGAAGACATTTTTCACTGCTGTAAGTTATGGGACAACATGGAGATCTATTTTCAAGTAACTTACCATAATTTCATCTCATTTATGACATATTTCAAGTGGTTAGAAGGAATATTTCAAGATTTTAATTATATCTCTCCCAAATTCTATAAATTGGAGTGTTGGACTCATTATAAAAGGGGGATGGTCTTTAAGTAGGAAAAAACTATCATTTTTGTTTTGTGAAGCCAATGTCCTGCATGCCCTTGTAGTGGACTCCTTACATGGTGATCCCGGCCTTTACTTTGTAATAGATTGAACGCATCTATCATCAAGTAATAGATGAAAGTTCATGGATATATCTTCCCTTCATGTCTTGTTCACATTCTCTTTTCCTCTTCAATCTATTAAAAATATATTGTGTCTATATTATGCCCTTGTAGGGATTCATTATCATTGTATGTGTATGAAATATTGTTGTGAATGCAGTTTCTAGACTGTGGAGAATTGTTATCACCCCCTCTAGTATGTACTTTGCTTCCATTTTTCACACATTGGAAAGTTATTCTCATTCCCTCCTTTTCTGGTGTATCACCACTTTAGTGTAGGTTTTATTTTCATGCATTCTCTCTCCCTGGTCCCTTGGAAATTTAGATTAGGATAAGATAGTTTTTCCTACATTAGAGTAGATTTTGGTAGGTAGTTTAGGAGCAGGAACTAGCTTTCTTTGGACATCTATCTCAAGTGACAAGTCCCACAACTTAGAGATAACACTCATTTTACCCAGTCACACTGTGAGCTCAAGCAAACACACTTGTAATAATTAGAGGGTGCTATGATTTGGTGATAACAGGGTAAAATTGGTTACCAAGAACACTTGAATATAGACTTTGGTACCCCAAAAGTAATGACTTCAGTATAAGAGCTTATACATATGCTGATTTGGAAGGAAGTTTGATGATAGGAAGAGTACAAGCGATGGAGCATTCTATGTTGGAAACTATTTAGTCTCTTGGATAAGAAAGAAGAAATCATCAGTGGCACTCCCAACATGTGAAGTAGAATATATAGCTACCACAATGTATTGTGGATGAAGCAGATATTGAAGGATTAAAAGGTAAAATTTGAAAGTCCAATTCCCTTGTTTTGTGAAAACACAAGTGTAATAAGTGTCTCTAAGAACCATGTGTTCCACTCAAAGACCAAACATATTTCAATTAGATATCATTTCTTGAGGGAACAAGTGAATGAAAAGAAAATCAATTTAGAATATGTGAGAAAAAAATAAGAACTTGCATATATCAGGACTAAGCCACTGTCAAAGGCCACTTTTGAGAATTTAAGGATTGAATTGGGGGTCATTCCTGATCCCACCAACAACTAGAAGGTATAAAGAGAAGGAGAGGGAGAATTATTAGGTAATATTAGCTCCTAAAAAGTGCCAAACAATATTTGTGATAGGAGAAGCTAGTTTGCTAGCTCAATTTTATCAAATTATGCATCAGCTTAGGGGGAGCATTACCATGAGCAAATCAGGACATATGGATAAGAAGCATGTGCCAAGGGGGAGATTCATGAGATAAGAACCTGCAATATGCATCTTTCCTACATTTTAACCTTTATGCGACATAAATGGCCCTTTGTCATTGTTGTCAAAGGGGGAGAAAAGCTCAAGTTAGAAACCCGCTAGTAATAATAGAAGGGGAGAGAAGCTGAAAACATAAATCCACCAAGGGAGAGTTATAGAGTCTTTTCAAAAACTAGTTATGCATGTATCATTTTTCCATCAAAAGGCTATAGGTTTATGCGGTATTAAATCGATGAGGTGTTGCCATCAATGTCAAAGGGGGATATTGTAGGACCTTTTTCATTTTTCATGTTTTATTATTGATGTCAAGTAGCACCGATGGTAAAAGGATTAATTGGTAAAGTGAGCAATCAAGAAAGATGAAGGTTAACTAGTAGTGTCACCTCATAGAGGCTTCAATATGATCAAGGATGATTTCTAAGGGACTTAATCAGATTTTGTGTAAGATGTAGACATAAGTCATTAGCAAAGTCTTGAAGTAGTTGTTAAAGTCTGTATGAAGCCGCTGAAATCTAGAAGAAGCCTCCAAAGATTAGTGAAGGCTGCGGAAAAAGGGATGAAGGTGAAAATAAAAAGGAACCAAAAGCACGAGCCATGGATGAGAAAGGTTAAGTCGTGAATTTGAAGGAATATTAAGGAATTTGAAGGAATTTGAAGGAAAAGTCATGTGGAAGTAAGGGAAATTCAAGGAAGCCATGAGTAAAGAGAAAAAGTCATAAAAGACTATAAAAGTCACACATAGTAGAAAATATTCGCAGACATGGGACAAAGCCGCAAGAAGGTAGCGAATAAGGAGGAAATTTGCATAACATTGTAAAATCCATGAGAACCAAAGAAAAGTTGCAAGATGCAAAGAAAACTCATGGATGACTAAAAACCACATAAAAGGAGAAAATCCACAAATCAAAAGAAATCACACATTCTACAAACAAATATTCAAAGAACCTAAGAAAGCCTCGATTTGGGAAAATATGAACTGGATAGGGTTTGAGGAAAATAAAATTGATTTAAACATGGACAAGTGAGATTTATTTTTATAATCAATGGTGATTCGATTGTCTCATGATTGTGGCTGAGTATACAACTTAATATCCATGAAGAATGAAGAAATCTATAGATCCAAATTATCAACATTTAATGTTATTTGACCTTGTGGAAATGTAGTTGCAATTTCTTATGTGATTCTTGATTTTAAGGTATCAAAGAAGAAAACAAATCACTCAACTACTCAACTTGATCATGTCGGAATCTTAGAAACATGAAGAAATCTATTTTTAGGTATCAACTCATAAATAATTTCTGATGAATGGATAGAAAAGGTGAAATCAAGCTGAATATAGTAAGAGAAAAATATGGAGTTATCTGTATTCATTTAATGGACCAGATTTCAGGTGACAGAGGAGGAAAGGGTGCATGACACTCTAATCAAAGTGATGGAATGAGTTAATGGTCAATAAAGAGAGAACTTGAAGCTAATTTTTTATGTTGCTCAGTAATGAAATAATGCATTGGATCTGAAGGAGTGATAGAAGAAAATGTTTCTTAGGGGAGAAGATGATGCATTGAAGCTAAGAGAGCTACAGAAAGAAAAGAGAGAGGAACGATCGTAGTATACAAATGAAGTAAAAAAATATCGATGAAAATAAAATAAGTGCAACAGATCGATTGGGAAAGAATATTTTGAATTATATGAGCAAAAGAGAGTGAAAGAGAGAACACAAACAAATACAAAAAGTGATCATAATCTATTGTGTAAGCAATGTTTGTAACTAGATGATCAAAATTTGTATGTAAAATAAGTCTAAGTTGTAGCTTAGCATTTTTCGGGGGTTGTAGCCTCCTTGTGGGTGGGTGCCTGCAAAAGATCAGTTGTAGCTAATTAAATTAGGGGTTGGTGCTCCTTGCAAGTTGGTGCTTGCTAAAATTAGCTGAGTGGGTGCTTAAAAAATCTTCGAGTGGGTGTTTGAAGTTGTGGAGTGGGTGCTCAACCAAAACCATTATAATCTTTGGAATTGGTGTTCCTAATAAATCCTTGGTTTCAAGTGGGTTTTTCTCCGAAAGGGTTTCCCACTATAAATTTTGTGTTCAGCATTTTTTTGTCTGATATATGTTTGAAGAAATGCACATGATATAGTAATTGCTCAAATTTAAGAAATTGTGGATTAAGTATAACTCTGGAAATTAATTTTAATCTTTGTTGATTCACCCCCTCTCAAGTCGTTTGATCTCTAACAAGGTAGAAGTTACTAACAGAGAATTGGACAACATACTAATGAAGACAATGGATATATCAAGGAAAAATTAGGATTAGAAACTACTTGAAATAGTATGACCCTACAATACTACTTGAAAAACCACCATAGGGTTTAAACCCTATGAATTAGTCTATGGTAAAAACCAAATCTACCTATCAAATTTGAGATTCAAACCTTAAGAAAAACAATCAAGTAGGTATTAAATTGATAGAATCACAACATGCCATAATTGTTTAATTGAATGAATTTAATTAAATTAGAATTTAGGCACTAAATCATACTAAAATCATTCAACATCGGAGGAAACTTTGGCATGATAAACAAATAAAGTTGAGGAGATTCCAAGGAGACTAGGATTTGCTATTTGATTAAAAGTACATATAATTTAAAGGAATATGCAAATGAGATGGATGAGACCCTACCAAATTGTAAATTTATTTGATGATGGGACTATCCAATTGATTCCAATAGTTAATGCTAGTTAATGGTCACAGATCGAGGTTGTACCATAAACCAACATCTAGAGACGAGTTTAAAAACACACTTCGAGAAGATTCGTAGAGTTGAATTGTGTGGAAAAAGTCTCTTTGTCCAACACAAATGAAACCTATGGTACCTTCTTCTAGAAATTAAAAGAGGAGGTGATTGAAAACCAGAAATGGAGGTCATCCTTCTTTGAAGAATTGGTTGAAACTAGAATTGGTAGGTACTTCTAAAAACAAATAACTAAAAGGAAAAAAACTCGAGAGAACCAAAAACCAAAAATGAAGATCGCCCCCTCAATCCAGAGAAATAAAGAGAGCACACGTGTGGATGGAGCATTGAACCAATATAGAAATGGTGGCAAGGATGTGACAAGCTCCTTTAACAAGGTATGCAATATTAATTCATTTCTTGAATATAAGGAAGTTTTAATAATGAATCATTAATTATTGTCCATCATGAAAATTGATTGTCCATTTAATTCCCAATCACTCTTCACACTTCACAAATCCTCACCAAATCCATAAACCATTTCCTCCATAAACTTCACACGTGCCCAATCAAATCCATCACCACCTCGGGATTCCATAACATCTTTCCCAATTTAGTTATATTCATCACATACCATTTTTGTTCCATTGTTACTTTCTAGATTGTATCCTCTCACTCTTGTGCCACTTGTTTCTCTTATGCTTACCCACATATCTACAAAATTTTCACTATCAGTCTTGTGGCCCCTTCTCCTTTTTCCTATTTTTTCAAATTTAGTACACGGGGCCTCAATTGCGACATGAGCCAACAAGTTATGTGAAACTTTTGGCCAATGCCAATTTGTCGAAATATTTAAAAATGCAGGATGGCTGCATTTTGGGCTGGCTTATGAGGAATTCAACATCGCAATTACTTGAGGAATTGACAGAAATATGGAGGAAGGACACTATACAGATTCAAGGTAAGAAAATTTCCTTTACTCTAACTATCATCAGTCATATTTTAGGAATACCTGATGAAGGGTTAGTAATAAGTGATAAAACAATGTATGATGCTGTAATTAAGAGATTTTATGTAGGGAAGAAGTAGAAACTACAGTTGGTAATAGATAACAAGGGTAAAGCTAAAGGTGTCAAAAGAATAACCATTCCTAAACCTTGGGAAGAAGAGGAAAAATGATTTATTAAATACTTTACATGTGAATGGCAATATGAAATTTTGATGGGACCTATGTTAAGATTGTTAATCCATCTCCGACATGGTAAAAGTAAGCCCCAATATAAGATCAATTTCCATCAATTTTGGTAAGATTCTTTTTGTTTTGCTACAATTTTTTTTTGATGGGGTGCCTCATATTTAAAGTTTTTAGTTTAATTCATCTAATATGCAAAAAGAGGCACATAATGAAGGAATGGCTGAATTTTCAAAAGAAATTTTCATTAACACTCAAGAAGTTGTGGAACAAGAACCATGTACCTCTAAGACACCTAAAAATTTCCTCAAAACTTCCGTGCCCTCGCACGTTCCTTTGTGAGATGCCAATTGACAATCCACCTTCCTAGGAGGAACACGAGGCAACCAAAATAATGCGGACCTTAGTTAAAACCCCACCTATGTATCCTCATAACTCTATGTCCCCATGTATTCTTGATCTAGAACAATAAATTGATCATTCATTGCCCACCGTTAAAGAGTCCTCTATTAAGGAAAAAGGGAAATCACCTATGGAAAATGGAAAACCTAGTTCTCCACATGATTACGATACTATAATGCCCCGATTTTTGTCTTTATCCAAAATCCAATTTGAGCTACAAATAGCTCAAGAAAGAATCAACCATAATCACTTACTCCTTGAGGCTAAAGAAGCTAATTTATCCCAGCTAGAAATTGCTAAGAATCAAGAGATTCAACAATTACAACATACTATCACACAAAATTAAGAGGAAAATATTTAGCTATAGGAATAACTAGAGTAACAAGAACAACATATGTAACCCCTTCATGTGATAACATAAGAACCGAGAAAATCTTTGGCATTTTTGTGGGAGAATAGAAAAGAACAAGAGCTTGTGATCAAGGAAGAGCATGCTACTCAAACTAATTTTGTATTTCCTAAATTTTTTGTTTTAAAACAAGTGATCAAGTGGATGGATGAATGATAAATAGTTAGGGAAGTTTCTAAGGAGAAAATAAATTGAAAGAAGAAAGTAAATTATTAAAATATAATGTGGTTATAGTTAGCCGTCTCTATGACCAAGTTATTTCTTGTAGAACCCCTTAAAAATTTTATGCATTGTTTTTAAAAGAGCATTTTTTCAAATGGAAAATATTTAGGGCTCGTGTAATACTAGACATAGATTTTGATGATGATATATAGTTTGTAGCAGTGTAAAAAAAAGGGAATGATATTGATAAAAGTTTGTTATGTGAATTTTATGTACACAAGTTTCTTCTCCTCGAGAAAATTGAAATTCCTATTAATTTTTATATGGGAGAAGTAAAGTTGAGGGCCTTCATCTCCACGCTCAGGCACCAAGGTGAATGGAGGGATCAAAGCACAAAATTTTTGTAATTAGAATCCATAATAGGCCTCTTCATGAGGCATGATTTACCTCGCCCCATTCGGTTCTTCAACAGTTTGGGTCACATGTGTATTGTTTACGTATAGTAGAAAAATACATGGATTCACTTAAAAATTGTGTCAAAAATTTCAGGGAACGAGTGATTCCAACATTAAATGTCAACTTCCTCACTTGTGAGGTCCGATATGAGCTTCTTACGAGTTGTACAAGAAAAAAGGAGGTTATTTCACCAACAAACTTCGATGATCCTTAAGGCAAGCCAAATATCTTTGCAAGATTATTTTGGAGCTCAAGGAAATAATGGATTGGTATGTGATATAGGCCCCACCGGTCATTACATAATTACAAATATGGAATTCAACAGATGATCAACCTATGCGTAGTTACAAGACTTGGATAGCTAGTGTTATTGAGTTTTTTGGATTATGTAACACCACATTGGATGAAACTTGGTAGAATTTTTCCAATGAATATAACTGTGCAAAGATTGTAGAAAAAATGAACAATAGGTTGCGGGAGGACCTACTAAATATTTAGTCCAGGGGAGTGATGAACCCCATTTTTTTAATGTTTAAACAATGTTAACCCTCATACCATTTTGATATCATATTACACGATGTATAATTTTAACTATTGATATTTAATAATTTACTACTTTTTAAAGGAACTATTGTGCATATTTTGTGTTGTTTTTATCTTGTTAATTATTCCTAAAAAATGGTTAAAATTGGTCTTTTCATAAGCTTTAACAATACCTTTGGAAAAGTATATGTTGTGTTATCCCAAGAGCAAAATGGCAATAGCGCAAAAAAACATAATTCATGCACTATCATGAGACTCAATTAGCATGTTGGCACAGGACTTTCCTTGGAATATGAATTACCTCCGCATTAATAGAGGACTCACAATACAACACCAAGCTCATCCATATAATTAATTATGAAGCCCTCAAACAAGGGATTAACGAAAGCATATAGATAGCTCGAAATATTTATAATACAACCGACATCACCACATCATGTACAAGAAACATGTTCCATTAACTCAACCTATATTTAGGCTGATTTTGATGTCGAGTTACAATATTCACGGGATATGAGATACGGCCCATAAACTAGAGGTTTACTATCACCGAAATTCTCTTCAATCAATTAAAAATTTGAAGAATCTTCGACACACGATTGACTCCCTCAGAGTCAATCATAGACCTCCTTTTCGGTATAATGATTAATTCAAATCCAAATATTTCAAGGACTTCTCCTTCCATAAATGTACTCCCTAAAATAGGTAGTCATTGTTTCATCAACACTCAATTTAGTATATGTTATTCATTATGAAAAACTAGTTCTTTCCTAAAGATAATAGGCTTTCTCTTGTATAAAAGAGCTAATGTACTTAGATTTTTGGTTAAGTTCAATTATTTGATTTATTGTACAAGCACACTCTTTCAATTCAATAATATTATAGATTTAGGGAGATTGTTGTTGTGTGAATTTTAATACTAGAACTGATCAAAGGGAAGTAGCAAGGGCCATTCCTAACCAACAAAAATGGAGATTTACAATTATTTCCGTTCTATATTTCTGAATTCATTTATGGTTCCATTATTTACTATGTTGTGTTGTTGCATTTAATTTTCAATATCAAGTTATGTTAGGAACATTTCAATACTATATTGATCACATTTTCCCTTCCAAGAATTTTATTTTTACTCACAATCAATTCATTGTTTCCTTAGTTTTGTTTAAGTACATGTTGAGAGTAGTTGTTACTTGTTCACTTTGTTGCAAATAGCCATGGACACCGCCCTAGATTGAAAAAATATATGATTAAAGTATGAGTATGAACAAAACTCGTCAATGCTCATAGTAACTAACATGACACATAAAAAACAATGGGAAAGGATATAAAAAATTATTAGTTACAAAAAAACATGACATAATGTAATAGAAACTAGTCAAAACACACAATAACATGGCAAAAACAAAACTAGTACTTGGTTGAATATACAGACACAACTTAGGGCGTCACAATAAAATCGAAGCCTTCAAATATTTAAAATAATAACACATAATCATCCATAGGAAACAACCATAAATAATAAAAATAAGGACACAAACATATACAAAATACAAGTAAATTAGATAACCATGGTTGGAAGTAGACAAAAATTCAAATGTTACACATGAAGAACCCACTAGCACAAAAGAAATATTGATAGTATATCACAATTTTATAAAAGTTATAATCGTTGATGAAAGTAATTGATATTGTAATGATAAAACATATATATAGATAAATAAGAAAGGTAGATACCCCCAATAGCCTCAAAGTGGGATTGGTGGATAACTATGCCAAGCATAATACATCATGTAAGAACCCTTTAGTGAATTAAATTAACCTCATATAGTAACTTGTGAATGTGCATTTATATATGGAAAAAGGATAGAGAATACTATGAATCAAAGTATCATGATAAGAAATATGCAACATAAAATAGTATAAGAAAGTAAGAATAGATCAAATAAAGATGTAAGATAGTATTTTTCATATTTTGTAAATATTAGAATGAAATGCTATGACTAGGAGAGGGGAACAAGATTTCCCCTAGTGTATGTGTGCAAGGTTAGGTCCATGTAGGTAAGAGCACCATCAATAGTTGTGTTTAAACCTAGAAAAAGAGTTCTTCATTAGGTAGTGAGGGGGATAGTATGCAATCAATGTATGAATGCTATGGTGATATATCCATAGAGGAAATGGAATATGGTCCACTATCTTATAGTGTGAAGGAGGTACACATGTGATCATGATAAAAATATCGAAATGAGGAAGCACATATGTAGAAAGAGATCGCGGTATGGGCCTATATGCTCTGTGAGTAGTGTGTTTCATAAACAGATACCTATGCCAATGAGGTGGACAATAAGAATGATATATCCATCATGATTGTGAAGCATAAGCCATACGTGGAGGAGATCTATATCTATGTGTTAAGTAACATTAGAATAAGTAAGATATCTAGATTGTAAAGGAGTATGCGTTAAAAACACGAGGCCATGATTAGGATATGTAGGAGTAAGTGTACTAACGATAGATACAATTGAGGGTGTAGCATTAATAGGAGCTAATGATAAAGGATTCTGTGGTGAGATGCATCAAATAGCGATAACATGATTCTAATGCATAAACTAAAGGAATAACTAAACTATAAATGGCACAAAATTTGTAGCTATATGTTAAGGGATTCTTAATACCATGTCAAAATGCATGACTATAGATCTAAGAGTGAAATTTATAGAGATAGTGAGAGGATAAATAGCGATACGAAGAATGACATGCCCATGAGAAGTGGGTGACCTATAGGTCATATGAGATAATGAAAACTGATAGCTTGCGATAATGATATTGAACATGCATTGTTCTTGTAATTAAGATACACCATAACATTGTTAATAACGTGAGGATCAATAGAAGCATCAATGTGTAATCTATGTGATGAAAATTGGTATGAAAAAGAAATGATAGGTGGAGGAAGATCAATAGTACCAACAAGAAATCCAAGAGGATGATTTGAAGATGAAGGAGGAGGAAAAACATGATAAACATGATTCAAAGAGGATTTGGGAGTTGAATATTTTGCTTAGGTAGAGGATCATTGAATATTTTAAGCTTTCCATTATAATTGGTAGAGTTATAAATAATAGATTTAGGAATATCAATGTCATGATTTTCAATTAGATCTTAAATTAAATGTGTAATTTTGAAACACTTATCAACAGAATGGCCATTGCATCTATGATAATCGAAATTTGCATGCTTAGAAAATTTCTTGCCATGATTCCTAATAGAATCTACCTTAAGAGGATTAAGTAAGAGAAATTAGATTGCTTTATAGGAGTTAAGGAAACAACATATGTGGTGGGTATAGCTATTTAGTAGAAATTTGGTTTATCTTTGCATTGGAGCTTCTAAGGTTGAGACATATTATTGATAGTAAGCTTAAATTCATTAGGCTTGCCCTTAAAATAATATTTTATTCAGAAGTTTTTAGTAGATTGATCGAAACATTAACATCATATTTAAGTTTTCCCAAAGAAAGTAACTTGATTTCACAATTTTTGAGAGTATGACATAGATGATCAAAAGAGTGAAAAGAGTCAAAGAGCACACATTCTTAAAATGAGGTAATAGGCTTTGGATAAAAATATCTTGCAATTCATATTCAACTAAGACATTGTTCATTTTAGAAATACTATTCTTATAACATGAAACAAATTTGCTAACTCATTCATTAGAACCTTGTTGCATTTTGTCCATTTGTGCATATGATATTTTTGTTCCAATATTCATAGAAAAGTGAGCTAGAAAAATATTTTCCAAAGGAGTAAAATATTGAATAGAATGTAAATGAAAATCATAAAACCATGTCAAAACATAGTCCTTTAAGCTTGTAGGAAAAATTTTGGTCAATAATATGTCATCACAAGCATAATACAAATGGGTAAAATGAAAGGATTGAAGCTTCTCTTTGGGATCAATATGATCATCAAAGAGAGGAAACTTAGGTGAGGAAAAATTAGAAGTGGATAATAATTATCTCAGTAGGTACAAGAGAACTATAAAGAAGAAAAGGAAGAGGCATATTTCAATTGATGAATTTGAGTGGAAAAATCATGATTTAATAACTCTAAGGTATGGGTTATTGAAGAAGTTTTAGGTTGGATGTGAGAAATAAGAGGAGAAGAAAGATGAGTGTTAGGTGCATAAATAATAACGTGGCTAGTTGATTCCCCCGCATTAGTGGGAGGAGAGGATAGTGGAATAAAATATGTGTTGGCTATAAAGGGGATAACAATGGAATTTGGAGGACTGGAGGTAGAGATCCCCTAGCATTCTTTATGAATAGTAAATAACAAGATATCAAGGTTTTTCAGGATGATCATAAAGATATGTATTTATGTCATTAATATTTTCAATCAAAAGCTCATGAGAGGTACTAGCCAAAATAGAATACAAAAATATCTAATAAAAAGTGTGCAATGATCGAGTTCATTAAATGATTTAATAAAATTTAAATATTAATTAGAGGAATGAGATAAAATGAATACAACAGTAACAAGAAAGATATATCATGTAAAAGGAAAACAAGTATGTACAATAGGGAGATAAGAATGAATTATCTTGTATTCAGAGTTCTAGGATGATTTAGGGATTGAAATTGAGTGGAATATGGGAGATCTAGACTAAATATGCTTTTCCTAGAAACTTTGATCTATACCTATTTTAGACATGCTCACCCGGATGGGGATACAACGACCTAAGCACTATTATCTTAAATGGGTACTAATGTCCTTGTAATATATTTTTTTTTATCTTCTCGTGGTATTGAATTACATTCTTCCTTTATATATTTTTCACATCCCATTCACCATAGGGTCTCACTATCACACCTAAATTTTTTAAGAAAAACCTATCTACCTGCGTAAGGCTCAAGAAAAAATTAAATGAAATAAATAATACACATTCTTGGGTCATACTAACCATGGCTATCACCCCGATGTGTTTTTCATCGAGTGGTGCACTACATTTCATTCTTTATGCAGGTTCAAGTGTGTGATTAAATTATGTCCCTTAAAGCTAGGTTTTCCTTATGCTAGTTACACCTAAATAGTGGTTATAACTACCTTTCTTGCACGATGAATGTCCGAGATGGAATTGAGAAAAATTACCTCATATGTAGTGAATAATGTATCCCAAATATTATCCTTGAGTGTTTCTCTTTTCCCAGTACCATAAAGTAACTAATAGCCCAAGTTCTCCAACCCGTAATAATAGTAAGTCTTATATACATATATATACAATTCCTTTTTCATTTTGACAATAACAACCAAAAAGGCCGACCCAAAGTGATGGGTAATATTTTAGAAAATATAATAAATGATGTGACCATTTAAATTTGAGAAAAGAAGGGAAAATGTTAGAAGTACCCAAAGGGGACAATAGTTCTTGAGTGCTTCATACCTAATAGGTGGTACTTTCCAAGACACTTAAATGATGTAATAAAAATATACAAAATTGGGTCATATGTTTCCTAATGTCCAAAAGTAAAGTAGACATTCAAGAAAAGAAAATGATAAGAATATCACAAGGATAAAGCAATGTAGAAGCAAAGATAGTTTTGTTAATGTCTAGTTTTCTTACTTAGGAATCATTCATATGATGATATACTTAGAGGCGTGATCTAAAAATAATAAGTGCATGTTTTTGTGTCTACACTCTCTTTTACTAGTGTTCAAAATTTACTTTCTTTCATAATCAACAAAGTGCTAATGAATATGATTTAATAATTTTTAAAAATTAAAATTAATATAATTAGAGAAACAAAAGAGGATAGATACCTCATAGGTTCCAATGGGAACAAATATATAGTGTAATCAAACTAGGACGAAAGAAACTTCTAAATTAATTATATAATTAGATATGTGGCACATGTTGATAAAAGGGACAAAAATATTATGATGTGAAATGTAAATGGGATCCATGTTAACCAGATGATGGAATAATTATTGGATACAACAAAAATGTGGTGTTTACATGAACAAAGTGCATGAGAACTCCTCAAAGCAGGTGTTTTACAACATTTCTTTGATTCATTTTAAGTTCTCTAACACTCTTTAATTATTATTCTATCGTAATTGAGTTAATATTTAATATTTAATATTTATATTATTTATAATTTATTATGTCTTATGTACTAGATTTATATTTATTATGCTTGAAACTAAATATTTATTCCAAATATTTCAATAGTTACTATAAACAATTTTTCCTTAAATAGAATAAATAGTATTTTGAATATTTTTCCTTAAATAATATGTACTATAAACAATCAAAATCATATTAACACCCTAATTATGTGAAAGATGATTTCAAGCAAATAAAAGGAAAAATACACAAGAAAGGGAACATATGTAGCTTATGAAGGCAAGAAGAGCCAACAATATAAAGATATAACAACGAGGAACAAAACCTCATTGTAAAAGCCCAAAATGAACAAGAAATAAATTTAAAAAAAAAACGCTTTGTAAAATAGAAGAAATTTTTGACAACTAATACAAAAATACCAAATTTAAACTAATAATTAACAATAAACTAGTTAACTAAAACTAAATTAACAAACATATATATCATAAAACCACTTAAACCATTGTTATAAACGCTTACATATTTTCTGTCCTTAAAATGTATGTAACAAAATAGCTTATTCAGTCATGTGTTACATGTCTATTCAATTTATGTGACTGATGAACACTTCATGCTAATGAGTGTTAAACTTCCCCAAGTCAATAACTTTCAATGGCAACTCCTAGCTACTAATACTCAATCTGTATGGACACATTAAAATAGAAAGCACACCAAAGGATCTCCTTGGAATAAAAAGACTATATCGATTTGGGCATTAAAAATATGTATGGCTATCATTTTTTCAATTAAAAAATCAGCGTTTGAAGACAAAATTAAAAGTAAACGAAATGTAAATATTCCTTGAGCATACAGACTTTATGGGCCGATATTATCGAAGTGAACCTACCTGTCACAATCCCCTAATCCTTGTTATTGTACAGGAACACGTGTGATTATAATAATATAAAATATGGCAGCTCTAATCAAATCTTGAATCAAAATGTGTGGATTACATAAGGTGTGTTCTTCTCACAATTTATCTATTGTCATGAATATCCCTGAACAAAACATCAGTTGGAAACTTATTGGTGTCTACCATTGGGACGATGTGGCTGCTCCAGGTGAAGTTGGCAACTTGTTGACACAGAGAGGACAGGTATCGTGCCCTTCCAACCATGGCCGAATACACTTTGAGTGGAATATGTGGAGCTTATTACAGGGCAACCGCATTGCGTCTTCTTCCATTTTAAATTCCTCCATGCAGATAACGCACTTAGATTGCAAGCTCAGATGGTGGTCTGTGATTAGAAAGAGAGGCAGTGCCTCCAATACAGCTCTTCGGGTGGGATTGGGATTGCCGGAGCGTATGGTCTCAACATGCATCCCACTCCATGGAAGCTGAGTTATAAGATTATGTATTATTGGCGACCGGATTGTGAAGAAATTGAAGCGGAAGTCGTGTAGGGCTTCGATTTGATGGCGAAATGCGTGTGGGTTAGGCAAGTTTCGCACTTGGCTTCGTAAGTCGTGAAACTCCGAGACTAATTCATCTTCCCTTCGTGTCAGCTCTACGAGTTGATCGCGCAGAGCTTCAGCTCTCTGCTCCGAATCATTTAACGCAAGAACGTCGTCATGTAATATAGAATAACGGTTGAGGATGTCAATCATTTGATCGCGAAAAACTTTATATCCGTTATCGTTTTCGCATTCGATAGAGTTCTCATTTTTGTTTTCATTTTCATTTTCTTGCTGGTTTTTTCGTTGTTGTAATTCATCCCGGCAGAGCTCTGCCAAAATTTCATCGCGTGTCTGATAGAATGAGTCGATCGACATTGGAAAAATTTCCAGAATAGCCCTAAATTGAGGACCGTAACGGTGAAATATAGCGATTCGAATATTCGTCTGATAATCGAATAAGTCTAGACATCGCTTTTCAAGCTCGAAGAGGCGGGCACCGATATAATCAACATTCCTCACATGTCGAAGTTCACTGACTTCATCGACTATAGCAGTGTAACGGTTCCTCAGGTCATTCAGGGTCTCCACTACAACATCTCCCATCTCTGATTTAATTGTTTAAGTTTCCGTTTAAGAAATTGGCGCGAACAGACAAAGAGGAACGTTTTATAAAAATAATGCGGAGGAATTGATGAATGATTGTCAATTCGCATTTGGTTATATATCAACGACAAATGGAACGCCACATCGCTTTACCAATCTAGACTCCAAATAGTTTTTTTTTCTTAATTTGAAATTCATAATGTGGTGAGGGTTTCGCACGAAATTAGCCACCCTCTATACATAGAGAAGGGCCACAAAGTGACAAATAACTTGCGTTCACTCATTGAGACTTCATTAATTGTGTAATGCCCACTAATTTGAAGTTCAAAACCATAATAAAACCTATAAATTTATCTCGAGAAAATACGGTAATTTTTTTTTTTTTGTTTAAAAGATTGTAAGCTGAAGTATGCATTTACATTAAATCCATTCACGCCTAATAATTTCCTCTTAACCAACTAATAATTCGGATGTAATGCCCACAAATTACACACACAAATACAACAGTAATAATACCATGATAATTTTTTTGGACTTACATTGCTCACTAGTATACAACACCACAAGGTTCCAAGTAGAGATACTCAACAATGCATAAGACACTAACGTAAGTCATTGACTCACATAAACACATGACGACACCCTATACATGTCAATGCCACACTTTCCCATGAATGAATGCTAGTAATGACCCAACCACAAGAAAGGGACTCGAGGATTGACAAACCCAAAACACACCATTACCATGATTACATCTTAGTTATGATAAACATTCTAGAAACATTATTGTGTAAGGATAATTTTAATTTTTTTCCACCTATAGATTCTTAAATTCATTTCACATTCAACTTACGGTTTAACCATTAAGTTGGCTCTTTATCTCTTACAACAATCTCCATAACTTACACAATTATCTGGCATATTTCAAATTGCCTACAAAGTTATTAATTCGCTCGTTCTTATGTTAAGCTTATGTTTCTCAAATGTTTATTTAATGTTTAAATTTTATGCTCATTTTGCACAAGGAAATTTGACGTGATGTCAAGAAAGAAATCTAGGATTTAAGGGGGTGGTTAGATTCAAGATACCCTTTTCCCATAAACATTCTTCGATCACGGTATCTTTATTTCCCTACCATAGTTAATATAGTTCAATAACTTGTTGAATCCTTTCAACATTTCCACATCAAGAATTGTATTTAGATTTATATATATCTTTTGTTTTCTCGAAGTTTGATCTCACCAAGGGCAATTCATATTCTTTATAACACATGAAAATGTTTAATTAAGTTATAAGGACTCCAAGAGTGACATTATTCCTAACCTCAAATCTTGTTTCACTCTTGTATGCTTTACTCTTACATCGCATTATGGTCTCATTATTACATCACTTTATAACAAAAGAGTTACGAAAGTACTTGCCTAACATCTTGAAGAAGTACATGATTGGAAGCATTATAAACTACACATGAACCACAAGTGATTTGTGTTCAAGGTAAGATCCCATGTTTCTGCATTTCACAATTCCACATGTGAAATTTATTTTATTCTTAATGTCAAAAAGGACATAACAAGGGATTATGGGACAAGATTTCGGTTTCTGGGTTCTCTAAAGTCAACATCTTTCAAATCAATTTCATTTGCAAGGAGTTACTTATAATTTTCTACCCACAAGTTAACCTCCTAATCAACTAAGGTTTAGTTTAATTCCAATTTGCACTCAGGGCTCTATGCCCCATTATAGATCAGATTAAGGTGTAAAAACATATTTACCCTATAAAGCCTCTATAAAAGACCAAGGCACTATATTTTCACTATCCAAGGTAACACATTTAGGTGAGAGGATCTACAGAGCTTATTAATAAGATTTTAAGTAATAGTACAACTATTAATTCACTTTCCCCATTGTTTCATTTAGATCCCACAAGCAACTCATTTGATGAAGAAAATTAATTCTAAATTTAACTTCGTAAGATAGGGTAGTCCACTAGGATACTTTGAGGAATTGTTAGTTCTACTTACTCCAGATAAAATTTGACCATGTCGTTCATAACCATCGGGTTTTCAACGATGTTGCTAAACATACAGGATATGACAAAAACTCAAAAATTTGGGCTCTTATTTACTTAAACTATAAGGTGTCATAGAGTGCAAAGTTTTAGTTCATTATACGGTTTCAATTTCTTTTGAGCTAAGAAAGATCATGCAAGAAGGTTAGATGTGCACTAGTTTTAAACTAAGGTTGTCTGTTGTGATTAGATTTCTTTATTACATTTTCAAGGTAAAGAATACAACACACCAATTATTTATTACACACTATAAATGCACTATAAGATATTAAATTCAAATTCATTTAACACACACACACACACACACACACATATATAAAACAATTTTACCATACGAAAA